>JAKTRG010000016.1:0-326391 GCA_030579595.1 Spencermartinsiella europaea
ATATTATTTAATATCGCATAAAATAGAAATGTTTATATTGCTAAATATATATGTGAATATTAACGCTTTATGAAAATTAATGTATTATGAAATATATATATGTGTTATAATGCCCGAATTGAATAAGAAACTAAAACCGTTTTACTACATAAAAATAATACAATTATAAATTAGCTGTTTTATAATAATAATATGTTATTGGCATAATGTATCCATCCTATTATAATAGAGTAGAAATATATATTATGTTATAATAATTTCTGGGCAATATTATAGTATAAAATCTATATAATGCAAATTAAAACCGAAATTATATTGATCAGCAGAGCTGATTATGTATTATAAATCATTTTAAACACATTAATTGATTTATTATACAGAAAAGATTTTATACTACAAAAATTGATATTATATGTATAAATAGATATATATTGAAAATATTATCCGAACAAAAAATATGTATAAATCTATAAAAATTGTATTATATATATGTAAATATATATGTTATTATTAATGCTTTATGAAAAGGTTTAAATAATAAGTGATAATAAATTTGATATGTGATAACCACTAAATTATTATGTATATAAATATAATAATGCTTATATTTATATATGAAAATTAATATGTTACGAAATCTATATATGTGTTATAATGCCCATATTGAATAATAGACTTAAATGATTTTACTGATATAATCAGTTCTTATTATGCCCGAATTGAATTATAGACTTAAATGATTTTACTGAATCTCTAAAAATGATGCAAAATAAATATAGTGATATTAATATATATTTAAATATAAATCTAAATGTTTTGTCAAATATATATGATTATATTAGCTGTTTTATTATAATCATATTTTATTGGCAAATTGTATTGATTTTAACTCAAATCGATATTTAGCAGTTGAATTTATTATACATAATTAATATATTATATTACACTATATATCTTATTTTTCAATATGTATTCAAGTGTTATATCATATTATTGTTATGATAATAGCTGTTTTATTATTTAAATATTTTATTGGCCATATGTATTGATTCGAGTTCATTATTCTTATCGAGTATAAATATTTATTATGTTCTAATACTGCACCATTCGGTGCCTCCTTGGCATTATTTAATCATTAAAATAAGTTAAATAATTAGCCGCGGAGCAACTGGGCAATCTTATCTCTTATTCTCATATAGTATAAATATTTATTATGTTCTAATACTTTCTGGGCAATACAATAGTATAAAATCTATATTTTGCATATTTCTCTCTGAATTCTATTTATATATTATACAGTTATCATCTATTTTTATACATTGATTGTTTTATTCGACTCATTTTATTCTATCTATATTTTATTTATGTGTTATAATATGTTTTGATCCCCCTATATCTTTTATATTCTTATATATTGATTGATATAATGTTTTTTTATAATAGAATATATAGCCATCAGTCAAATACTTATCTCTGGTAATCTCTAGGCTCACAAGTTAGCCTAGAGGCTATATTTATGTATTATTAGAGTATAAATATTTCTTATGTTATTATTATATATAGGCAATACTATAGTATAAAATCTATATTTTGCAGATTTTTATCGTAATTCTATGATCAGCTATGCTTAGCTGATCATGTATCTAAATCTATTTTTATACGTTGATTGTTTTATTCGACTCATTTTGTTTTTAGTATCCATAGGGGGAGTATAAATATATATTATGTTATAATAGTTTCTGGGCAATGCTATAGTATATTATAGTATAAAATCTTAATTCTGCAGATTTTTATGGTAATTATAATGATCAGCTATGCTTAGCTGATCATGTATTCGAATAGATTTTATACGTTGATTGTTTTATTATACTCATTACTACGTGACCCCTCAGCATAGCCTCGGGACATTTTGAGTATCCATAGGATAGTATAAATATATATTATGTTATTATTCATTATAGGCAATGTTTTAGTATAAAATCTCTGTTTTGCATATTTATATCGTAATTAGATTGATCAGCTTAGTTAAGCTGATCATGTATAATAATCTATTTTTATACTTTGATCTTTTATTTGACTCATTTTATTTCTAGTCTCTAGTGGATAGTATAAATATATATTATGTTCTAATATTTCTGGGCAATACAATTACGAGTCTACGTAGGGAAGTATAAAATTGATATTATGCAGATTTTTATGGTAATTATAATGATCAGCTTAACTAAGCTGATCATGTATTAGAATAGATTTTAACACGTTCCTACTCTTTTATTGTACATATTTTATTTAGAGTTTCCAGTGGATAGTATAAATATTTATTATGTTATTATCCTTTCTGGGCAATGCTATAGTATACTATAGTATAAAATAGATATTATGCAGATTTTTATGGTAATTATCATGATCAGCATAGCTGATCATGTATTCGAATCTATTTTTTATACGTCGATTGTTTTATTATACATATTTTATTCAATATTTAAAGTGTATAATAAGTCATTTATAGGTAAAAAAAATATTGCAATATATATATGTATTAATTCACATATAAAAAGTGTAATAATAAATATTATAATTATGCAATATATATATATATAAGTAATATGGGATTATAGTTTAATAGGTAAAACAATAACTTTGCATGTTATTAATAGCAGTTCAATTCTGCTTAATTCCATATAATGATGATTATAGTTTAATAGGTAAAACAAATATTTGTGGTATATTATATTAGAGTTCAAATCTCTATTATCATCTAATATATATAATAATAAATTATATGAATTAATAGTTTAATAGGTAAAATACTTACTTGTCACGTAAGATCATGTCTGTTCAAATCAGACTTAATTCGAGATAGATTTGGGAAATTCATATTTCTGTATATATCCGAGGCTTATGCCTCGGATATTAAATGGATATATCACCATTGGTAAGGTAAACTATTTGCTAAATAGTCGACATTTAAGTCTTATGAGTTCAAACCTCATTATATCCGAATTTTTAACATATTTTTTATTTATATATCTATTTTTATAAACACCAATTAAAATAATATGTTTTATTATGCATATATATATATATTAAAAAATATAAGTTAATATGTCCTTCCAGATATTCAAATAAATAGGTTGCTATGTATAAAATAAAATGAATATAATAAAACAATTAACGTGTTATAATCTATTCTAATACATGATCAGCTTAGTTAAGCTGATCATAATAATTACCATATAAATCTGCAAAACATAGATTTTATACTACCCTCTGGAAACTAGAAATAAAATCTGTATAATAAAACAATCTACGTATAAAAATATATTCTAATACATGATCAGCTTAACTAAGCTGATCAATAGAATTACGATATAAATCTGCATAATTTAGATTTTATACTCATTATATAAATATATGTATAATTTATTTATAAGCTATATACATTATATATATATTAATAAATATAATATATTCAAATATTATGCCCAAATTGAATTATAGACTTAAATCGTTTTACTATGTAAAAATAATACAATTATAGATTAGCTGTTTTATTATTATCATATTATTAATGGCCATATGTATCGATTATAATGTATTATTCTTATCGAGTATAAATATTTCTTATGTTATAATCCTTTCTGGGCAATCTTTATATCTTATTCTCATATAGTATAAATATTTATTATGTTATAATAATTTCTGGGCAATCTTGATTATAGTGCATTATTCTTATCGAGTATAAATATTTCTTATGTTATTATTATATATAGGCAATATAATTATTAGTATAAAATCTATATTTTGCCTATTTATATGGTAATTATTATATCAGCATAGCTGATTATACTACTTTATATATGAATATACAGTATATATTATACAATAATAAAACGTTTATTCGAATAGAAATGTCTAATAATACATACATATAAATCAATTATTATATAGTGTCTTATAATGTTATTATAGATTAGCTGTTTTATTATTATCATATTATTTTTGGCCATATGTATCGATTAGGTTTTATTATTCTTATCGAGTATAAATATTTATTATGTTATAAGAATTTCTGGGCAATCTTTATGTATTATATTGTTATAGTCTAAATATTTTTTATGTTATTATTATATATAGGCAATACAATAGTATAAAATAGATATTCTGCAGATTTTTATCGTAATTCTATGATCAGCTATGCTGATCATGTACCTAAATATATTTTTATACGTAGATTGTTTTATTCTACTTATTTCAAGTCTACGTATAGGAGTATAAAATATCTGTTTTGCATATTTTTATGGTAATTATTATGATCAGCTTAGTTAAGCTGATCATGTATTAGAATATATTTTTATACTTTGATCTTTTATTATACAGATTTTATTTCTAGTCTCTGGAGGATAGTATAAAATAGATATTCTGCAGATTTATATATGAATTATAATGATCAGCATAGCTGATCATATATTCGAATATATTTTTATACGTAGATTGTTTTATTATACAGATTTTATTTCATGTTTATTTAGTTTATGTGTTATAATATGTTTTGATCCCCCTATATCTTTTATATTCTTATATATTGATAGACATAATTTGATTTATATATATAATATATATATAAAGTTATATAGATTATTAGTCTTAATTAATTAGAAAATATGTTATTATACATAAAAATAATGAAATTTTATCAATTTTTGTTAATTTCATCAATACAGTAGTATTGATTCG
This sequence comes from Spencermartinsiella europaea, assembly GCA_030579595.1. NCBI lineage: Eukaryota > Fungi > Ascomycota > Dipodascomycetes > Dipodascales > Trichomonascaceae > Spencermartinsiella > Spencermartinsiella europaea. Next base: position 4,735 of record JAKTRG010000016.1, read on the forward strand.
AATTATTACACTTTAATTAAAGTGATAAAATAATTATAAATGTCTCCGCGGCGCAGCCAAGGAGTCTCCGGAGGGTCAGTGTAAATAATAAAAATTTATAATTTTTATAAAATTATATATGTGGTAAATATTCATGTATAAAATAGATATAAACATAGTAATTTAAGCTTAAATATATATGTAAAGATTAGTCTATTTCGAAGCAGATATAGCAGTAATAGATTTTAACACTTAAATAATAGATATAACAGTAATAGATTTTAACACTTAAATAATAGAAGAGATAATAGATATTATACATAATCAATATATTTATATATTTCGAAACAGATATAGCAATAATACATTTTTATACTCCTTTTAAGAGTTGAAATAGATATAGCAATAATACATTTTTAGACATCCCTATGGAATCTCCTTGGCCAATAAGGCCTCGGAGACATAAATAGATTTCGAAACAGATATAATAATAATACATTTTTAGACTTTTCTTGGTAAATTAGAAATCAATATATAAGATATAATATATATAAAATATAAAATATAATAAATATATATATATAAAAATCATATGTTTATAACATATATAATAATATTTATAGGTTTAATAGGTTTTATATTTAATGCAAAAAATACGATATTATTATTTTTTACTATAGAAATAATGTTATTAGGTATAGGTTTAAATATAATAATAAATAGTTATTATTATAATGATAGTATAGGTTTAATATGAATAATAGTATTATTAATTATAGCTGGTGCAGAATCAGCAATAGGTTTAACAATATTAGTGTGTTATTATAGATTAATAGGGAATATAGATTTAAATAGATAAAATGTGATTAACAATAGTAATATTACCATTATTAGGTAGTATCATTCCTGGTTTATTATTCACTTTTCTACAAATTATATATATATTTTAATGACTATTTATATAAAACACATTAATATTATATAATATAAGTAATATATATGTCTTTATAGTTTAGTAGGTTAAAACATAATACTGTTAATATTATTAGATAGGTTCAAGTCCTATTAAAGACTATATAAATTAAAATTAATGATTTCCCTTTGGGAAGTATATATTAACTCATAAATTATATTAGGCCATTATTTAATTATAAGATATCCCGAGGCATAGCCTCGGGGTCATGGAGTGATTTGATTACTTAAATAATTAGTAAAACCAAAATATATATAAATCAAAAATGGGATTTAAATAAAAATATGTTATATTATGTAATAAATACATATATATCAAATTATATTATAGATATATTATATTATACTATAATAATATGTGGTATATTAATAATAAGTAATAGAAATGCAATAATTAGTATAATATATTTAATATTATTATATTTATTAGTAGCAATATATTTATATTATATAGGTTTAGGTGTTATAGGTTTATTATATATCTTAATATATGTAGGTGCAATAACAATATTATTTTTATTCATATTATCTTTAATGGATATAAAATTAAGTGAATTAACATATAATACTAATAAACCAGATTATATATTAATAACTATAACAATTATATTATTTAGTACAATAATTTTATATATGTATAATACAGAATTAATAACTATACAATATAATAGTGTATTATATAATATATATACAATATTTGGTAATATAAATAATATAATACCATTAAATACATATAATATATATAATATATTAACACCATATAATAATACAGTAATTAATACAGATATAGAATTAGGTATAATAAGTAATATATTATATACACATTATAGTATAATATTTATCTTATTAGGTATAATATTATTATACAGTATAATTACTGCAATAACTTTATTATATAATAATAAAAAAAGTGTATAAATACACAAAATATTACTACAATACAATATAATTACATTATAATAAATAAAAGTATATTTTTATATACTCTATATATATATCATATAAGATATATATATAATAAAACACTTTATGTATATTAGTACAAATATATTAGAATTAGCTGTATTTTTAATAAGTATATTATTTAGTGTAGCATATATAACTGTAGCTGAACGTAAAACAATGGCATATATGCAAAGACGTTTAGGACCTAATTATGTAGGTTTATGAGGTATATTACAAGCATTTGCTGATGCAATAAAATTATTATTAAAAGAAATTATAGTACCAAAAGAGTCAAATAAATTTATATTAATTATCAGTCCATTTATCACATTTATATCTGCATGAATAGGTTGAGTAGTTATACCATTTGGTCCAGGTATAACATTATCTAATATAGAAAATGGTATATTATTTACATTAAGTATTAGTAGTATTGGTGTATTTGGTACATTATTAAGTGGTTGAAGTTCTAATAGTAAATATGCATTTTTAGGTACAATAAGAAGTACAGCTCAATTAATAAGTTATGAATTAGTATTAACTACTATTATAATATTATGTTTATTAATTAATAGTAATATAAATTATAGTTCATATATTGAATATCAACGTATAATATATATAGGTATACCATTATTACCATTTATGTTAATGTTTTATATTAGTACAATAGCTGAAACAAATAGACCTCCATTTGATTTAGTTGAAGCAGAATCAGAATTAGTTGCAGGTTATTTTACTGAATATTCCGCTAGTCCTTTTATTTTCTTTTTCTTAGCTGAATATAGTAATATATTATTTATGGCTATATTAACATCAATATTATTTATTGGTCATTATATATTACCATATAATATAACAAATAATATATTATATTTATGTTGTAATAATATACAATATAATTATCTATATTATTGTATTGAAGGTTTAATTTATGGTATAACTATTGTTATTAAAGCTATTTTATTAGTATATACATATATATGAATACGTGCTTCTTATCCAAGATATACTTTTGATAACTTAATTAATTTATGTTGAATGGTTTATTTACCTATATTATTTGGTACTATTTTATTATTACCTACAATATTATATGCTTATAATTCATTATCAGTTTAATTATATCATATAATACGATTTTTATATATACCTTTTATATTTTTAGTTATAATTCAGTTATAATATATAAGTAGATAATATGTTATTTTAACATATAATGTTATATTATATAAATAGACATATAAATATTATAATAAATGTATATAGGTATAAATATTATAATAGTACTATGATTTAGTTTATTATTACTTAATAAATATTATAGTTCATTAATTACTAATACACATATTAATATATTAAATAAGAAAAATAGAGGTAATAAATTATCATTAAGTTATAGTTTATTAATCACTATAATTATTTATTATATTATAATATATTGATATTATATAATAATAGGTGGTAATACATTAGAATATCAATTAATTGAAAATATATATAATATATATATTGGTTTAGATAGTATATCATTATATTTATGTTTATTAACAGGTATATTATTACCTATATGTATATTAAGTACATGATATATAAAATGAAATAAACCTATAATATATAATATATTTATAATAGGTATAGGTATATTATTATTAATAAATTTTGTGTGTATAGATTTATTAAGTTTCTATATCTTTTTTGAAGCTACATTAATACCTATGTTTTTATTAATAGGTTTATATGGTTCAGCTAATAGAGAAAAAGCTGCATATTATATATTATTATATACATTATTTAGTTCATTATTTATGTTATTAAGTATAATCTGTATAACATATTTATTAGGTAATACTAATTATATTGTTAATAGTAATATTGTTTTATCTATAGATATACAAATGTTATTATGATTAGGTATATTTATAGCTATTATGGTTAAAACACCTTTATGACCATTACATATATGATTACCTGTTGTTCATTCAGAAAGTCCATTAGGTGGTAGTATTTTATTAGCTGGATTAGTTTTAAAATTAGCTTTATATTTAATTTTACGTTGATTATTACCTATTTTTCCTGAAGCTAATTTATTATATACACCTATAATATATGTATTATGTATAATAAGTATAATATATATAAGTATGATTACTATTATACAAATTGATTTAAAAGTTATTATTGCTTATAGTAGTATTTCACATATGGCTGTAACTTTATTAGGTGTTTATAGTAATAATATTATTGGTATTGAAGGTAGTTATATATTAGGTTTAGCTCATGGTTTAGTATCACCTGGATTATTTATATGTGTAGGTGGAATATTATATGAAAGATATCATACAAGAATAATTTATTATTATAATGAATTATTATCTTATATGCCTGTATTTAGTTTATATTTATTATTATTATCATTTGCTAATATTGGTACACCATTATCAGCTAATTTTATTGGTGAATTTTTAAGTTTTTATGGTGCATTTACTAATAATCCTATACTTATAAGTATAGCTTGTTTTGGTATATTATTATCTGCAACATATCAAATGCGTTTAACTAATCGTATAACATCAGGTATATCTAATTATATATATTATACTAAAGATATAACACATATAGAATCTATTACATTATTATGTTTAATATTACCTACAATATTTATAGGTATATATCCAAATTTAATATTAAATAATATATATAATACTATATCAACATATATTTATTATATATAAGTATATAATATAAATTAATATAATTTAACATAATAATATATGTATAATCTATAATATATGCAATTAGTTTTAGCAGGTAAATATATAGGTAGTGGTATATCTACTATCGGTTTAGCAGGTGCTGGTATCGGTATCGGTATAGTATTCAATGCATTAATAAATGGTACAGCTCGTAATCCAAGTGTTCGTAACCAATTATTTACATATGCAATATTAGGTTTCTCATTAGCAGAAGCAACAGGTTTATTCTGTCTTATGATTTCATTCTTATTAATATATGCTGTTTAATAATACATATTATATTAATTAATTTCTATTTTTCTATATATTTTTATTTTACACTTATTAATTATTTTCTAAAATTTAGAAATTTCTTAAAATTTTGATTATTTACACTCATTTCTAATAATTTTATCACTTAAATCAAAGTGTAATTATTATGATCAATATTTCTCCGAGGCTAATTATTTAACTTATTTTAATGATTAAATAATGCCAAGGAGTCCCCGTAGGGGACGTAGTATTGATCAAATTGTTAAAAATTGCAAAAATTTGATTATTTTTATGTTGATACCACATATTTTTATAAAAATAATTGATTTTTATCACATTAATTTAGATTAATTTATTAATAAAATATATAGTGTAAAAACTCATATCTTCGATTTAGAGTCCCGAGGCATAGCCTCGGGGAATAGGTATAAATTGACTATTTATTTAATTAGTTATTAACAAATAATACAAGAGTAAGCGGATTTGAACCACTAAATATTGATTTGAAGTCAATTGTATTACCAATTATACTATACTCTTTTCTACATAAATTATTTAGCTATATCATATATAATAAAAGTTATTTTAATTTAAAAGCGTTAATTAATAATTTATAATATAAACACTTAATAAGATTTGAACTTATATATATAGTTTCGTACACTATTATTTTACCTATTAAATTATAAGTGTATATATGAATTATATTATAAAAAGATATGACTAGTAAGATTTGAACTTACATATTATATTAATATTAAGACCTAAACTTAATGCGTATACCAATTCCGCCATAGTCAAATATATGAAAATTGATATTATATATATAAGCATATACTATTTATTATTAGTATAATTTATATTATGTTATAATTTATAATATAAAAAGATGTATATTATATAGATTAATATATATTTATATATATAAATATGATAAATAAATATTACTATATAGTACTATATAAATATATACTTAGACTTTCTATATATAATATTCGAATACAGTAAGATTTGAACTTACGATACAATAAAGTATTTAACTACTCAAGAGTTACGCTTTAAACCACTCAGCCATATATTCAAGATTTAATATTAAGAAAAAATTATAGGTATAATGAGATTTGAACTCACATAAAGCTGTTTAAAAGACAACTGTTTTACCTATTAAACTATATACCCAATATTAATATTATTATATTTATACCTTATTTTTATAATACATTAAACACTGTTAATATTAAACTGATAAGATTCGAACTTATATGTACTTAACTCAAATTTAAGCGACTTGCCTATTAGTCTACAGTTTAATATATATAAATATATAAAAATATATCAATCACAGGACTTGAACCTGTAAGCTATATAGCAGTTCTGCTTAAAAGAACAGTGTTTACCATTTCACCAGATTGATTAATATATATAGAACAACAGAGAATTGAACTCTGATCAAACCATTATGAGTGGTATGCTTTAACCATTAAGCTATAGTTCTAAAAATAAATAGATATATTGCAATAATGCGATTTGAACGCATAGCAGTAGAACATGAGTCTAATATGTTAACCAATTACACTATATTGCGTTATATTAAATAAATATATTATATAAATTTAACCTTAGTTGGACTTGAACCAACACTGCTAAAATGAAGATTTAAAGTCATAACCTATTTGACTATAAGGTCTATTAATTTAAATAATATATTTCAGATATGCTAGATTCGAACTAACTTATCTACTACCCAAAAGTAGCGCCTCACCTATTTGGCTTATATCTGTATTATACATATATATATTTTACATAGATATATTATATATAAGTATATATATAAGACATTAGTTTAACGGTAAAACAGTTACTTTACACGTAATATATTAATAGTTCAAATCTATTATGTCTTAATATACAATTAAATTCTGAACAAGATAAGAATCGAACTTATAAAGGTATAACCATTAAGACTACAGCTTAACTCAATTTACCAATAATTGAAACTTGTCCTATATTATAATATTATAATATATACTTAGTAATGGATTTGAACCATTATTGTCTGATTACAAAACAGATGTTTTACCATTAAACTAACCAAGCTTTTATTAATATTAGCAAAGTTATTATACAAAAAGTGAATACAGTATAAAAAATACTATAATATAATATATATTACATATATATCTCATTTAATAATAATAATATATGTATATAAAATACATATTAGTCTAATATGTATAAATAATAATTCAATTATATAACTTCATACTTAATATGCTATCAGTATTTATTTTTGTTATAAATTTAGCGTATCATATATAGTATAATATATAATATATATATATAACTAAATGATATACCATTGATTTATTAGCTATAATCCTTTCGTACTAATAACTAATATAATTTTATTATATTTTCCTATAATAGATATGAACCCAACTGACTTATGTCGTTGTTAACCCAGCTCACGTAACGCTTTAATAGACGAACAGTCTAACCCTTATAACTGATTGCAAGCTATAGGATGCGTTGAGCCGACCAATTAATATAAGTCTTTTTAATATTAAGACTTATTTTAGACTATGTCTTATACAATATAATAATTATTGTATTTTAGGTATATAGTCTTTTAACGTATTTTTATTATTTACGCTATAAGTTATGTATAATACATATTCTTATATAATACCTAATTTTATCTCGACATCGTATTGTATTGTAAATTTTATTTACATGTTTATCGCATATAATCTTAAATATATATTAAGATTTTATAGATCATATCATCATCCATATATTATATATATTATTATGGATGATTGGCATGTGATCGTTGAGGATATAATAATGTATATCCTGCTGATTATTATATAAAATATAATTTCCAGCATTTAGCCAATATATATATTTTATATTACTATAAAAAAAACCCCGATATTGTTTATATGATATTAAATATAAACATAAATTAAGGTGCCAAACACTATCTACGATATGTACTCTCATGCTTCACGGAAAGCATACTCTGTGTCGGACCTGGCCGTTGCCTGGAGGAGTATATGTTAGAGATGGTACAAACGATCTGTGCTCTTTTCGTCGCTGGTTTTCGGACTTTCCGCACCGCCGTTCGCAACTTTTTACTGTCTGAACTGCCTGTATTGGTACGGCCTATCAGGAAAACCCCTAGCCCAGGCGGTGTACATGTAGCATTGGTTGATAACGACCAAACGGGTGGTAGTTGACGCAGACCAGGAAGTACGTCCTGCGTGCTGGAGATTACGTTGGGTGGGTTTGATTGGGCCGGTTGGGTCGGGTTGGGGGTCGCTCGGGACAAGGAAAAACTACAGGATCGAGATAGTGAGTGACCGATATAGAAGATGATGACAACATCAGGGCAGGCGGTTGTAGGGGTAGGCGTGTTTGCTTTGTTGTCATTGTCGAGCTGGGGTTGTTTTCGTGCTCCCTTGACAGTACGACGTTATGCCAATAGGCACTGTGGTTTTGGGCTTGCGTGTACACAGGCGAGTAGTTTAGTTACATGCAGAGACTACGCAGTACCCGGCAAGGGCTAGTTAGACACTCAGAAATAATAATTTTTCCCTGTATTTGTCACCCCTTCCTCTGTTTGACAGGGGCTTCCCTGACAACCAGATCTTTGTACCCAGCACACTCCCTGTTAGAACTTTAGTAGTTATTTTTCCTAACCTTGCAGACACAGAACGGGATTTACACTTTGAAAAAAAAAAAAATTCTCACAATGTAATTGCTTACGTTGGCACTATCGGCCCGTACCCTCGACCACCGCCCGCCTGGTCTGCGATTGCGGAGCGACGGGCCGATCGTAGCAATCAGAGGCAGCTGTGTTGGTTGCGACCGCGACGGTCACACCAGTCCACCCTTTTCAACGAAGACTGTGACACCAAATTGACCCTGTTAAGCTGTTCCGCTCCATACGTCCCTGTATACGGCCCTCTCTTGCTCCCCCCTTTCCCCTTGCCCTCTTTTCGAGGCACCCGTTGGAAACCTAACCGCTCCTTGCCCCATCTGGGTTTAATAACGGCTCAAACCCACAAAACATGCGTTCTGCCGACCCTAATCAGCAATCTCTCGTGCTTATCAGTTAGGTAGTAATAGAGTTGGGATAAAAAGTCGTACAGTGTAAGAAAGTGTTAAAAAAAAGCAAGCTCCGGCAATGTGTGTGTGTGTGTGTATATTTTATTTTTTTCGCCAGATTTTCTTTCGAACCGAGCAGAAACGGTTGACACTTTTTTTTATATATCCATATAGTTTTTTAAAGGAGTCCGTCTTTCTTCGGTTTTATTTTTTTGTTTTTAATTTTTTGTCTTCCAGGTTTAAGCGACTTAACAAATTTTTTATTGGAATTCACTTCGACTCTCTTGTCATTTGGTTCTCAAAACCTGTTTTGTTTAGAATCTCACACCCCCTGAGTGTGCCAAACTTCCGCACTAGTCCATCCATTCTCAACTGACTGAAACATTCCACTTGATACTGCGTATACTGGGGAAACTGGGAGTAGAAAGAGAGAGACAGCTAAAAGAGCCGTATTCTCGTGAAGTCTATTATATTGTCTATTGTCGCGACTTCTTATACACCAACAACAACAGAACCACTGCTTAGACAACAACAAATCTCGGACCAACACAAATAACTCTCGATCGTAGCTCGATTTATTTTGGTGAAACAACACACAGCATCAGCCACAACAACCACAACATCAACCACTACATCTACATTTACAACTGTCTACCAACAACACACACGTGCGTTCATCACCATTTTTATTTTAGAAATTACTACCTGTAGCAGCTGTTGTCCGTCAACGCCATGGCAATCAAAAGGTCTTTGACCCAAAAACTACAGAAGCTCACCATTCGAAGTCGCTCGAGCAGTCTGAGCCAGAGTGGTGCCCTGCCTCCTCCGCCTCCCCTGAGCGAATTGGAGAATGCTCAGGCCCAAGTGGCAGCTTCTGACTACTTCTACTCAATTGCGTTTGAGCACACGGACGACCACACCGTCCACACCAACCACCACAACAGCAGTGACAACACCATTGATCACGCTGGTGGCAGTAGCGGTGACGACTCGTGCTCAATTGCTTCCAACATCGACAGCGTGTCGAGTCTCCGGGAACCTGCGACCCCTGGGTCCGAGGACCCCTACAGTGCATTAATCCAAACCTCGCATCGGCTGTTTTCTCAGAATCTCACCGCTTCAACTTCTGCATCTTCTTCGACCACCACCCCTGCATCCACCCCAGGCCTATCAATGAGCTCGAGTGCCAACTCTCCCATCACGCGTGACCACGCGTTTCAGAACAAGCACGCTGCGACCCAGATGTATCCTGGGGCAGACCGGGAGCGTATTATCGACTCCCAGGCATCGGCTACTATGGGTTATGGAGGAGTCAACCCCATTGCGTTGGCCAAAGGCTCTCCCAATCACACCCAGAAACCGTCCATCTCCTCCTCGTGCTACTCACCCACCGTTGCCCACGACTCGCCTACGTTTTCAGACGAAGCGTTTTTCATCGTCGAGGGAGACGGCTCGTTCGTGCAATGCGACTCACAATTGCTGCAAGAGGACGAGAAGCGAACCTTGGAAGAAGACGCCAAAGCTGACGAGATGGCCATGCACATCCTCGAAAAGGTGAGCGCCGATGATTATTTAAGAGAGCTGAGGACCGGCTCCTGGTATATCTAGAGTCTCGGGCTTATCTGCGGAGCAGAGCTACGGGGTCTGGGGCAGAGGGCAGAGCTCCAGCAGCGTTTGGTGATGTTGGCCTCCGGCCCGGCCCCTAGCGGGGAGCTGTTGGTTCCGCTTCGCGGAAGCTCAAAAAAGTGTATATGGGGTTCGAATTAGCAGGTGCTGGTCATATCTGCTAGTCGCACAGAAAAAAAGAGTGTGGTTTCTCACCTCTTCTGTTAAATTATTTTTTTATTTTATGGTGTATATGAGTTTATTAATCTTAGAGAAATCTGCTATCTGAGTGAAGAATCACGAACGGTGCTGAGGCCCCGCCCCAGACCCCAATAGCTCTGCTTCGTAGAGATGACTCTAAGTCATTTACTGTAGTTCATTCGGGGTCAACGATATTCAAGCCGGCATACTGTGGCAATTTCTGCGAAACATAACCAACCCTCCCCGGCAGGGGCCGCCGGAGGCAAAAAGAACTGCTCCGGGTACACGTACAGCGAGAAGTATAGCAAACCGAGCAGTGTTCTTTAACGTTTGCAGAACCAGTTTTATCCCAATTATTCGGTTTACATGACATTGCGAAACAAATAGCCTTTTCCAGGGAAACATCCTACTAATATGGATTAACTCTATCTGCGATTATAGTTCATCTTTGCTGTGTCCATCCTTCCCTGCTAATCTCTGCTTCATGACAAAGTCTCCACTGCTCCACTGCCTTCTTTTTCAATTCCCCACTCAAAAGGTGCACAAAAGTGCAGCTTTCTCTGTTTGTTCCCTCTTTCTCCCTCTAAATGTCTCTGCAGACTCAATGCAATGCTGCTCCAAGTCGCCTCCCCCTAAAGCACGTATAGGTGAGGTCTCAAAAGGGATATTGTTGGGCCAAACGAATTAGCAAGCCAGCTGTCTCACTATCATAATACCAGCAATCGAACCAACAACAGCAATTGCAATGTTAGCCCATTTTTTTGGAAACCACACACCATTGCTTCGTACTGTTTCCCGCATCCCTATCCCCATATCACCATGTTCGTATCAAATGCTTTCTCCACCCGATAAGGTTTTGATATCTTTGACGTTCGTGGGTGGTGAAGAACTAATCTTTAGTGTGGTGCCCACAATAAGGTTCGGAGTAAATTAAATTAGTTAGAACAGGTACCCAGGACCGGGTTGCGCCGTCAAGGCGGCACACCCTCGGTCTGTCGAGCTAACCTCTGTTCAGTGACTTCTGTAAACGGTTAATATGCGGATCTACTGAAGAAGGAAACGACATTCACTCGGCTTACGCGAGAAATTCAGTGTGGTCTGATTGAACAGGAACAAGGCAACAGAAGGTGGTACACCGCGCTCTGCGGAATTGCGCAATGTTGACTTTGCCTCCGGCGGCCCCTACAGGGGAGAGTTGGTTCTGCTTCGCAGAAGTTCGACCTCAAGGGCGAGCGCAGTAAATGGTCAATCAATGCCAACAATTTCACTTAAGTTCTAACTAGTGCTAGCTTGGTCGTTTTGGTGTGCCTTTCCTTATTCCTTGCTGAACACACTTTTTTCTTCCTTTCTGCACGTGACTTTTGACTCTAAAATGGATATCAAAAAATTAACTGGTACTCAAACAGTGGAACAACTGTTGGCGAAGAAAAATGTTGGAATACCATGGGAAACTGGCTCTCGCTCCGATGGTACGTTGGTGCTCTCTTTCTTTCTTTTTGCCTTTAACATCCACTAACTAGGTCCGAGTCGGAGAACTTCCAGTTAGACTGCTGTCTCTACGGTATGGAGCAGATTTGGTCTGGGGCCCGGAAATCATCGATAAAAAAATCATCCAGTGCCGAAGAGTGTACAACGAGCGACTCAAGACGGTTGACTTCGTAGAAAAGAAAGACCCTGGCCGAGTGGTATTTAGGACGTATCCCGCTTCTGAAAAAAATAGGCTCGTTTTCCAGCTTGGGACTGCTTCACCTCAACTTGCTGTGGAGGCCGCCAAAATCGTTGCCCAAGATGTAGATGCCATCGACGTCAACTCCGGCTGCCCGAAACACTTTTCCATCCACTCTGGTATGGGTGCTGCGCTTCTTAGGACGCCTGATGTACTGGAGAGCATCCTGAAGTGTCTGGTCGAAGAGGTCGGTCTGCCGTACAAAATCCCGATTAGTGTCAAGATCCGGTTATTGGAGACCCACGACAAGACATGTGAACTAGTACAGAGGATAGTCCGTACCGGAATATCTCTTTTAACTATTCACTGCAGAACCACCCCTATGCGACCCCGTGAAGCCTGCATTCGGGACTCACTTAGTGAAGTGAGCAGAATCTGCCGCGAAGCCGGAGTAGCATGTTTCGTAAACGGAGACGTTGGTGGTCGATGGGAGCTCAATAATCTGATGGCTACATATGGTTTGGATGGGGCTATGATAGCTCGAGGTGCTGAATCGAACCCAAGCTGCTTTTCACGCGCGATAGAAGGTCCTGCTGGTCTGATTCCTTGGCTGACCATGGCCAGGGAATATACGAGCATCTGTCGAGAGTTTGATAACCATCCTTCTAACACAAAGTACTGCTTACTGAGAATGATTCCAGGCAAAAGTCGAGCATATAAATTGGTTTCTCAAGCAAAGTGCCACGACGATATATCCAAAATTTTGAGTGATATCGAGTCAACAGAAGTGACAACGGTGTCTAGGAAAGTTTCTACTGGTGTTGACGGAACCTCTGAGACATCGTTCGTTCCTTCTAAGCGAGTGGTGGATCACCTTGAGGGTTCTCCAATTGATCAGACCGCTAAGAGAGCAGCTATGATCATGTCGTGAGTAGGAAATTAACAACATTGAAGGATTTTATATGTCACAAGGTGTATCGGAAGGTTTTTATATAACTGAAGGATGCATATATTCGAAGGATGCATATATCCTTTAAGTTCTTCGGTCAAATGGTATAACTATGTTCATGAGAGCATTGGTAACAGCAGTATTAAAAACAAGACTTGCATTTAGCCCCATGCTAAGTGTTATGTGCGCTTAGCTGGTACACATTTTAACATCTAAGGACCGAACTCGAGTGGTGTCAATCAGAGCAGAAGCAAACATTTGCAAACATTGACGGATCTTTGGACATTGCATACAATAGAAACCTCGGTCATATCGCGGGATTACTACCCTGGAACGGCCCGCCTGGAAGGGCAGCATCACATAATAGAAATCATGAAAGTGGAATTAATCTATAGCCGATTATAAACGGACGCCATTGTACATACACAACATCCCCAGGGCACGGGGCGACGAAAAAGATACTTAAGTTATATACATTTTAAAAAACAGCCTTTTTCACCAAACACCAGGCACCTGCAGCCGTAGTCATCAATCCAGAAGCAAGAGCCATCTGGCGAACACCTCGAGTAACTCGAAAGAGACCACCTGCAATGCCACCGGCCGCCAGAGAGTTAAGATAATCGTGCTCACCTCGTAGATATCCAATGCTGGAGTTGATCAGGTTGTAGGTCAGAGCCAATACACCAGCGGTGTTACCCAAAAACGGGCCTCGTCGAGTCATAGCGTTGAGCATACCATTTATTCTCAATCTTGCCGAAGTTGATCCAGCCGTCTTTCGCAGTCCTTCTGCGAACCCGTATGTTCCTCCGATACCCAGTCCAGTAAGATATACAGCTCCTGTTCCGTAACAAAGGTCATCAGTCCAGTCTTTGATAGGTAGAATGCCTGTCCCTCCAGGCATAGTTGTAATTCCCTCGTCTTCGAGATTGAGGTACTCCAAGCCCTGGTTTAAGCCAGCCAGCGGGTGTAGTTGTGACACATCGACTGGTTGAGTAAGAAATGATGAAACTGATTCGGCAGTTATATGAGATGCTGGGTTTTCTTGCACGGGTGCTGATTCCTTTTCGGACTTCTGAGATTTTCCTAGCAGCCACGACATTGTGGCACTAAATGTAAAATGAGTCTTCTTAAAGCACTTCTTTAGATCCTGTGGGTTTTTTTCCGACTTTGTAGTATTCTAAAATGAATAGATTTTATTCCACTTCCCAAAATACTACCCTATGCAATATGGAGGGTTTCTTCTCCTCTGCTATCCGAGTCAACTCCGTTCAATCAGTCCAATGTTTTAAATATCAGTGCTCCGTAATTGACATTTTTAATTTTTTTTTCTTTCCAGTTGAGTGACCTAACCCTGTGGTTGATACCGGGTGGGAGACCCGATATTGCACGATTCTTAACGAAGAAGATCTCGTAACTGCTTCGCGGATGGCTTTTGTAGTACAAATAAATCTATTAGATATCGTAAACGTCTCATGTACAGTGCCCATGTCTGTCTGTCGGGTCATTTAATATCCAGCAGGACGACCCCTCTTCCTCCACCAATCACTCACAGCGTAGATAGAACCCTGTGGAGCTTTGTACACGGCATTCATCGCAGTCCGTGGATCACCTATTTCTACGTTGTGTCCCTTTTTCTTAAGACTCTCTATAAGACCGTCGTCTACGCCTTGCTCGAGGAAGACCGCATCAGGTAACAGCTGGTCGTGCACTCGAGGATATGCGATCGTTTCTAGCAGAGGGGTGCCATATTGGATATTCCTAACGATAGCCTGTAGCACTGAAGTGACGATATGCGAGCCTCCAGCTGCGCCAATGACCAGCTCAGCCTGACCATCCTGTACGATAACGGTGGGTACGCACGACGAGAGCGGTCGCTTGAACGGATATACAAAGTTGTACGGCGAAGCCATCAGCTCAAACCCGTTACTCCGTTGCGGTTGGGAAAAGTCGTCCATTTCGTCGTTTATAATTATGCCAGTCTCCGGCTCTGCGATCACTGCTCCAAAATACTGGTTAACAGTGGTCGTCATGGCTACTGCCATTCCGTTTGCATCTAGGATCGAAAAGTGCGCAGTGCCGTGCTGTCCTCTGTCGTCGTACAAGGGGTCGTAATCCTGCCATGCCATGGTGTGTGAATCAGATATGTTACCCACAGCCATCTTGATCCACTCCTTGCTGGTAACTTCACGCACCTTTTCCGGGTCCGCCGAGTCTCCCAGACGAGTCTTGGCTGAAGACATCCATTTCATTGCCTCGACCAAGTGGTGAGTTTCTAGATCTCCCATGTCCTTTTGGTCGCTCAGACTCTCAAGGATCTCAAGCCCTATAAGAAGAGCAGAACCACTTGACGGGTTCTGGCTAGTCAACACTTGTCGCCCTTGGAACGTGCCGTTCAGAGGTTCAGTTACGACAACGTCGTATCTAGCAAAATCTTCTACTGTCATGATACCGTCGTACTCGTTGATGATGTTGACCAGTTTGGGGGCAATTGGGCCTTCTGGATCGTAAAATACTGCTGAGCTTCCGTTCTGTGCTATTAATTCCAGCGTGTCAGCTAGCTGAGTTCTTGTTATGATGTCTCCACGGCCTGCGTACTGGGGGAACCCGTCCTTCAAAACTGTGAAAAATTTCCACTGCTCCGAGTGAAACTGGAAAAACGGCGCAAACAATGCAATAACTCCGGCGAGTGGCTCCTGAACTTCGAACCCGTCGCGGTTAAGATCAATAACAGGCTGGAACAGCTCCTCCCAGGTCAATGCTCCACTGGTATATCTGGTGAAAGCTGCGTATAGACCCGCCAACTCACCGGGTACGCCAGCTGCGAGTCCACCTATTCGCGAACCGAATGGATTGTCTTTATACATGTCCTTAAACGCTGCTGCGGGCGCTGCTTCTCTGAAATTGAAGGCCAGTGACTCGCTGTTGGGGTCAAATACAGTCATGAAACCGCCTCCTCCGATGCCGGATGAAAATGAATTGACAGTTCCAATACACAGGGCTACAGTCACTGCAGCATCGACGGCAGAACCTCCTCGTTTGAGAATGTCAGTACCCATTTCACTACATAATGGAACATCGCATGCTACAGCTCCATTTTTCGCTTGTATAACATGTTCGACAGACGGCTTGGTGTCTGCGTGACCACCACTAATGTGTATTGGGGGTAGACCCACGGCCTGTATGAAGTCAGATGGGCGGTTATTCGATTTTAGATTGCATGTCATTTCTATCAGAGAGCTGCATGTAATTCCTATCAAAGCTGACACAACAAGGCAAGCAGCGATAACCCGCTTCGTTGGTCTCGTGAATCGACCTGATGATAACGGTACACTTGTAGGCTGTTTCTCGACATCTGGAGTATTTCCTTTCTCATCATAGTAACTTCCCAGCAGTGGCTCTGCTTCTAGTTCTGGCTTGGGTCCTGTATGCCGTTCTGCTTCTTCAAACTCCTGGCTCGAAGGCACGGCATCTATCAGGTTTTCCGAGCCCACCATAGTTTGGTTTGAGATGAGAGTTTGGGTGTGGACTATCCCTCAGCTATGTCTTGCTTGCGATGTGTGATATAGTACGTTATGGGCTTAAAAAGTTACACAACCTCTCACTAAGGCTAACTTCTTGCTTCAATGTTTGTGATAGAAGCGATAAGGTAAAATCGGCGAAGCCAGATAACACGGCTGTCGTCGATCTTGTCACATGACTGCTACCATTAAGAAGTGGAGAAATTGAAGAAGAGTGTGCTTGCAAGAATGTGCTCCCACCACCGACTATGGTACCTTGTGTGTAGGTACTTTGTATTTGTTTGAAACAACTTTGTTTGAAGCTCTTGGGTTGCCCTTCGGATCATAGCACTTTTAGTTTCTTGCCATTCTATGGCTGTCATGGAGTCGTGAAAAGCCCCATAAGCCGCCTATTTAGGCAGGATTACGTTCATCAACTCAGTAAGCAGAAAAAACGAGTAGAGATGCAGTTGAATGTAGCTCTCGCGCTGTAGTATTGGTACTTATTTCCATTGTAGGAGGGGGTTTGTGGTTGTTGGTTTTGTTGTGGAACCGGCTGGCGTGTCTTTTTAGACCTTCGTTAGTTTTCTCCTGAATATCCAGTTAAGTTTCTGCATATGTCTGATATTTATATAGCATATACACCCGATTTTTGGGATACATTGACGAATTATCAGATTAATTATAGTGCGAACCAGTGCGGTCGTAACGTAAGACACATGTTCCAAGAACGTCTGCAAAGCATCAATAGCTACCAAACGGTATCGTTTGTGCTCTAAAGCAATTCAGATGTTCCCGCCGAACCCCACTGAAATTCATAAAACATACCGCCGGCGACCACGTGACATAAGATCTACACGCTCACTTTCCCCAACCCTAACTCCCAACTACCATTCAAAAATCTTACGCATAATGCCGAAACCCCCCCAAAATTGAAAAACGCACAAATTCCAGGGTTTTAGGGTGGTAGATTCGAGCAAAACAACAGCACCCTGACAACCAATCACAACACAGAGATCTGGACCCCCCATTCTTGCGGGCCCCAGGCGTCAACACCAAAACAAACTGCGCGAATAATTGGGAACAGCAACTGTGAACATCACAGAACAGGAGGAAAGTGGCAACTACACTGGCGTGTTGATGGGAATTAAAGAGATTTCCTATATATAAGAGACTGTCCACAAAACCGATTTTTCCTCTCTTTTTACTTCCAGTTTAAATACATTTTTTTTAAATCTATTAGATATCACTAGAACAACATGTCTGGGTATGTATAAAGAGAAATTTAGGCTGGATTTTAAAGGAATACTATTGGATATACAGAGCGTTCATACAAGAATCCGTTCGCGTTCTCTAAAAATGATCCACTGGTTCCAGTCTGTGCTGGACTGTGTATGGTTTTTTGGGTTTCGGTGTGTGTATTCGTTGTGTTGTTCTTCGTTCGTGATGTTCTGTTCTGGTCACCCGAAGTGTGCGGCGGTAGCGGCATTCATTTGTGATGGGTGACATGTCGATCATTGCCTCATGTGATACATCATAACAATATTCATATACACGCGTCTCAACTTAATACTAACAATAGACGTGGAAAAGGCGGAAAAGGACTGGGAAAAGGAGGTGCCAAGCGACACCGAAAGATCTTGCGAGACAACATCCAGGGTATCACTAAGCCCGCTATCCGACGTCTTGCCCGAAGAGGTGGTGTCAAGCGAATCTCTGCTTTGATCTACGAGGAGACCCGAGGAGTCCTCAAGTCTTTCTTGGAGTCCGTCATCCGAGATGCTGTCACCTACACTGAGCACGCCAAGAGAAAGACTGTCACATCGCTCGATGTTGTCTATGCTTTGAAGCGACAGGGACGAACCTTGTATGGTTTCGGAGGTTAAGTGGATATTGCTTAGTATATGATATTTTTATTTATGTTTTACTTAAGGGATAATGATGGGTCATTGAAAATATGTTCTACCGTAGCGTGTTTCTTGTGTTCTCGCCTTCGGCGAGCTCCCCTAGCGGGGAGTGGTTGGTTCCGCTTCGTCGGAATACCTATATAGTTAGGTTATAACTTTTGCGTACTTTGTTGCTTACTTCCGACTTCCCAAGGTCGAGGTCTGGTTTTCGCAGTGTAGTTGAAGTGGTGAGTTGAAATTGTGTTCTGTTAAGTTAGTCCTCTCAGATTCATGGCTCAAATCAATGAAATATAACGTATCGACACCTGTGGAAGCTCACCAAGCTCATGTCTCAACAAAAAAAAGTAGAACAATACAGAAAATTACTCCAGTCATGAAGTCATATTGCTCGACTTAACTCTTCAGGGGTTTGCCATTACCTTTGACTGCAATTGTTGCCGTTTGCTATTTCATTTAGTTATACCAACTTAACCACCACTATTCCGTTCCCCTGCATAATGCATCACCATGCCCAAGATCAAAGCTGAATAGAAAGAAATACTTATCATTCCCTCTAGATTACATACTTCTAGGTTACATACTTCTAAGTAGTGGTACAGTCGAGTAGTCTCTCTACAGATGTAACTGCTAGAAGGCGTCGTAAAGGGTATGCAATACGCGTACATGCATTCTTCAGAATCTTTGGTGGGATGTGTCTGCAATGCCCAATATCAATTAATACATATAAAATTTCACACCTCCGAACCGGACCTAGCCCGCATGAGGCCCTTTTTTTAACATGGACACAAGCGAGCAAAGGAACATATTGTAGTAACGAACATATCAGACTAACTACTAACTCACTAAACTAACTGATAAGTAGCAATGACCATATGTATTTAGTGATATACGCGTAGATATTTATGTAAACTCAAATTTAGCTTAGTGTCAGTATCTATGTTTCTCTACTTCTCACGCACTGTGGCCCCACTCTCAGCTGTCTCCTATCAAACCTGAAACTCCCAGCATTTTTTTTCAGTTACTTTCCCTTTCACTCATCACCACCCCGATTGTAACCCAATAAATACCGTTCGTCCGAGTCGCACCCGTAAAAAGCATTATTACCACCCAAAATTCGCGTCCAACTCGTTCCACGACAGCAACCTTAAGCACTTGGGCTGCACGGTTAATTGTTGAGATTCCCAACCTACCCAACGTTCAACAGCCGGGTAACATAGACCTTTTTTCACATATTGATATATACGGTGGGGGCATTAATTTACGTGTGCTTCGAGATCAAAGCTCTGACGGCGGTGTGAAAGAGTGAAATAGAGGTGAGTAGCACGAGGCAAAAGAACGAACAAAGAGACAGTGGAAAGCGCGATGACCGAATGCCTCGTGTGAAAGTAGCGGCTTACTAACAAGAGATCAAGAAAAAAAAAGCTGACTATTTTAATATACGTGCAAACTACCCCGAGAAAACCTGTCTCCTAAATAGCAGTTAAGTCTATTTCTGGGATTGCAACATTCTAATTGATTCCAAGGATACCTTTTTCTGATCCTCAAGATCATACTATCTGCTTCTGTGCACCCCTACTTTGGTTTTTCAGCCCGTGGAGTTAAAGAAATAGTGAGTGTTACTGTTAGTCCAGCATTCAGGCAGATCTGTAAAAGACGACCAATCGAACTCACCGTGCTAACCAGGATTGCTCGGATTCGACGACGACACATACATAATAGACAAAAACTCGAGCTAAAGTCAACTCCGCTGCGCGACATACACTACTACTACTTTGGACTCTCTCTTTCCCCCTGACTGCCACTGTAAGTTTACTTAGCCTAGCGCCATGCAAATTGCGGCTCTCATACATTGGAGTTCCAGCTTAACTAACTAGATGTCTGGAAAGTACGACCATAGCAGGTTGGTGCCCCATTTCATTGGCTTGAACACTGTACACAAGGCCGAAAAATCTGCTGTCAAGGAGTTTGTCCAGCAAAACGGGGGACACACCGTCATCACATCGGTGCTCATTGCCAATAATGGTATTGCTGCCGTGAAGGAGATCAGATCAGTTCGGAAATGGGCCTACGAGACGTTTGGAGACGAGCGGGCTATTCAATTCGTGGTCATGGCTACACCAGAGGACCTGCAGGCCAACGCAGAGTACATTCGAATGGCTGACCAATACGTGGAAGTGCCCGGTGGAACCAATAACAATAACTACGCCAATGTCGAGCTGATTGTCGACATTGCCGAGCGAACCAACGTCCAGGCTGTATGGGCCGGCTGGGGCCATGCATCGGAGAACCCACTCCTTCCCGAGTCTCTGGCTGCATCGCCTAAGAAGATCGTCTTCATTGGACCTCCTGGATCTGCCATGCGATCTCTGGGTGACAAGATTTCTTCCACCATTGTCGCCCAACACGCAAAAGTCCCCTGTATCCCTTGGTCCGGTACTGGAGTGGATGAAGTAGATCTCGACGAGAAAACTGGTCTGGTCAGCGTGTCTGATGAGATCTACCAAAAGGGTTGCTGCAAATCCCCTGAAGACGGCTTGGCAAAGGCGAAATCAATTGGCTTCCCCATCATGATCAAGGCCTCAGAAGGAGGAGGAGGTAAAGGTATTCGAAAGGTCGAGCGCGAAGAAGATTTTGTATCTGCTTACCATCAGGTTATGGGAGAGATCCCTGGATCGCCCGTCTTCATTATGAAGTTGGCTGGCAACGCCCGACATCTCGAGGTCCAGCTGCTGGCCGATCAGTATGGAAACAATATCTCACTCTTCGGTCGTGACTGCTCAGTTCAGCGAAGACACCAGAAAATCATCGAAGAAGCTCCAGTGACAATTGCCCGTCCTGACACATTTACTTCTATGGAGAAAGCTGCTGTTCGACTGGGCCAGCTGGTCGGCTACGTCAGTGCCGGAACCGTTGAGTACCTCTACTCCCACGAAGATGACAAATTCTACTTTTTGGAATTGAACCCCCGGTTGCAGGTTGAACATCCTACTACTGAAATGGTGACTGGCGTCAACTTGCCCGCTGCCCAGCTGCAAATCGCCATGGGTCTGCCTCTGCATAACATCAGGGATATCCGGCTCTTCTACGGAGTTGATCCTCATACCCAGACTGAGATCGATTTTGACTTTTCCACTGAACTGAGCAAGAAAACACAGAGACGGCCTGTTCCCAAGGGACACACCACTGCCTGCAGAATCACTTCGGAAGACCCTGGTGAAGGTTTCAAGCCTTCTAGCGGAATGATGCATGAGCTCAACTTCCGATCCAGCTCCAATGTCTGGGGATATTTCTCGGTTGGAAACCAGGGTGGTATCCACTCGTTTTCGGATTCTCAGTTTGGTCACATTTTTGCATTTGGCGAAAACAGGCAGACTTCTCGTCAGCATATGGTAGTTGCCCTGAAAGAGCTTTCTATTCGGGGTGATTTCAAAACTACTGTGGAATATTTGATCAAGTTGCTCGAAACGCCCGCATTTGAAGGAAACAAAATTACTACTGGCTGGCTCGACGAGCTAATCACTAAGAGACTGACTGCCGAAAGACCTGATTCGTCACTCGCGGTCATATGTGGAGCTGTTTCCAAGGCCCACGTGCAGTCTGAAGAGAGTATCAAGGAGTTCCAGGCGTCGTTGGAAAAGGGTCAGTCTCCCGGACGTGATGTGCTGAAATCTATCTTTGCCATTGACTTCATTTACGAGGGACAGCGATACAAGTTCACTGCCACTCGATCAGCTGTTGATGCATACACTGTGTTTATCAATGGATCAAGAGTGGACGTGGGTGTGCGAGCTCTTTCTGACGGTGGTTTGCTCGTGTCAGTTGGAGGAAGATCTCACAATGTTTACTGGAAAGAAGAAGTCGGAGCCACTCGACTTTCTGTGGACTCCAAAACATGTCTTCTTGAAGTTGAAAATGATCCTACCCAGCTGCGAACTCCTTCACCCGGTAAACTCGTCAAGTTCTTGGTTGAGAACGGAGAGCATGTCAAGGCCGGGCAAGCATATGCTGAAGTAGAGGTCATGAAAATGTACATGCCCCTACTTGCCCAGGAGGATGGTGTTGTTCAGCCCATCAAGCAGCCCGGATCCACCCTGGAGGCCGGAGATATCCTGGGTATTTTGGCTTTGGACGATCCTTCAAAAGTCAAACATGCGAAGCCCTTCGAGGGCCAGATGCCTGGATACGGTTCTAGCAACACAATTGGTACCAAATGCTACCAGAGGTTCCAGTACTTGTTGAAGATTGTCGAGAATATTCTAGCTGGCTATGACAACCAAGTAGTCATGAATAAGACTCTTAAAGAGCTTTTCGAGGTATTGAGAAACCCGGAGTTGCCTTTCGGCGAGTGGGGAGAGCAGGCTTCGGCTTTACATTCTCGTTTGCCTGCCAAGCTATACTCTTCGCTGACGACTATAGTTGACAGAGCCAAACAGAAAAAGGGTGAATTCCCGGCTAAGCATTTGTTAAAGACCTTTGAGAAACACAGCCCTGAGAAGTCGTCTGATATCGCTATTTATAGGCAGACCATTGAGCCATTGGTTAAGATTTGCAACCGATATCAGGAAGGTCTTGTGGCTCATGAGATTAAGCTCATGGCCAGTCTGATTGATGAATACTGCCGGGTTGAGAGCTTCTTCTCAGGTCACCATTCTCGAGAAGAGGACATTATTTTGCGCCTCAGGGACGAGAATAAAGCTGATCTGTCTAAGGTCATTTCAGCTGCTATGTCCCATAATAGTGTCGGAGCCAAGAACAACTTGATTCTGGCCATTCTTTCTGAGTACAACCCTGCCCATTTTGATGGATCTTTAGTTGCTCAGTACTTGAGAGATACACTGAAGAGGGTTATCAGCATCGAATCAAGAGGAACTGCCAAGGTCGTCCTGCGAGCTCGAGAGATCCTTATTCAGTGTGCTCTGCCCTCGTTGAAGGAAAGAACGGATCAATTGGAACACATTCTGCGATCATCGGTAGTCGTTTCAACATATGGAGAAGTTGGTTTTGAAAGGAAAACACCCAATCTTGAAATTCTTCGTGAAGTGATTGATTCCAAATACACTGTATTTGACGTTCTGGCCCAGTTTTTTGCTCACCAGGATCCTTATGTCGTTTTGGCTGCCCTTGAGCTTTACATTCGTCGTGCGTGCAGGGCATACCTCATAACCGAGCTTCACTATAACCAGGAGAGCGGTACTCTTCCTGTTGTAAGTTACAAGTTCAAGCTTCCTAACATTACTTCAGCTGCTTATAGTGCTGTTGTCCAGGAGACTCAAAATGGCACTGTCGAGAAGCCCAATATTTCGCGAGCCATATCGGTTTCTGATTTAAGTTTCATGGTCGACAAGTCTGATACTGAACCTATCAGAATGGGTGTCGTTTCTCCTGCTGCTGATGTTGACGATATCGATGAGGCGCTCCTGAAGGCACTTGAGTTGTTCCCTAGAGTCGATGGCGGTATTGAGATCAAGGTAAACAATATTGCTAGTCCTTTGGCACAACAGAGGGCACCCAAGGCAAATGGAAATCAGCAGACTAAGGTTCTTTCCAATATCTGCAGTGTAGTTGTGAGCAATTCTGATGTTGATCTCACCGATGATCAGCTATTGAGCTATGTCACTGAACTAGTTGATGAGTACAGAGAGGAGCTTGTCGCTTGCAGTATACGACGTTTGACCTTTTTATTTGGAAACAAGCACGGAACTTATCCAAAATACTTCACCTTCCGGGGACCGGACTACGTCGAAGACAAAACTATTCGACATATCGAGCCTGCTCTGGCATTCCAGTTAGAATTGGGACGATTGTCGAACTTTGAAATCAAACCAGTGTTTACTGAAAACAGGAACATTCACGTTTATGAAGCAACTGCAAAGAACTCTCCAAGTGACAGGCGCTTTTTCACTCGAGGAATTGTGCGACCAGGGAAGATTCGGGATGACGTAACGACCCAAGCTTACTTGATCTCGGAAGCAAACAGATTGATGTCTGATATTTTGGACGCCTTGGAGGTTATAGATACCACCAACTCTGACCTTAACCACATTTTCATCAACTTCAGTGCCATTTTTGCCTTAGAACCACAGGAAGTTGAAGCTGCTTTTGGTGGATTTCTCGAACGATTTGGTAGACGTCTATGGCGACTACGTGTCACAGGGGCGGAAATCCGAATTATGATCTCTGATCCTAAGACCAGCACCAGTTATCCTTTGAGAGCTGTGATTAACAATGTTTCCGGATATGTTGTTCAGAGCGAGTTGTATGCCGAGGTTAAGAATAGCGAAGGTGAATGGGTATACAAATCTCTTGGAAAGCCAGGCAGTATGCATCTACGGGCAGTGAACACACCTTATGCTACCAAAGAATGGCTACAGCCAAAGAGATACAAGGCCCATTTGATGGGGACTACCTATTGCTATGATTTCCCAGAGTTGTTCAGACAGGCGATCAGTTCTCAATGGAAGAAGAATCTTTCTCATACCAAATTGCCAGACGATTTTTTCTCCGTGTCCGAGTTGCTGTTGGACGAGTCTGGAGAGCTGTCTGAAATTACGAGAGAGCCAGGTGCTAACAAATTGGGTATGGTTGCATGGAAAATATCTGCCAAAACACCCGAGTATCCTTTGGGTCGGAAGTTCATCATCATTGCCAACGATATAACGTATAGGATTGGCTCCTTTGGACCTCAAGAAGACAATTTCTTCAATAAAGTCACAGAGCTTGCCAGGCGGGAGGGCATCCCTCGGGTGTATTTGTCTGCCAATTCGGGGGCTAGGTTGGGAGTGGCTGACGAGCTTATTCCATTGTTCCAGGTTGCTTGGAACGACCCTGAAGACCAATCAAAGGGTTTCAGATATCTTTATTTGACTCCTGACGATTATGATACTTTAAACAAGCCGACGAAGAAGGTAGTCCATGCTGAGCGCATAGTTGAGGAGGGCGAACCGCGATACAAAATTGAGTACATCATTGGTGGTGAGGAGGGATTAGGAGTTGAATGCTTGCGAGGATCAGGTCTGATAGCCGGTGCCACGTCAAGAGCCTACAAAGACATTTTCACTATTACATTGGTTACTTGCCGATCGGTAGGTATTGGAGCTTACCTGGTTCGACTTGGACAGCGAGCTATCCAAATTGAGGGCCAGCCTATTATTCTTACTGGAGCACCTGCTATTAACAAACTACTCGGTAGAGAGGTCTACAGCTCCAATTTGCAGCTTGGTGGCACTCAAATTATGTACAGAAATGGTGTCTCTCATTTGACTGCCAATGATGATTTAGCCGGTGTTGAGAAGATCATGGACTGGATGTCCTACGTCCCTGCTCAAAGGAACTACCCTCTGCCAATTCTGGAATCTGGCGATTTGTGGGATCGTGACGTGGAATTTGTTCCTTCTAAAAACGAGACCTACGATGTTAGATGGATGATCGCGGGCCGAGAGACTGATAGCGGATTTGAGAGGGGTCTTTTTGACAAAGGATCATTCCAAGAGACACTTTCTGGTTGGGCCAAAGGTGTTGTAGTCGGCAGGGCCAGATTGGGAGGTATTCCATTTGGTGTTATAGCGGTTGAGACCCGAGCCGTAGAGAACATCAGCCCGGCTGATCCTGCCAACCCTGATTCGACGGAACAGACGGTGCAGGAGGCCGGCCAGGTATGGTACCCCAATTCTGCATTCAAGACTGCTCAGGCTATTAATGATTTCAACCATGGCGAAGAGCTCCCACTGATGATTCTTGCAAACTGGAGAGGTTTCTCTGGTGGTCAGCGTGATATGTACAACGAAGTGCTCAAGTATGGGTCATTCATTGTCGATGCCCTGGTTGACTACAAGCGCCCTATAATGATTTACATCCCTCCCACTGGAGAGCTACGAGGAGGATCATGGGTTGTTGTTGATCCGTCTATCAATAATGAGATGATGGAAATGTATGCTGATGTTGAAGCACGAGCCGGTGTTTTGGAGCCAGAGGGCATGGTGGGACTCAAGTTCAGAAGAGACAAGCTCCTCGCTACCATGAAGAGATTGGATACGCGATATGCTGAGCTGTCAAAAGAGGCTGAGCGAAAAGATCTAAGTCCTGAAGAAAGCAGCACCATCAAAGTGAAGCTTGCTGAGCGTGAAAAGCTGTTGATGCCCATGTACCAGCAGATCAGTGTTCAATTTGCAGATTTGCACGACCGGGCAGGGAGAATGGAGGCCAAGGGGACAATAAGAAAGGTTCTCGAATGGCAGAATGCCCGACGCTTCTTCTTCTGGCGAATTCGAAGAAGATTGGACGAGGAGTACCTACTGAAGCGAATTGAGGAAGCCCTACCCAATTCCAACCGGTTAGAGCGAGTTGCTCGACTGAAGTCATGGTGTACTCCTCAGGTTGACATGGAGGACGACAAGGCAGTGGCTGAGTGGCTCGAAGCCAACCAGGACAAGATCTCTGAGCGTGTTACTGACCTTCGCAAGGATCTATCAGTGCAGACGGTACTCTCAATGCTGCGATCAAACAAGGATGCTGCAGTAAGAGCAGTTTCGGAAGCTCTGAAATCACTGTCGCCGGCAGAGCGGGAGGCAGTTTTGAAGACACTATAGAAGAAGCAAGAATTTAATGTTGCATCAAATCAAGAGGGAGAATAGGTGAATAAATATAATACATAGAGACAACAAATAAAACACATCTAATGTAATATTGGCAAAAAATTCCCAATGATCATCATAGGGATATCAAACACATCGCGTTTAACAGTCCAAGTGCAGGCGGTAGGAATTTTCTCGCCGGAAGGACGTAGAAGCGTGCATTCAGTCATTGTGACTCCTCTTGAGTCACCAAAGGCGAGCTTGCTAAACACATCAAAATATGCCGTAACCGACTTGTCGTCCATGAGTTCGACAATGAAAGTGGTGTTTGTTATTAGCCTGTCAGCCTGCCAGCCAGTGAGTTGGCAGAATTCCTTGCCTACAGCAGCAATCTGCCCAGTTCGCCTCCATACAATAGTGGGGGTGCCAGACGCAGCTATAATCTTTTCAAATTCCAACAACGTCCTTTGGAAGCATTTTTCCATAAATATCAGGTCCGACTCTTTTAGTCTCTTGGTGGTCGCGATAAAGCTCGGCCGGTAAGCAGCCATAGCTCTGGCCATGTGTATCAGATGCCTTCTGTCAAAGCGAGACTTTAAATAAGCGATGAGGGCATGGAAACCCTGGGTGTACGGGAATGGAGAAAGTACTCTATCGTACACCTCCTCTGGATGCTTCCACCCCACTGCTGTGACGCTAGAGATATTCTCCTGCTCGTCTCTAACGTGGTCATCCATCGCCCCCCTTTCAGTGACATAGTCTGCAATATCCATACTGGGGAATGTCATATTTGGAATATCATCTGGAGGCAGGCCACTGCTGCTGCTGCTGCTCCCCGTAGTGCTCTCGCTTATATGCATATCCGTGGATATTGACGGACTAATATCTTGGGCTGTATCTAACATGTTTGATAATATCGAGTACTCCAAGTTTGCTGTCTTGGAATCAAACTCTAACGATGAGAGACTGAGGTTTGTTAAAAATGGTTTGTCGTAGTCAAGGTTGAAGTCATATCGAGATTGGCCCCCTGACAACGATGGAGGGTCAGATGAAGCTGTGGAGGCTGGATTGACGACTAGTCTATTACTGTTAACCCCCAACACTCCGATAGCACCTTCCGGGGGAGTCAGAGGGAGTGGCAGAGAATACTGCTTTACTTCTTCCGCCTGCATCTGCTGTTTAGGTCTACGCGGCCGCACTTCGTAGTCCTCAGTCAGGTATTTAGCCTTCTTTCGGACCCCGTCACGGCAACTATCTGCCCGATTTCGTTTGACACATCTCTTGCACGGTCTGCCTTCGTCACACGTCACATGGGACTTTTGGCAGTGTATACACGCTCTGCTGGTCTTTCTCTTCTTGTTTGCTTCTCCACTAGTGCCGTTCATCGCTAGACTGTCATCATCATCAACCACGGCTTCAGCATATATAGTAGACATTTCTTCTTCCCGCTCGGCTCTCTCTCTGCCCCGGGTTCAAGTTTCAAAAAAAAGGTACGCCAAAAGGTCCACAAAAGTTTTCTTCTTACGGCATTAATACAATACTGTCATTTGCTTTGGTTGTTTGGCCCCGACTAATATGCGTAACTGATCGCTCTTAACGAATTTCCCAAAAGTTACAATTCTTCCACACGGAGAAGGGTCCTCTTCGTATATCTGCTGGTGGGGAAGCCACACCGGGTAAGTGAACATCCGTGCGGCCAAGGTTATGCAGAGGAACGGTTGTTGAAAGAGTTAAGGTTATACGTATGACAAAATAGAGACTTCTTTAGCCCATTCTGAAATGACAGTGGGACAGAAAGAGGGCTTCAGAGGTTTCAATTTAGAACGACAGACAAGTAAATCGGAAAGACTCGACCAGATCAGTTAGAATAGCCTCATAATGCATTGGATCAAGTCTTCACGTCACTGTCCTCGCCTCGGATCCTGAGTTTCTGTTTTATTGTTTTATAAGAACAACTACGTGTATGTGGCAGTCGCCGGGTGGAAAAAGTCTTAAATTATCTACACTCTGCACTTATATCTAAATTGTTACTCGCTGCAAATCATCCGATAGTTCAATCGTAGTAAGTCGCATGATACGGCTGAAGGTCTCCTGTAAAGACTGCCGGGTGAAGCTTTCTCGGGCAGAAGATGATCACAAAAATCGAAAAAAAAAAAAAATTAAAACAACTTAGAATACAGTGTGCTATTATTTGTAAAAGCAACATAATGGCCGAAAGCAGTAGTAAAGGGACCACCGCGGACCACAATGATGCTATGGAAACCGACGCTGAGAAGCTGAATTATTCAGAACAACATTACTTCAACTCCTATGACCACTTCTCGATTCACGAGGAAATGCTCAAAGATGAGACTCGTACTCTGTCGTACAGAAACGCAATCTATCGTAATAGACATCTTTTCAAAGATAAAGTTGTGCTAGACGTAGGATGCGGTACCGCTATTCTGTCTATGTTTGCTGCTCGATCTGGAGCCAAACACGTTATTGGCGTTGACATGAGTAACATTATTCACATGGCCCAGAAAATTGTCGATATTAACGGGCTGAGCGACAAAATCACTCTGCTCAAGGGCAAAATGGAGGAGGTTGAACTTCCCTTTCCCAAGGTTGATATTATTATCAGCGAGTGGATGGGGTACTTCCTCCTGTACGAATCTATGCTGGACACTGTTCTCGTTGCTAGAGACAAATATCTGGTCGAGGGAGGCCTGATCTTCCCTGACAAGGCCACAGTATACATTGCTGGCATAGAGGATGGTGACTACAAGGAAGAGAAGTTTGGTTTCTGGAAAGATGTCTATGGTTTCGATTACACTCCGTTCCAGGAAGTTACAATGGCAGACCCCCTCGTCGATAATGTCGAGCTGAGATCTGTTGCCACTGATCCATGCAATGTGTTCGAATTGGACTTGTACACTATAACCATTGAACAGCTTGCCTACTCGCGAGAGTTCACGGTCAAAGCTAGACGAGATGATATCATCCATGCCTTGGTGGTTTGGTTTGACATTGAGTTTTCCAAATGCCACGTCCCTATTAGATTTTCCACTGGTCCTCATGCCAAGTACACGCACTGGAAGCAGACAGTGTTCTATTTGCCTGATGAGCTTCTCATTCAGAACGGGGAAACTGTGACCGGCCGACTTACGAGCAAGCCCAACAAGACCAACCCAAGAGACATCGATGTAACTATATCTTATGAACTTCAGACCGCCGATGACAAGAGGAAAGCTTCGGGTTCCTCAGAATATATTATGAGATAAATAACTTTAATCATATTGACGATGCATCTTAACATACGTGTATATAATGAATGCTATTCGATAGACGCTTTTGTATATATATTTCAAAACAACCTACACTGTAAACTTACCCAACGTTACTTACCTTCTTCGGGAAGGCTAATATGATCCGCAAAATCTGCCATCTTCTCCTCTTCGTAGAGTCCAGGATGAGGCTGCGAAGGTAGTTCTCTGGCGACCCTGACAGTTTCAAAGATGCTTGTGGTTTTTATAAAAATTAGATCCATTTCTTCCAAAGATCGATGGGCAGTCTCGGGATACAAGAAGTACACACAAGGAAAAATCAAAATCAGATTTATCACCGCAAAAATGATGTAGTATTTGTACCCGATGCTCACGAAAGCCACAGGTGTTATCTCTGCCACCAGGAAATTGAAGCACCATGCACTTCCAGTTGAAATGGCATTAATAGGCACTCGATACGCCAGCGGTGCGACTTCAGTGGCATACAAGAATGGAACAGCAAGAAAACCCATCGGGAAAAAGAATGTGAACATGAACACAAATATACAGGCAGCTATAGCTGCTCCTCGAATTTCACTTTTCGACACTGTCACTGCAAGGCAAATCATCACGATGCCCTGACCAAGGGCCGTGGTTAACATAAGCTTTCTCCTTCCCACCCTGTCAACCAAGAAGTACCCAAAAGAAGACCCAACTATCTGCCACGTGAAGCAACCTGCAGACAGAATTCTCGATATAAGAGGAGACAAATTCAAGTATTGCTGAAATATTGTGGAAGAATAGTAGCCAATCACATTGATGCCACCCATCTGCTGGAACAATTGACCAGCCGCTGCCAGCAGAGTCCGATGCAAAATTCTGTTCTGACTGTTGGACAAAGCACCTCGGAAACTAGCCTTACCAGTTTCTTCCAATGATCGTTCTATATCTAGAATTTCTCTAGAAATTTCATCCGAGTTTTCGTCGATATCTCCAAGAGCCGCTAGGACCCTGCGGGCTTCACTCGTGTTGCTCTTTTTAATGAGCCATCGAGGGGACTCTGGACAAGGGAGAATAAACGCGATAACTGCTAAGCCAAACACTGTGGGAAATATCAGAGGAAACCTCCACGACACTGAAGTTTTCGTGAAAGACAGCCCCAGACTTATCCACTGAGAGATTGCGAGTCCAACACTGATGAAGACACCCTCGATAACTACCAAGGATCCCCGGTGTGCTGCCGTAGCACACTCGGCTTGCCATACAGGTACTGTTGCCGTGACCATGCCAAATCCAAGTCCCAAAATGATTCTTCCAACAATATACTGAGCTAGAGAAAACGAAAGAGCCTGAATGATGGTTCCAATAGTAGCAATCACGGCACCGACAAACACAGTTCTGCGACGGCCAAGCTTGTCTCCAATAATCATACAAGAGTGAGCTCCAAACATGCAGGTCAGCGTGTATAGAGCCATAATGGTACCCTGAACGGTAGCATTGTGAGACTGGGTGTGACCTGTAGTATTGACTGTATCCAATTTGGGGAAGACTGCAATGAATGCAGGATCCGTCAGCAGACCTGGAGCTACATTGTTGTTGTATCCAAACCATAGGTACACTGGGAGGACCACAGCAAAAAGCATAAACGACATGAGTCGAGACCCACGGAATCCAAAATAAGGGGATCTCATCTTAGCAGCAATAATTCTGTACACTCTCAAATCCGTGGAGGAAGGGGAGCCCTTTTAATGCCAATTCACATATTCAACCTTGATCGCCAGGGCGGAATATCTCCTGAAATTGTATCCCTCAAATGGAAGCCTACATCAAAACTTAAAGTAGATCAGCGGGAGCGTATGTCTTGAATCCTGGAGTTCGGAGTTAATAAGAGCCGTTCACCATTTTACTTTAGCCGGTAGAGAAACTTTATCGAGGAGGCCATAGATAGCGACATTTTGGAAGATGACGATAAACAAATGTTGTGATCAATACAGCTTTGATCACACAAATCAGGCACTTTCTTTTGATTCAATTCATCCAACAAGAATATCTATATTGCAGTATAACAAAAACATCCCTGTTCAACCGATCTCACACGACTTGGGCCTAACAGGGAACTTGAGATCTAACTCGTTAAACGAAATATCTGATCCTTTTCGGCAGCTTCCTCAAAAAGACGGATTCGCTCCGTATCCGAAGATGACAGGTTCTGATCAGGATCGTCATTAAGTGTAACAAACAAATTAAAGTTCCGCTTGAATGTGGGGTCACCCCGCACAGACTATTTAGAATTTACTACTACCGAGGTTCTCCCCGCATTATTTTGAAGTTTCTCGCAGTCATTTTAGCTGGTCGCTGAGTGTCGTATGTAGTTGAGTAGTGTTTGTTGGGGAAATTTTCACGTACTAGGTTTTTATTCTTAAGAGGGGTTTGCATATTACAGACCTCAAAAAATGCGAGCGAAGGCAAACTCAATTTTGCAAAGCTGCATGTACAACTGTCGAAATTCGTCGAGGCCATCGGGAGTCCAAAATATATTAGAAACATGATAAATAAAAAATTCATAATTAACCTGTATATGAACGCTATTTGGTAGACGCTTTGGTAGGTGCTTTTAGTTAGATGGATATTATTTTGTAAATGGCATACAAAATAAACTGTAATGATAAGTAAACTGCAACTTACCGCTAGATTAAATCTCTTCAGAAACACTGACGTGGTCCGCAGCATGACCGAGTTTCTCCTCTTCATAGAGTCCAGGATGAGGTTGGGAAGGCAACTCTCTGGCAACCTTGACAGTTTCAAAGATATTCGCTGTTTTAATGAATATTAAGTCCATTTCTTCCAAAGATCGATGGGCAGTCTCGGGAAATAAGAAGAACACACTAGGCAGGATTAAAACCAGATTTATCACAGCAAAAATGATATAATATCTGAACTCGATGTTCACAAACGCCACTGGAGTTATCTCTGCAATTAGGAAATTAAAACACCACGCGCTCCCAGTTGAAATAGCGTTAATGGGCACCCGGTACGCCAGGGGTGCAACTTCTGTAGCATACAAGAACGGAACACCAAGAAAGCCAATTGGGAAGAAAAAGCTAAACATGAACACAAAGAAACTGGCGGCTTCAGCCGATCCCCTGATATCAGAGTGCGACACTGTCCCAGCAAGCCCAATCATTACGATTCCCTGGCCGATAGCGGTAGTCAACATTAGCTTTCTTCTTCCCACTCTGTCAACTAAAAAAAACGCAATAAACGAGCAACATGCCTGCCACGAAAAGCAGGATGCAGACAAAATCCTAGATATATGAGGCGTTAGTTCTAGGTATTGTTGGAAAATAGTCGATGCATAGTAGCCAATTACATTCACTCCTCCCATCTGCTGAAACAATTGGCCAGCAGCCGCCAATAACGTCCGATGTAATATTCTGTTCTGGCTGTTGGTCAGCAAACCTTTAAAACTTGCTTTGCCAGTTTCTTCTAATGATCGTTCAATATCCAGAATTTCTCTAGAGATTTCATCCGAGTCTTCTTCGATATCTCCAAGTGCTGAAAGAACTTTGCGTGCTTCACTTGTCTTGCTCTTTTTAATCAACCAACGCGGAGATTCAGGACATTGTAGAATTATGGAAACAACTATGAGTCCAAATACAATGGGGAAAGCAAGGGGAAACCTCCATGACGCCGAGGATTTTGTAAATGACAAGCCCAGACTAATCCACTGCGACATTGCCAGCCCTGAGCTGATAAACACGCCCTCTAAAACAACAAATGACCCTCGGTGAGCAGCCTTGGCGCATTCAGCTTGCCACACAGGTACCGTTGCAGTGACCATTCCGAATCCGAGTCCCGCAACAATCCTTCCAACAATGTATTGGCCAAGAGTAAACGAAGAGGACTGGACAATAGCGCCAACAATGGCAATACTTGATCCGACAAGTACAGTCCTAAGCCGGCCAAGCTTGTCGCCAATGACAATACAAGACAAAGCTCCAAACATGCAACACAGTGTGTATAGAGCCACCACAGTACCTTGAAGGGTAGCATTGTGTGACTTAGTGTAGCCAGTTGTGTGAACTGTGTCCAAACGAGGGAAAACCGCGATAAACGAAGGCTCCGTCAGTAGGCCTCCACCAACAGCATTATTGTATCCAAACCACAAATAAACTGGGAGAACTATTGCAAATAGCATGAAGGACGTGAGCCGAGACCCACGGAATCCAAAATAGGAGGTTGTCTGAACCATTTTTTGTACTATGCGTTACACAACTCTGGACAACGAATCCTCCCTTTAATATGTGAAATATGTCACTTCCAGCTATGTTTAGCAGAACGCACATTTGCATCCATTCCGGTCACCTCTTATGTCACTCCAATGATAGGTAAAAAACAATAAAACTATTGCGGAAATATCCGCAGCGGAACCTCTCTGGATCACCACCAGTCGTCAGCGGCGGTAGCGGCAAAAGGATCTCTCATAGCGATGTTCAAACCGCCGCCTATACGTGCACATACTGTGGATTGACCAACGAGAGTCAAGCCTATAGCCCATATTGAATAGATGCCTTCCTGAAATGGCACGAATGTCTCTAGTGGGTGAATATATCATTAGATCCACCCAACCCCAATTCCAATTCAAGTTCCAACCGCGTCAAGTGAAATGGGCCCTCAAACGGAGTAAAGCAGTGAGAATTAACGAGTCTCTCCCTGCCGTAGTGACACATATTCCACTCTTGCTTAGTATGGAAACACGAAAATTCAACTGTCGTACGAATCTTGCCAACAGAGTCAATTACCTTAGCTGCCGTCGGATGACGGATCCTCTTCAATGACGGGGATCTACCATTCCGAGCTCATCGCCAGAGTGGAAGAAGTAAATTTCGGCAAATTTATACATGGGTAGACGAAAGCGGGCATTTCCCATTTGATTGTATTGCGTACTCCGAGTGATGATCAGAATCCTGGGGTTGCTGTTTTCTTTGCAGAACTCTCGTAGGTCAAATAGAACGTTATACCATATAGACTGTGGCCTTCCGAACTGATATCACACTCATGTGCCCCGAATGTGGTTGTTGAAATCTCTACTAAAGGATCTTTAGTAAGTTTCCGTAGTTTTTTTCATCTAATTCGATATGTTTAGTCCCTATGGTGGTGGGCTCTACTACCTTTCTCTCAATCTCCTTGGATTTTCGCGATGAACCAAAATGAAACCGCTTGGAGTGGGGAAGAAGAAGAGGTGGGGAAGTGGGGAAGTAGTGGGGTTAAGCCGACTCCGAGACCGACCGTCGCTCATGAAGGTTCTAAGCGACATTGCAAAATCCGAGTCGGGGAGCTCTACCCCTTTAAATCTAGAGGATCCTTACCTGAGATGTGGATTAGATAGGAGTAAAAAGCCATGTCTACTACGAAGACACTGGCTAAGTGGGTTGTGCAATTGACTTATGAAGACATTCCCGTGCAAGTGGTTGAAGATGCCAAACGAACACTATACAATTGGTTAGGATGTGCCATTGGAGGGAGCGATCACGAAGCCGTCAACATCGCTATAGACACATTGGATGAGCTTACTGGCCCATGTAGGGCTTCACTGTTAGGGCGAACAGAAAGGTTTGACATTTCCAATGCAGCATTGATCAATGGAATATCGTCTCACGTTTTTGATTTCGATGACACTCATCTAAAAACTATTATCCACCCTGCGTAAGTTCAATTTTGATATACATACAATATATGTATTGGATTTTGGAATAGTGATCTAACAAAACAGTGGCCCCGTGGCATCAGCACTTTTGGCAGTGGCAGAGCGAGATGGATTGAGTGGCAGACAGTTTATCACCGCTCTGGTAGCGGGAATTGAAGCAGAATGCAGAATAGGCAATGCCGTCTACCCAGATCACTATGACATTGGATGGCATATCACCGGTACTGCCGGGGTCTTTGGAGCAGCAATTGCAGTGGGGAAAGCTCTAAACCTCGATGAGACTGGCATGACATACGCACTAGGTTTGGCAGGATCACAGCCCGTGGGACTACGCGATCAGTTTGGGACTATGACCAAGTCTTTCCATCCGGGAAGAGCTGCACAAAACGGTCTCCTGGCTGCACTGTTGGCTTCCAAGGGCTACACTTCAACCTTGGGAATCTTTGAAAACAAACGTGGCTGGACCAGTGCTATTAGTACAAAGCGTGATTTGAACGAGATCACGCAAGGCCTCGGACAAAGGTGGGAGATATCGCTCAACTCCTTCAAGCCTTTTGCTTGCGGAATTGTTCTACATCCAATTATTGACGGATGCATTCAATTGAGGAACAAGCATAATCTTCATGAGGATCTGACCCAGATTGATCGCATCCATGTGATGGTGAACCCGTTGGTTCTCGAGCTCACTGGGAAGACTGCTCCCAGGGATGGACTGGAAGGGAAATTTTCTTACACTCATGTCTGCTCAGCTGCTCTGATTGCGGGAAAGTGTGGCGAGAGAGAGTTCAGCGATGGTTTTGTGAATAATCCCGAAACTCTGTCGTTGAGGCAGAAGGTTCACGCGACGGTTGACAGCTCGATGCCGACAGATTCAGCAGTTGTCACGATCTTTACTAACCACAAGGGAGCACTGACTCAAGAAATCATCCACGCTGTAGGTAGCTCTGACACCCCTTTGACTACAAAGCAGCTGACGGATAAGTTTGAAGACCAAGTAGAACCTGTGCTTGGTTTAGAACGAGCTAGGGTCATCACCGAGATCTGTGAGAGACTCGATAAGCTGGCCAGTTTGTCCGATTTGATTAAGTCGGCAGTGAAATAGAGAGATATTTGAAAAACGATGATAATTAGCCAGCAGATAGAAAACCAAAGAATAGGTATGAAGAGACATATAAATATACATATAGAGAAAATGGAACAAATGATCAGATGTATAAAATTTAAAATGTAACATGAATATATGTGGAAAAACTTCCAGTAATATATGTGTACTATGCAAATCGATCAAATTACCCCTGATACACGGGGGACCACCGAGTACATCATACCCAGTGGTATATGCCTAATCTAATGCTAAACTAAAAATTCATACCCTACTTAAAGGGCCGTTGTAACAGTCATGGATTGAGAATGCATCAAAATCGTAGGCGGAAGTCCTTGGCATAGCAAGTCCAAAGTGTCCACATAGTCGAGACTATCACTTTCGCTGCTGTGAGTTTCTAGTGCAGGAGCAGGGAGGGTAGAAAACAACACAACCGAATCTTTTGAATGCTTTCTCATTAGCTCATTAAGAATGACGTGCTGTGCTCTAGCCGGAAGATCGTTGAATGATAGTGACTGAGAAGCCCTGGACACGGAGTTGGCCTCATAATTCTGATCTGTTGCATCAGACAGAAGAGGAAATCGCTCTGGTTCACGTCGAGAGGGTTTCGGAAGTGAGTCAAACATAATGGATCTAGCTAACCCAGAATCGGCTCCTTCAATAACCTTAGTGGGGGGAGTCATAGTACCTGAAAAGCTGGGTTTCAACTTTTTAGCTCGAT
Source organism: Spencermartinsiella europaea (assembly GCA_030579595.1). Classification (NCBI taxonomy): domain Eukaryota; kingdom Fungi; phylum Ascomycota; class Dipodascomycetes; order Dipodascales; family Trichomonascaceae; genus Spencermartinsiella; species Spencermartinsiella europaea. The sequence goes on from JAKTRG010000016.1 coordinate 42,922, forward strand.
TCTGGTCTTTGACACTACTTGAAGAGGACAAAGTCTTCATCAGAGGCGGGCGGACAGACTTCAAGGGTTGTATTCGGGGTGATGGTTGCAACACTTCTGGTTGTGAAGACTGACTTCTCGTACTACCTACGTCGCTCTGACGTCGCCGAAGAGCCAAGACCCTCCTAAACCGTTCGTCTGAAGCAGTAGACTCAGAGTCAGAATCAGACTCGGAGTCTATTTTTCCATCCTCTGATGAGTCGCTTTCTGAGTCGCTCACCGTATCTCTGTAACCAGATACGTCAGAAATATCATACTTTCTTAACTTGCTTGTCTGCATACTGAAAGAGACTCCCAGTCTTTGCAGAGAAGATATCGTGTTTCTCCGTCTCCGTCTTAATTGCTCCAGGTCAGCACCAGCAATTGCAGTAGGTGCAGTGGATACGTTAGGACCAGTGTTGGGGCTTTGTGAAGTATCAGAGACGTCCTTTCTATACTGCTGAATCTCCAACCACCAATCATAGCTCCCAAGACATCGTTCGACGACTCCCGAAGGATCGGGCTTACCATGAATAATTGTGTTGTAGGTCTCTAAATCTGTATTAAGACAGAGTACCAAAATTTCTGCGTTTATTCGCAGCTTTTCTAACAAGGCCTGAATCCTACTCCGCTCACTTTTCATATCTTCCTCATATTCAACAAAAACGATGACACGCAGCGTATGGGACCGTTTCCAGACAGGTACAGTGTTAAGGATAGCACCCATTTGAAGAATCAAAGTGTAGGTGTCAAAGTTGGTTGATGACGCACTAATATCCCCCTTTTCGTCAGTAATGTGGGCTGACATTTGAATAGGATACAGGTCCACATAGCCGCGCTTTTCATTCGTCGATGATTTTGAAGGGAATTGCAGTCGAGAAAATCCCTTGGCAATAGCAATATTGGAATGCATAGTTAGTAAATCCTCGACAATGTTCACCCATTCGGTCACTTTGATACTGGGCTCTTTTCTGCAGGTATCAGTCGGCAGGTTTTCCATCTGAATGTTGGTCTCTGTTACCGAACTTGCATCATCAAAAATATCAGAATAGTGATTTTTTCTCTCAAAGAACCCCATGACAGTGATATTAGGCTTCAATCCTCCCAGCCCCGAGCCCATGTATACATTACGAGCACCCCAGACGACAGTCGGCCCCGCAGCCACCTGTACAAAACCTTTGATGCCTGAATAATCCCTCAGCTTGGACCAACTTTCCTGCTGCTTCTTCATCTCCGGGAAAGAATCGTGGAAATCACTTGTCACCATTACATGACCGAGGATGTAGAGTCCACCCTTCTTCAGATGGTTACAAAAATGAATCAAGTTCCACTGAGTTCTAGGATTGTCCACCAAGAGCAAAATCTGGGGCCGCCAGAACTTGACGTGATCCTGCCGAAGCCGTAAGAGATATTTGCGCACTTGGTGATATATAAGAGTCTGGGAAACATCACCCCAAGGCTTTGGCGGAGAGAGATAATGGATTGTAAGAAAAAGAACCACTAGAGCAATGATCATGCCTGACGCCGACACTCCATCGGCTACAAACATGGCGACTACGCAAGAAAATGCGCCGACACCTGCCGTCGCCGTGTTGAAATATCGGAAAGAAGGCCGGAAGTTCGGAGTGCTGGCAATCTTAAGCAAGAAGCATGCTATATTGGTAGCCACAAACGTCATTAGATATGCCATAGTTATGAATATGGCAATCTGATTGATATCAAAGAACAGAGTCAGCTGGGTCAAGACGTATGTCAGGGCAATTGCCACAGACGGGTTGTCTGCTTTTTTAGTTCCAGATGCGAGGTTCGACATATGCGGGAGAATATTGTCTCTGGAGACGGCCTGCATCAACTTTGCAGCACCCACAAGACCCATAAGAACAGAAAAAAGCGAAGTAGACAACTCACCCAAGATAATCAATGTGCTGGAGAGATTGATGTTTTGGATGATGTCCACATCTTTGTGCAATAGATCTCTCGAGACAGTGCATCCGATCGAGAGAATGACAAGAAAGTATGCGATGAAGGTACACAACAGACCCCACAGAGTGCCCTGGGGAATACTTTTACTGGGCTTACGCAGGTCGCCCGACATGCTAGCGCCTGCAAATATCCCGCTAGTCGCGGGGAAAAAAATTCCAAACATATCTTGGAAAGTTTCCTTGCCCGGAACTTGACTTCCTGCCGCACCAGATGTGAATTTGGGTAAGAGGTTTTCTCTCACAGTGGCCCACGACAACCCTGTGTAGATAGCCTCGAAGCGACTATCGACGTACGGCCGCACGAACAGAGCAGAAACGGGGATAGACAGAGTTGCGATCAGAAGAATCACAAAGAGAAACCGAGAAGACTTGGTAAAAAAGGACGAGCCAATGGCACAGCTGCAGGCAGAGATCAGCAGCAAAATACTCGAATACAAGAACTTCCACCAGTGTCCATCCGGCAATACGTTGGCTACAGTTCCAGACGTTTTTCCAAAGTTGGTAAGCAACGGTTCACAAAAACCGACAACATTCATACCCCTAGTTAGCACCAAAATAATAAAACTGATATTTGCTTATCCTTTAAGACTCCCAGGGTCACTTCACTTACGTGTTCAACACCTGTCCAAAGTAAAACACGACCCCAATGCTTCCTCCAAACTCAGGTCCCAAACTCCGACTGATCATGTAGTAGGCACCTCCCCCGCGGACTGTCCCGTTTGTAGAAATCGCAGAAATGGACAGTGTAGTCAGGAGGTCAATGGTGTAACTGAGAATTAACAGAAACATCATTCCGAGGATTCCTATCTGGCCCAGTATGAATCCAAACCGGAGGAACATCAGAATGGACAGTACGTTCAAGGTAGTAGGGATAAACACGCCTTCGAACGTTCCCAGCTTGGTGGACTCTCCACTGTTCCCACTTCTCATTCGCCGTTCCTCCTCAACCATTGTTATGCTTCTGTTGAGCGATAGCGAAGGTTCCGCTCCTGGCTGACGATTCTCCATCTGCTCGATAGCGCGATAGGTGAGGATCTGCCTGCCATCCTCTGACACCAGTCTCTCCTCCGACCCTCCACCATTTCTCGGCATGCTCAGACTGTTTACTTTCTTTTCAATAACCTCCTATTTTTCTTATAGGCTGTTGCGAAAAGAGGGGATGTAAAGTAAAGTTTAAAATGCCTTACGTTAATTTATCCTGTAATTCGTGTACTTTGCAGGGTGATACTGCGATAAGATAGGAAACTGCCGATCTCTGATTGCCGTGTTAACAATAATTATGTATTCTGCACTTTGAGGAAATGAAGTACGCGAAGTTGCTGATTATTTTAATTATTAATGCTACAGTAAAGCATATGAAGCAAGGTATGGGAGGGGCACTGCCTCATTCTCGCTCGCATGTCGTTTAGTTTTTTCGCTTCGACTGGTTCTTGCAAATAGCCTCTGCGAAGCAGAGCAAACCCTCCCCCGCACGAGGCGGACAGTATATGGTGCTGCCTCCGGCAGCCCCTACTAGGGAGGGTGGGTTCTGCTTCGCAAAAGGATTAGTTATATAAATATACAGATAGAAAGAGCAGACCTTAAAGCACTTTCTCAAACGCAAAAGCAAGGTATATTCCTGAAGCTTCTCGCTGATCGCCTTCAATGCCGTAGCTACCATCGACTTTGGTGACGTGCATCCGCTGACATAGCCGGACGAGACTGGGCTCGCGTGCCAGTTCTTCATCGAACATGTTGAGAAAGGGCTTTTTATATAGCAGCTCCAAGTTGTGCTCCTGAGCCAATGCCCTGAAAGACTCAAACGGCACCACGTACTCGGGAACATTGCCGACCGCGTCTTGCAGATAGAACTTGTACTCGTAGCCAAATACCTGCCGGAGGTCCTGTGGGACTTCTTTGGTGAACTGTATTTTGTACACACTGTTCCCAAACTCCTTCTGCCCTGCTTCCAGCGAACGCACTCTGTCCATTATGTAGTCGCTGTTGGGAATGGTGCCAATGAATCTCCCGCCCCGTTTTAAGGCCCTTGACACGTTTGAAAGTAGCATCTTTGCCTGCTCCTCCGACTCAAACGCGTAATGCATGGTAAATTGGGAAGAAACCACGTCGACCGGGAATGCATCTGGGTGTACAATGTTCTCCATGGTCTCCCGGAAAGCATCTCCTACACAAAAATCTGCCCAAAACGCCTTTCTGCGCAAGGAATCGTACCTCTCACGCGCTTGTTTAATGCTCTCATCAGCAACGTCCACACCGATTAGTCCCTTGATGTCGTGCTTTGACCATTTTTGAAGGTCGCCTCCTTTTCCCACACCAATGTCCAGTACCACCGCTCGCGGAGTAGCAAACTTTTCGATCAGAACCGATTTTATGAAATTGTTGAAGGATCTGAGCTTTATTATGGGCGACTCCTGCCGTTCCCACACCGACGTGTTAGGTCGCTGGTTATAGTGCTGTCGCACAGACTCTACATTGTTCCGCTCTTGCTTGTCTAGCCTCTCTCGCAGCTCTTTATTTCTCGCATCTCTTTCTTCGTTTGTCATCCGTGACGAGGGCTTTTTCTGTTTGCGACGAGGCTGACTACTCTCCTCGTCATTAGTCCTTTTGGTGATCGTCTCAACTGTACTTGTGTTTTCGTTGTTTTTGCCCAAAGAGCCACTCTGGTTACCATTGTGTCCACTACTACTAGTAATATCTCCCTGACTGTCCTGTTTGTTCTCTGTATTTGCACTTTCTCCTCTCTCTGATCGTGATGCCTCTTGACCATTCTGTGATGGACTTGCATCCTTTTCAGTCACTGCAACATCTTCAAACTCGCTCACTGTACTAGACCCAGGCCCCGCGGTAACCACCGCATTAGCATTGCTTCCGTCCTTTCCATCCTCATCATTCTTCACAATGTCATTGGCTCTTTCTCCATTGACCTCGTCTGTTCCTTCTTCTTTTGCTTCAGAGTCCCGACTTGGATCAAGTCCATCCATCACTTTAGTCTCTTCGATTTCCTTTTCGTTCACATTCCACGCATCTCTGGCAGGATCATACATTTTCGATCCCGTATCACTGCTAGCCTCGACTTTATACGGGGCAGCTTTAAAGTTGAAAACACTTCCTTCGGATCATTTCGTGCTTTATCGGGCAACCGCATACTACAGGGTGAGAGGGAGAACCTGCCAAAAACATCAGTGTGCGCATAAACATTTAGGATACGACCCACCACTACTTTAATTATGTAAGTCCGGTAATTTTTTCAGATCTTCGTGATTTCGAGAATAAAGCTATATAATTTAATCTTCGCACTTTTATTTGACTCGAATAGAAGAGAAAAAAAGCTGTGCTGTGTGCCAAACCTCGTCATTACGCACAAAGAGATGACATTCATAAACGGTTACACAGTAATACCACTACTGGTATCGGAAGAGAATGAAAACGATCCTATCTATCATGTGCTCTATGCTCGGAAACACCAAGCTAATGATAAATCAGCATCTTCAAGTAATGACAGAACAGTGTTCTTCTCCAACCTGCCGAAAGATACAACCTTGACCAATATAAAAGAGATCGCACAGGCTCTGGGAAACACAATAGTCGAAGATTTCAGCTACGAGGAGAAGGACAGCCGTGGACTCGTCACGTTTGTCGACAAAGCTGCATGCCAGAGATTCCTATCCAAGGCTAAGAGTTACGACCCCAAAACTACAAACGCAGTGAAATGGGTTCCCCATGAGCATTCTGGGGCTGAGCGGTACCTAGAGCTGCACCGGGAAAAGTACATTCCTAGGAATGAGCTGCAAGCCAACGTTGACGGCTACATGGAAGCTTTTGTTCAGCTTGAAGAAGAACGATTGCGAGAGGTGAAAGAAATGGCCGGCCAGGTCGACGAAGATGGCTTCACTCTTGTGGTGGGGTCTAAGAGAAAGTCCAAGGGCGGAGTTGCTTCAGCTAAACGAGTGACTGGGGAAGTCATGGCTGCTGAGGCTGGCAAGAGACGCAAGAAAGAGAAGAGTGATTTCTACCGATTCCAGATCCGAGAGCAGAAGAAGTTGGAAATGAATGCATTATTGAAGAGATTTCAAGACGACAAGGAAAAGATCCGGGAAATGAAGGAACAGAGGCGATTCAAGCCGTACTGAGCAGATCCAGCTACCCCTCTCCGGGAGGAGCCGTCGGAGGCAGCACAACGTCCACTTGCATTTTTTTCAGGACCAGTTGCTCCTGTGTATATATATAGCATTGAACCAATAAAGCATGTTTTAGACTCGCGTGAAGCTCGATTCCGGCGGGAATCTCAAACTTCGATGTGCTGATTCACAGCTCGTGGTCACCCCACTGAGTTTATCCAATAGAAAGGCTAGCCGACTTTTACCGAGTTTCTCCAAGTTTCCACATTTCACATTTCAAAGTTCATTCTACGTCAATTTGAATTTTTGAACACAATGATCAGAAGATTCGCTGCCGCTGGGCAATTGAGCCACATATCACAAAAAGGTATCAGAGCAACCGCCTATGCGCGGTTCTCCACTGCTGCTATTCGATATGTAAGTACATTCGCTGATTTTGATTTACCTTAGCAAAACTGTTTTAAAGAAAGAACCGCTTTTAGCTCCGGTTATTTGTCGGTTGAGTTCTCTCATAATTTGAAACCTCGTCAACCCAACACAAGTTAAAAAACTTGTGATTCCACCGAATTGAAGGGGTAGAGAGGATTTTCTATTGTTAATATTATCATTATTATTATTTTTCTATTTTAAATCTCTTTAGATACATTCTATATTTGCCTTTTACAATTTTTATACGAAAAGAACACTCACTAATAATGAAGGCTTCCCGAGTTGAAACAGACGCTTTTGGAGAAATCAATGTCGAGTCCTCTCGATATTGGGGTGCGCAGACCCAGCGCTCTCTGCAGAACTTTGAAATCGGTGGAGATCGAGAAAAATTGCCCGAACCTTTGATCCGAGCTTTTGGTGTGTTGAAGAAAGCTGCGGCAGAAGTAAACTTGACGTACGGGTTGGATAAGTCGGTAGGCGAGGCTATCAAGCAGGCTGCCCAGGAAGTTATCGATGGGAAACTCACTGAACACTTCCCATTGGTTGTTTTCCAGACTGGTTCGGGAACTCAGAGTAATATGAACTCGAACGAGGTCATCTCGAACCGTGCCATTGAGATTCTGGGCGGTCAGCTGGGCTCCAAGAAGCCCGTGCACCCGAATGACCATGTCAACATGAGTCAGTCTTCTAACGACACTTTCCCCACCGTGATGCACATTGCTGCGGTGCTTGAAATCACTCAGAAGCTAGTTCCCTCGCTGCAAGCTCTGCACGATGCTATTGATGCTAAGGCTAAAGAGTTCGACCATATTATCAAAATTGGTCGAACCCATTTGCAGGATGCCACACCTTTAACTCTTGGCCAGGAGTTCTCTGGCTACGCATATCAGATCAAGAACGGCATCGAGCGAATCGAAGGAGCCTTGCCTAGACTCAGATTCCTTGCTCAGGGTGGAACTGCAGTGGGCACCGGACTCAACACTAAAAAAGGATTCGATGTGAAAGTCGCCGACGCCGTTTCGAAGATAACCGGCGAGAAATTTTACACCGCGCCCAATAAGTTTGAGGCGCTGGCTGCACACGACGCTGTTGTTGAGGCTTCAGGAGCCCTCAACACTATTGCTGCGTCACTCTTCAAGATTGCCAACGACATTAGATATCTTGGCTCGGGACCCCGATGTGGATACGGTGAGCTTCACCTACCCGAAAACGAGCCTGGTTCTTCGATCATGCCTGGTAAAGTCAACCCTACCCAGAACGAGGCCTTGACCATGGTTTGCACCCAGGTATTTGGCAACCACGCAGCTGTAACTTTCGCCGGTGCCTCGGGCCAGTTTGAACTCAACGTGTTCAAGCCAGTCATGATCAGTAACCTGCTCAGCTCTATCCGTCTTTTGGCAGACGGTGCCCGATCCTTCCGCATCCATTGCGTCGAAGGAATTGTGGCCAATGAGAAGAGAATCGAACAGCTCATGAAGGAGTCTCTGATGCTGGTCACTGCGCTTAACCCTAAGATTGGATACGACTCGGCTTCCAAGGTTGCCAAGAATGCCCACAAAAAGGGCATTACTCTGAAGGAATCTGCCCTTGAGTTAGGCGTTCTAACCTCTGAGGAATTTGATGAATGGGTCCGACCTGAGAAAATGATTGGTCCTTCCGATGCTTAAGGGTGCAATCTCTGTACTTAATTAAAAAAGCCAAGTTTCTAATGCCTCATGCGAAAGCGTTGGAAGCACAAAACCCACCCTATCGTACCACGAACAACGTTCCATAGAAGCTCTATTTGTTCACTCTCAGATCCAATATAAATTTCTGCGAAGCAGAACCAATACTCCCTGGGAGGACCCGTGGAGGTATGTCCACGTTAACTTATGATAATATATTATGTACTACAGGGTTTATCTTTTTTTTTTTTTTTAAAAAGCTGATAGCTTACTGAGGAGGGACCAGTCCAAACACGATGGCGGTTCGACTAGGTATGTAAATCTGGATATAATTGCGTCGCTCATTCCAAACCATGGGTGTAGTGATGCACCTTGTCTTCTTGTGGTCAACGCGACCAAAGCCTCCAAACTTCTTATCATCAGTGTCCAACAATACCTTGTACTCCCCTGCCTCGTCGACGCCAATTCGATAGTCTGAAAATGACTGCGTGGGGTGGAAGTTGAACACAAACAAGGCTCCTGCTCGCTCAAAGGCAATGATCTTGTCACCCTCGTGCTTGAGGGAGACATACGCCTGAGGAGACCGCAGCCACTTGAAACGCTCTTCTGTGGACTGCATGGCAGCGTCAAACTCGTTCAGATACTGATACTTAAGCAGAGGATCGTCAATAAGATTGAACTGGCGGCGCGCGTAGTGGTAGGAGTCGTTGTTTCCTTCACGAGGGAAGTCTAACCATTCAGGATGTCCAAACTCGTTACCCTCAAAATTAAGATAGCCTTCACCACCAAGACCATGGGTGATGAGACGGATCATCTTGTGAAGGGCCATACCTCGGTCTATGACGGGCGAGGAGCCCGAAAGATTAGACATGTGCGTGTACATCTCTTTATCCATGAGCCAAAAGGCTAGCGTCTTGTCCCCGACCAGGGCCTGATCATGCGACTCGGCATACGCAATCGTAGGCTCTTTGTGCCGTCTGTTGGTCAGAGTAAACACAATGTTGCCCAAATCCCACTCATCATCGGACTTCTCCTTGAGCAGTTTGATCCACATATCTGGGACAGCCATGGCCAACCTGTAGTCGAAGCCCACACCGCCCATGGAAGTGGGCAGACACAAGGTCGGCATCCCGGACACATCTTCGGCGATAGTGATGATTTCAGGATTTAGCTCTCTGAGCATTCTATTGGCCAAGATCAGATAATTGATACCCTCTTCGTCAGCTGCGGGACCAAAATACTCGTGATAGCCTCCAGAGAATCCGGTGCCGATGCCATGGTGCGTATACAGAATTGAGGTCACTCCGTCAAATCGAAACCCGTCAAAATGGTACTCGTCAATGTAGTACCGCAGATTAGACAGCAGGAACCGCAGAACCTCGTGCTTGCCGTAGTTGAACAGCCTCGACCCCCACAGGTCATGGCTGCCCTTTGCACCGGAGTGGAAGTACTGGTAATCAGTACCGTCAAACTGGTTGATGCCGTCCAGGACATTCTTGGAAGCATGCGAGTGGACAATGTCAAGCAAGACCGTGATACCCATCCCGTGGGCAGTGTCTATGAGCTCTTTCAACTCCTCAGGGGTCCCGTATCGCGAAGAAGCGGCAAAAAAAGAAGTCACCTGATATCCAAACGACGCATAGTAGGCGTGCTCCATAATGGCCATCAATTGGATTGTGTTGTACCCCAACTTGCCAATTCGTGGCAGGACATTCTGCGTGAACTCTTTGTAAGTGCCGATTTTAGGCTCCGGTGTGGAAATTCCAACGTGTGCCTCGTAGACCTTGATTCCATGTGGTTTGGGTGGAGACCGGTTCTTCCACTGGTACGGAGTAGGCGGGTTCCAAAAGACGGCATCGTAGACCGGCGAGACCTTCAGGTCCTGCACAACACGCGAAATCCAAGCCGGCAGCCGCTCAATTCGCTCTCCTCCTGGAATCACCATTGAGATCTTGACTTTTGATCCGTGAGGAATAGCAGGTTTGCCCTCACTGATTGGGGGGACAGTCAACGACCACACACCAAACGCGTCTACGGACATTGGGTGGGAATCTCTGTTCCAATCGTTAAAGTCTCCGATAAGACTCGCTTGCACGGCATTGGGTGCCCACTCTCGATACACAATCTCTCCTGTGTTGTGATTGACATGAAAGCCATAGTATTTATGACCTTCAGAGAACTTTGCCAGACCTCCCTCGTCCTGGTTCAAACGATCTACCCATTGCTGGGCAATCTTGTATCTTCTCAAGATATCTTCCTTATTGGGTCCAAGCCAGGGGTCGATTTTAAGGATCTCGTCAACTTCAGTTGCTTGACCAGTCATATTGAAGGTTAGGCTGCTAGGGTTGCGTTAGAAGCAATTGGTGGAGAGCCTGTCAAAAAGGCGTGAAGAAGAATAGCAGTAGAGAAAGAGGAGGTTTCCAAAGCAAACTACAATAACAGCGATTATTCAAACGTATTCAAACGAAAAAAAACAAAAACCTTAAACAGCAAGAAACCAATCTAGTCGAAGAAGTGGGATGGGATTCCAATAGGTCCTTAAATATAAAGATGGCTGTCGAGGGATCGACTCTGCATAGCAAAGAGAGGGGGATGTGGTTACCCTGCGGCAGGCCCCGTGCGCTGCCAATAGGTTTCAGGACAGGGCGGACAACAGGAAGTCAGAGAAAAATGTAAAATAAGTAAAAAAAATACGGCCATTAGTCATATTCTAAATTTATCCTCACCTCTCGAAGCTGTCTCGCGGGCAACCCGTTCTCTGGCCATATAACACCACCCAACTACCACTACCTCTTGCGACCTGCCCATCAGATACTGATAGATCACCAATCAACGTGCGGCTGAAGATTAGGCGGCCTGCTGCATATCTCTGCATAAATTTCTCCTAAGCTTAAATCAAACACATCACGTTACTTTCACGTGACACACAACTATCAGCACCCTCACACACTCCAACGTCAGGCGAAGCGGGGACAACCCTCCACAGAGTGGCCCTGCCGGAGACATATTTACTCACACGATTGCAGGCTCCCCTCCGGCGAGGTCACTCCGTGGAGGGTTGTTCCGCTTCGCGGTATTCTCAGTTGGGCCGGGTGGGCGTGCATGAGTATTAGGGCTCAAGCCCTAACAAGGTGCGGTTAGGGTCTCAGGTGCGGCGTGAAAAACCAGAGTTACACAAAATTTCAATATTGATTTTTCAACCTATTCACCATTGACCTTCGACCAAAAAAAATGTCTATTGCCAGACCTCAGATTTCTGTTTACTCTACCTCCGGAGAGTCCACCTCTTCCAACGTGGCCCTGCCCGTTGTCTTCAAGACCCCCATTCGACCCGACATTGTTCACAGTGTCTACACCCGAGTGGCCAAGAATAAGCGACAGGCTTACGCTGTTGCCTCGAACGCTGGCGAGCAGACTTCTGCCGAGTCTTGGGGTACTGGACGAGCTGTTGCCCGAATCCCCCGTGTTGGAGGATCCGGAACTCACCGATCCGGGCAGGCTGCCTTCGGTAACATGTGCCGAGGAGGACGAATGTTCGCTCCTACCAAGACCTGGAGAAAGTGGCACGTAAAGGTCAACCACAACCAGAAGCGATATGCCACTGCCTCTGCCATTGCTGCCTCTTCGGTTGCTCCTCTGGTCCTCGCCCGAGGACACCGTGTCGAGACCATCAACGAAGTTCCCCTCGTTGTGTCTGACGAGCTCGAGAGCGTCAAGAAGACGCGAGAGGCCATTGCTATCCTCAAGGCTTTGGGCGCCCACCGAGACGTTGCCAAGGTTGTTAAGTCCAAGAAGCTGCGAGCCGGTAAGGGTAAGCTCAGAGGCCGACGACACACTCAGCGACGAGGACCCCTGGTTATCTACGGCCAGGACAACGGGCTCGTCAAGGCCTTCCGAAACGTTCCTGGTGTTGAGACCAGCGACGTTCGATCGCTCAACCTGCTGCAGTTGGCTCCCGGTGCCCACTTGGGACGATTTGTCATCTGGACCGAGTCTGCTTTCAAGGGTTTGGACTCTGTTTGGGGCAATGACACCAAGTCTGGATTCACCCTGCCTTCCAACATCATTTCCAACTCTGACGTCACTCGATTGATCAACAGTGCTGAGATCCAGGCTGTTGTGCGACCTGCTGGAAGCAAGCACCAGAAGCGAACCCACGTTCTCAAGAAGAACCCTCTTAAGAACAAGCAGGTCTTGCTCCGACTCAACCCTTACGCCAAGGCTTTCTCTCAGCAGAAGCTGGGCCAGGAGAAGATTGAAAGCTCTGCTTCTAACACCTCTAAGGAGTTCAAGAAGCTTTTGCATGACAACTAAGCGGGTACATTTTAGCAGGGTAAAAATTTAAAAAGGGAATACAGTTATCTCCTATTTTATAACTTGAGAAATTAGTATTTGTAACGCTTTTAATGTATTAACGTCTTTTCTTATCATAACATTGCTAATCGCCTAGTGTGCCTCCAGGGAGGGACAATTCTGTTTGTTCGGCTTCGCCGAAATGCATTCATATCTTGTCATAAATATACAAGTCGTCCGTTCTACAAACGTCAATTATCTAAAGACCGGACAACCACCGTGGCAGTCTCTTTTTTTTTTACTTGAGAAATTAGTATTTGTAACACTTAATGCTTTCCACTATAGGTTTCTAAGAAAATACTTTAATAAATTTCGGCCGAGCCGAATAAACCTCTACGGAATGGGCCCGCCGGAGGCGAGATTATAGACCCAGGAACACATGGGTTAACAGTTGCGGATTGGCTAGAATCTCATCTTTCTTATCCGCAAGCTCACTGACGTCCCAATTGGCCCACACATTTCGTCCGCGCAGGAACTCGGCCTCGTCAGAAGCAGCCCAAACGATGAAATCCGCAGGCAGGGCTGCCGTGTCCTGTGGACTCATATCAAAAGGAGGATCAATGGTTTCGTTGGCCTTTTTGTTCATGCCAGAATCTACTACACCAGGATGAACTCCAACGACCCTGAACTGTGGGTTCTCTAGTTGCACAAATTCAAAAAGTCTTTGGGCCGCCAGCTTTGATGTCACATAGGCAGAAAACTGAGCAATGAGGGGATAATGAGTTGCACTAGTGATCAAATGCACCAGCACAGCTCCTTTGTTGGCGTACTTCAGAAAAGCCTGAGCTACATTTACGCTGCCCTTTACATTGACCTCGAACCCTCGGAACCAATCGTCCACATTGGCTTCTTTGACTACACCAGTATCAGGAAGATAGGCAGCATTGGCTACCAAGATGTCAATACCACTATTGGCGTGGGAAAAAGCGGCGTCAATGGCTGCAGAATCAGCAACGTCGGCAAGAGCGTACGAAATATTGGATTCAGGGAATTCTTTTTCCACTGCTGCTTTTGTTTCCTTCAAGCTTTGCTCGGTTCGACCTACAATCAACATTGTAGAAGCACCTGCAACAGCAAAGGATCTAGTGATTTCTTTCCCAATCCCAGAGCCACCCCCTGTGATCACGACATGCTTGCCTTTTGCAGACACCTCTGGTCTCGAAGGATCAATGGCAGCGTACGTATCGCTATGATGAGTTTTAGTAAAGGTCATCTTGATTAGTTGCAAAAAGCTATGCAAAGTCAATTAGAGTAGACGAAGTAATATATGTGATATGCTGAAAGTAGAATTAGCTGATACAATATCTTATCTGTAATTGAGGCATATTGGCCTCCTTTTATATACTTTGAATCTTACTAGTTTTGAATTTGAAAGCGATAATGACAAATGGTTGATTTCCAAGCATCTCACGTTAAAGTTTACATATGATCGGCCATAACGCAATAAGATCTCGTAAATGATCGACTATGCATCTCCGCACTAGAAGGCTGACTGTTAGCTCCGCGGGCAGAACTCAGGATAACTAGGAGCAGTATATGTTAGAAAATAAAACAAAAATACAAAAGATTCTTATCTTTTTAATTAATTGATTCTTATTGAATTTAAATTGAGATATAATTGAGTCTGCTTTCATAATATGGTGTAAAATGCGCGACTTTGGCATTACGGGTGCTCTCTAACCTTCATTGCTTTCAAATCAAAACCTGCATAACTCCGCGAAGCTATGACTTCTGACATAAAGCTAGTTAGATAGATTCAGTACTGTTGACGATACTGGTACAGGATTACGTAGAGTTGCATTTATTACGAAATTTTTGAAATATAGGTAATATCTTCTTTTATACAGAAGGGATCGAATCTTGGCAGTGTACAGTTAGCAGTCGTTTGACGCACTTAGCCTTTCCTTCGACTAAGCACTAATTCGAATATGATTTGAGTGTAATTAAGTAATTCAGTGAAATTGTTACTCGACCATTACTTTCAAACTACATAGATGCTATTATAATAATTACTCCTCTCAAACTACCTCTATATCCCTCCAATTGCAGCGATTTCCACACTCTACTTCTGGGCTGCGAAATCCGTCTGGGCCTTAGCAAGGAAAAAGTCCTTGGATTTCATCTTGACAACTAAAAAGCTAGGAATAGACCAGCCAGAAAATGCTCCAATGCCGTCATGGGCTGTAATGGGGACAAACGCAGTGGGAGCACTAGGAGCACTGTAGTATTTCGATGGACGAGTGCCCTCAGCGACATGCTTCAAGGTGTTAAAAAACACACCCTTCTGTGCAAACATAAAGTCCGCAATGCTGCCCTTGCCAATGGCCAGAATGTCGCCCACAGCGATCACATTCTTTGTTCCCTTGACCAAGAACGTTGGCTCAGTAAGAACATACCCGTTCGAGTCCAGATGCTCCTTGTCGAGGTACTCGGTATTGGGGATAAGTCCCACTGCCGGGAAATAAAAGTCCACGGTTTTAACTTCACCATCGGAAAGATAGAGCTTAGTCTTGCCGTCGTTTGTCTCCTCGTAAGACTTCACCCGAACGTTGTTGACAATCTTGACGCCAATTTTGGTCAGCTTCTTGGTAGCCGCATTTTCTCTCTTCAAATACCCGAGAGGACCCTTAGAACCTGTGTAGAGAGTTACATCTTTACCAGGGTAAGCTCCCTTAAGCTCAGCGACACTTTCAACACCAGAAGATCCTCCTCCAGCGACCACAATAGTCTTGGCAGCCTTGGCCTTTGCGGCTGCTTCTGCCACATGGTCGACGGCGTCTTGATGGTTGTGAATCATTTTCAAGCTCTTGTTGTCGGCTCGGCTACCAGTGGCAAGAACGAGAATATCATACTTTTGGATCTTTTCCTTGCCATCACTGGTCTCGTAGACGATTTCGTTGTGGTCGAATCGGGTACTGGTGGCTGTACCTTGGATCAGAGTCAGGTTGCCTCGCGCAATATCCTTTGCAAAGATATCCTTCAAAGCGAAAGTCATCTTCGAGAGGATTTTGGGCTCTATGAGCGCTCGTGGGACTGCAATGTTGTAAAATACATGCGAAGACGCGCTTATCACGGTTAAGTGGGCATCTTTAACGAGCTTCAGGGCCTCCTGAATGACAGGAACACCAATGAGGTTTGCACCAACGACGACGATCTCTTTAGCCATTTAGTTATAGTAATAAGAATTATTAGTGTGTTGTGTTTCGAAATTAATTAAGTCACAGGGAAGATTTGTGAGGATATTTATAAAACAGGAAACTAGGTAAATTTTTTGAGCACGAGTCAGATATATATTGCAAGAATAAACATTTTGGCTGCATCCTTCTTCCAGCGATCCTTGCCATTGCCGACTCAAGAAACATGCCGATTAGATTTACCTGACAAATGTTAGTAAAGTTAACCTAAGCAGATCGCGAAAACTCCTGCATCTCCGCCAGGACCCTGAGGTTTCTTAGCCGGAACTAACATAATTCCGGGGTTCCGGCAGTAGCCTTACTTAGGGTAAGGGTATGAACCATTAGTACTTCAGCCCACCAAGGTTATAAGCATTACTAAATATGCCGAAGAATGATTTGGCAACACTAGAAAAGCTTAGAAAAGCTATCTTTTTATTACACAATTTATAGGAGGGAGTCTGTAAAATGATAAGACGAGTGAGTCGGTGGCCCGACTGTACAAATTCAGGGTCCGTAGAGAGCAGCACTGTAAACAGTTAAACAGCGTCA
The DNA here is from genome assembly GCA_030579595.1 of Spencermartinsiella europaea. NCBI lineage: Eukaryota > Fungi > Ascomycota > Dipodascomycetes > Dipodascales > Trichomonascaceae > Spencermartinsiella > Spencermartinsiella europaea. The sequence continues at coordinate 59,211 of JAKTRG010000016.1, forward strand.
TCGGAGATATCTTTATATAGCCTTTCGCTGAGTAACCCTTTGATTCCAAGGGGATAATAATCCAGCCACAAGTAGACCTATTTCTTTTGAGAACGTTTTTAGTGTCTGTAACTATACCTCTAAATCTTAGTCCTGTGGATCTTCTTCTTCTCTTTGATGCCCCCCGTAAAGCTTTGCGATAGTATCAGCCGCATCATGAAAATTTCAGGACGATCCCAAACCTTCCTTTCCTTTACTACAGCCATCCATCCAACACAACCATGGAAGAACACGTTTATTACACTTCCTGCAGTGGTATAAACCAGTTCTCTTCTGGGAGTGGCACAGGAGTTGCTGATTTGGTTATCACTGAAGTGGATCTCCACACTGGAGCCCAGTTCGCCTCGTACAAACAAAGCTCGAGCCCTTCAAACGGCTTGGACGTAGCTGACAACCATATATTTGCTAGTCAGTCGCAGAAATCGTTATTGCATATATATTTCCACGACAAGGAAGGAGTAGAACAAAAAATAGCTTTGCCAGAGAAGCTTTCTTGCGTAAAAGTCTCGCCCAATGGGTCCTGGCTAGCAGGAGGCGGTTTCACAGGAAGACTACTTCTATGGGAGTTGAAATCGGGTAATCTGCTTTTTGCACGAGACACACACTATCAAGAATTGAGTTGCATAGAGTTCACCCAGGACGAATCGTTCGTAGTCACTGCGTCGAAAGATAGTCGTGTGAATGTCTGGAAGACATTAGATCTTGTTAATTTGACTGCCGAACTCGCAGAGGAAGGAGGAGCCAAGCCTGTTGTGACCTGGTCAAATCACACTTTAGAAGTGACCGGGCTGTACGTAGGAAGTGGTGATTCGTATGATTGCAGAATCTTTACTTCGTCAGCCGACAGTACTATTCGAAGCTACGACTTGCGAACGAAGACTCTGCTCACTACTTATGCACTTCCCGAACCTGTGAGTGCATTTACAGTAGACCCTCTAGAAAGAGTTATTTATGCGGGATTGACAAGTGGAATAATTCGACTGGTGCCACTCTACGAAATCAGCACATACTCAGGACACCTCGAAGCTCAGGGAGGTGCACAGCGCATCATCACGGTCCCTGTCGTTGAAGGGAGTGACAACAAGCCACAGCTCCAACAGCATGAGGCGCCTATAACATGCATGAAATTATCCTTTGACGGCAACATTCTGGTCTCGGGCGATAAAGAGGGCCATATGTACACGTGGGACGTTGTAACCAAGCAGGTTCTGCGGAGGCTTAAGCCACATCGGGGCGCCATTAGTGGAATCCATATACTCTTTCGCCCGCAACAACGAGGTAAGGACAATAAACGTCAGACATTTCATATTCCTGTACTTAAGCGAGTATTGGAGCCTAAAGATGCCGCGCAGCATGAATTATGGATGCAAATCAGTACGCCGGACGAAGCTGAACCTAATAATAGACCCCCCTCCAACGTCTTAACAGATGTGGAGCTTCTGAGGTTGCAGTCAGCTCAACTGCTAGGTGGATCTGGCGATTCGCTTCAAATCAAAGTGAACGAGCTGGAGAATGAATTACAGTCATTGCATAGCAGCTATTTGAAGCTAAAAGGAGTACACGAAGATTTGTGGAAGGTACATGTTGCCAGGGGTTAAATAAGGCCTGCAAACGAACAGGAGAACAAATATTGCATAATACAACATCATATAAGCTAATAATACCGGTCAGAATATTCACTGCTTAGACTCATCGGCAACTAATACTCCTGGATCCGACAACACCGGAATTCCCCGAATGATTTCAGAATATGCCAGGCGAAGTCTATCAAACCAAATTGACAAGACCTGCGATGGATTCAAAAGGAGATTCTCAATCGCCTCTCTTCTAAAAGAGAAAGTTTCCTTTTCTCTAATGCCCTCATGAGAGAGTAAAGCTTCCATCACTCTTGGCCAATGTTGAAGAAGGTCTGATGTACCCCAAGACGTCGCGGTAATCGGGACCAATATCACCATGAGCTCGAGATACGGCAGGGCGAGCAGCTTATCAGATGTAGGTTTGTTTAGCTCGTAAGCCTGTTGAGATTTATACAGATTTCGGAAACACACCAATGTGCGTGCTCGGAATGGGATGTTTCTGACTAAGTCAGCGTGCGTCTGGGCTAAATACTGTGGATCCAAGGTCGCTAGAGTTGTGAGACAGCGGTCGTCATTATAGTTGGTAAGAAGACCCGACGAGCTAAGATCGATCCGCCTGTCGACTTCGTTGAAAGCAGCAGGGTAGGCTTTGCTCAAAGCACCGAAAAAGCCAATGATCTCGTTGAGCAAGAACATCCGAACATCATCGTTGGTCTCTCTCTGTAGAAATAAATCACATATAGCTTTCACCTGCTCCGATATAATTTCTATTAATTGCATTGGGTGTGGAGCAGCCAATAGCTCTTTGTAAAATTGAATTTTGTTCATCACAAGCAGTACATCGCTGTCGTGAGAAATGCTTTGGGGTGGGAATTTCATCAAGTATGGGGGAACATATAAAGAGGTGTCGTATGGGACAATTCCCTCTAAAAGTGCCATGAGCCTGCCCTGCTGATTCCCATCCCCATCAAGCAGAAGCTTGAGGATTTCTAAGCAGTCGTCGCCTGTAAAAAGTCGCTTCCGGGTCTGGTCGCCTACCTCAGCCAAGCCAATGACAGTCTTGGAGATCTCATTAACTATATCACTGTCAGTCTCGTGGCTACTGTAGAGGTGTAGCATGGCAGGTATGAGATCAGTGTTTGCCACAACATCTGGACGACTACGCTTGATCTGGCTCAAACATAACTTTTGCAAATGAAGATTGCCACTGTTCAAAGCTTCTAAGAAATCTTTTTCACTAATCAATTGTACAATTTCTTCAAAGCTTCTTCTTTCCAATATACTTTGTAGAAGTTTGAGGACTACTTCGTAGTCAACGGGCAGAGGAGTTCGAAGACATTGTAACAATAGCGGAACAAGTTGCCCAAAGAGTGCTGGATCGTTGACTTCCAGAGATGTGTCCAAGTTGAGCTTAGAAGTTAGATCATCTGCCAGAGATGAGTCCAGTTGATCTTGACCATTAAGTATGCGTTCCAAATTGTCGTGAACTGACCTGACTAATTGGTTGGTAGCCATGGCTTTGAGAACGGACGATAGTAAATTGTTTGGTTGAACACTCGAAGCATTTATAGGCAAGTCTGGTGGCGATCACCACTTATGGGTGCCTCGTTATTTGTCATATAGCACAGACTGACTACTTATGAATCTATAAGCTAAACGAGTACATGTATGGTTGACTTGGAAATTGGATCCCTCATAGATAATATATTGGTAGAAATCTCTGTGTTATTAATAAAGCGTTGATGGAACCTGAGCATTTCTACTCACGTTCATACTCGTACTAATATTGAGGTGCCTTCATGCAGGGGGAAACCGCGTTGTCACAGCTATATAGCACGATTCCAAATGTTAGGCTAAATTGATCAGAGAAAATATAATAAAAAGAAGCAGCGGAAACAAATTCATCCTGGTAGATGTGCATTATGGTATTTCACATAAATGCTCTCTGTCTACTAACATAGCTCAAAAGCCTAGCATATCCCTCATTTGGAATAATCATAATGCCAGCATAGATATATAAATACAATCATGATAACGCTGAAAAGAACTAGAATTGAACCCGCCAAACATGATTTTCAAATTTCTAATCCTCCCAATTGCTACTGTTTGGTCTCTTCCCATGGTGGCGGAGACGTCAGACAGCTCACTCAGTCTAGAACGTCGCCAGCTTGTAGAATACTTACCGTCTTGGTTGAGGCCAAACGAAGACGACGAAGACGAGGAGTTCCTGAACATAGTGAACACTTATGTGGAAAACCCATTGATGGACATGGACTCAGAAATAATGGACTACAGTCTGTCACTGTATAATGAAATTGTATCGAACGAAGAACTTATGCAGGCTGCCAGTTTGGTCGCTGCAAGGTTGGAGTCGGACTATGGAATCCCAGTTGAGTTTGGTGTTGATGAACAAACGGAAGAGTCTGAGCAGGATGACGCACCGTCTGACGTCACCTTGAGAGAATCACTGAGTGACCTCGACAAAGCTGAAGTTCCTTCCAGGACAATCCTCTCGGAATCTGAGAACGATGAAGAACCAACATTGCCAGATCGCTATAATAATAGTAATCACATGTCAAGCGAAATGAAGGACCCCACTGAAATGCCAGAGAGTGACAGTGATGACACTATGACCAAGGCGGACAAAGAGATGCTCCAGGCGAAAAGTTCGCACAAAGGGGAAAGCGCTCATGTAGAGGGAAAAGGAACTCATCACCACACTCGACACAAAGCTCCTAGAAAGAAGAAGAACTCAACAGTTGAAATCAATCGAGGAAAACCAGAAGCTGGTATTCAAAACAAAGCAGTTTCAAAAAAAGACAGTATGCCAGCGGAAAAAAAGGAGGAAAAATCCATCCTTTCTCAAATCAGAGAAATAGTTCAGCTGCCGAACGCAGAGGACTTAGATGGAAACGCGGAAGACGAGGACGATGAGGACGACGAGGATGAACTGGAGGATTCAGACGATTCGGACACAGTTCCTCCAGGAAAACCTCCTCTCCCCATAGTAACGCAAGCACCAGAGACACCTCAAGCGCCTAAAACACCTGAAACACCTGAAGCACCAAAACCGTCTAACATTGCAAGTGTTCCAGAAACGCCTGTGCCATCAACAGCACCTGAAGAACCAAAGGCGTCTGCCCCTACGGTGACAGCACCGCCCCTGCAAACATCGGCAGCTCCTGCAGATAAATCAAAAGAACTCGAGCCTCCACAGGAAAACGAGCTACCGAAGGAATTGGAGCATTCCAAGGAGCTAGAGCAATCAAAGGAAGTAGAGCAGCCAAAGGAAGTAGAGCGGCCAAAGGAACTAGAGCAATCAAATGAACGAGAGCATACGGATTCTCCTCTACTCCCAACTTCTACTTTGACATCTCCCATTAGTTCAGAGAAACAAGATCTTCCTGAAAAAACAACAGAAATCGTCCCCTCTAGAGTTTCAGAAACCCCGAACGAGTCAGATATTGCTCGATACCCAACAACTGCTCTGCCTTCGTCCAAGGCTTCAGAAACGCCCAAAGCTTCAGATGCACCTCAAAGTACAACCCCGGAATTGCCTACTAAGCCCTCAGAAGAGACGCCTAAAGCTTCCGACTTACCAAAGGAACCACAATCTCCACCAACAGCAGCAGACCCCAAGAGCCCCTCTAGCGTGCCCAGCAAAGCTCCTCTGAAACAAGATCCAAATGACCCTTATACCAGATCTCCGGTTCAAAATCGAACACAAACAAACGGACTGGGCCAGAGAGGATCCGCTTTACAGAAGTCTCAAAAGCCCATATTTGACCGATCACAATTGATTCTGGCATTTTAGTTTAGTATTCTAAACGGTAACCAACATATGCTGGTGAAGTAATAAGAAACCAAGAAAAGGAAGAGCAATATGAATAAGCAATAAAAACAGGTGTCGCAGAGATTCAAGTATTGTCCACACTTGTAGCAAACTGTGAATGTTTTGCAATTGACTTTTCTCAGGCCAAAGTGTCTCTGGAAACTTCTAGAACGGAGTGAGATCAAACCAGTAGGCGTAGATTATGTTCGTTCATCACATATCTGGATTTTAGAGGAGGTAGATATATGCCCCCCTATCAGGTGCGCTTCTTCTTTTCGCCAGGGACTTCTTCCGGTGGAGGCGAGAGCTCTCTATTGAACCCGCCTGCCCGATTCATGTACTGCCGAAATGTAGAGTTCTTGGCTTTAGCAACCGCTCCCACATTCGAACCTACCACCTTTTTACCTTTGGAAGAACTGAATCCGGAAAACCCCATCATCTGGAGCATCTGCTGTTCGGGGTCCAAACCAGAATTATCCTCACTGATAGTGTCGGGTTCTTTATGGACTTCGGGGGCTAAAGCTTTGGAACTTCCATCGTGACTTCCATCGTGTTTTCCATTACTTTTCACGTCCGCATCCTCACTCCTGGAACTTCTATGTTCTCTATCTCTATCGTGATAATGGCCACCTCTTTCTCTTTTCCGGCGTCTTTCCTCATCTCGTTCATCATAAGTTGCACGTTTCGAATTATCTCTGTATCTATCATGATGGTGGTATCTGTCACTCTCATAATGTCTCTCGTCTCTCGTATAATCTCTTGAGCGACGACTGTGAGTGTCAGAGTGTCGTTCTCGTACCTCATATCTCTCGTTACGCCGTTCATAGCCGTCATGTCCTCGATATGGACTCGGTGATCTGGACCGCCCTCGCTCGTCCAGGTAGTCTGCAGCCCGTGGACGAGTAGAACGTGGCAGATTCCTGTCTCGCGACTCTTCCCGTGGAGGAGGAGAATCGTCGTAGCTTTTCAATCTCCTCGGATCCATATAAACAGAGTAAAATTTCAAAGGACTTTTGGTTATTTTTTTTATTTTTCATTCATCATCGCACCAAAGCCCCACGTTATATCCCAGGGCGATAAGGATTGTCACTCTTTCCGATAACAAAAAAGTTATATAGTTTTGAGAAGGCACACACAGAGATATAGAGATGAGCGTTCTGAAGGAAGTCGTAAGAGAAAACAGCCTCTTCTCTGAAAAACGCAAGATTTCTCTGTACTCTGACTTTCGGCGACTCAGAGATGTAAACCCCGAAGGATTCGATGCCAACATCGCAGCTTGGCGGTCAGTCTTGGTAGAGGCGGTCTCAAAGAACGGATTTGCAGACAAGACATTGCTGGCGGCAAGTGACCAGTTGCTGGATAATCTGTATGATCCAAAGCATGGTAGACCTTTGGCATTGGACGTTGTCATAGATGGTATGGTGACCGAGGGCACGCTGATGCCATTGGCGTCCTTTAAATCTAGCACAAGCAGCATATATCAGTCTCCATGGGTAAACATAAGCTTGTCGGGTATAGCGAAATGGGCACTGAGTCAGACCGGTCTGTATGATCCTTCATTCAAGTCTGGTAGCACAGGGACGCTGCGGCCAGAGAAATACGTCGTAATCAAGCAGCTTGATGCATGCGCGACCAGAGTCTTGGAGTGTCTGAGGAAAACTTCTGGGGTAGGCACGATATACTCAAAGTCGGTTTTCACCAGAGAGCTCTTCCACAAAGTGGTTGTGCATGCATTAAAGGAACAATATGGGGAGAGCGCAGTGGTATCAGATGACGACTTTGAATGCATTGTAAAGTACTTGAGCCGAGACAAGAGATATATGTCGGTCAACGAAGATGGCATCATAAAAATAGTGGACTTGTCAGTGGTAAACCAAATATCGGAGATTACTGAGAGAGACCGAGCAGTAGCCAGTCTATGTTCTACGGTAGCTCAGGTCTCTGATAGAGTGGATCGGTTATCGGATAGCATTGCATCTAGCAGAACCAGGGCCAGCCTGGCCCTGGAGAAAAAGAACAAAACATTAGCTAAGTACGCCTTGCGTTCTGCCAAAACTGAAGAAAATGCTCAGGAAAAGGCCCTGGATATGCTGCAGAACCTGGAAACGGTTCTTTCCAAGATCGACGAGGCGTCCGATCAGATTGACGTTGTTAATGCCCTGCAGTCTGGCGTTCAGCTGCTGGGTACCCTCAATGAAACAGTGGGTGGAGCAGAAAGGGTCGGTGATCTTATGGATCAAGTGAGAGAAAAGATAGACGTGACGGATGATATTAGTCGGGAGCTAAGTCAGCTTATCACTCCGATCGATGATGAAGAGATTGACGAACAGCTGAATTTTATGCTACAAGAGGAACTCACCAAGTTGCCCAGGGCATCTGTAGGGCGTGAACATGAAGGCAGCCTAGTTCCTGAGAACAGGAATACCACTGGCAGGGAAGACAATATCGAACATTTGACTACAGCTCTTCAAGATAGTTCTCTTGAAGAGGGGCGCGGAGAAGAGACACAGAGTCGGGCCGAACCAACGTCAAAATCAAAAATACCATTACCTAATTAATTTAACGAGTTGTTAGATGCATCTATATCTGAATCGTCCTTCAAGCTCAGCTGGTTCCCATTATAAGTTATCCTGTCACTGTCCGCCTTGGGTGCTTGAGGCTCGTGTTGCGCTACTATAGAGGGACGATTGTGAGTATTTTTCAAAACGCTACCTCCAGAGTTGGATTCCTCTGCTGTCTCAGCATGGGGTGGCCGATATCCAATCCCCAGAAACGTATACACGGCGTCAGCAAAGGCTTGGGTTGCGCCATTCAGCCAGCTAGAAGAACTATATGCATTGGAGATGTTGGCGACGGGTTTCAAGATCAAGGTAGATGACGGGACAAGATCTAGATCTCTCAAAGACTGCGTCTCCTCTGCCACCCCGAATTTTCGCTTGGGGAAAGTCTGGAAAAGGGAATAAGGCTCGTCACCATCGGTTCGGTTCTCATCGATCCAGTCCCGGACAGACTCTAGCGACTGGGTAGCATCAAATACATGTTTCAGGGCAGTTCCGTCGAATAGCCGAATAACTATGCGAGATTCGGTCTGTGAGTTCGACATTGCTCTCGGCTTTCGCGAGCCTTGGGAGGACGAGGACTGAGATGTTGTTGTTGATGAAGATAAAGAAGATGATTGGCTCTGATGCTGCTCAATGCTGATTCGTCGCTGTCGGTATTCTTGGTTCGCTCGCTGCTCTTCGCGGTCTGTCTGAACAAGGCGTAGGATCCGCTTGCGTTCTTCGGCGTCTTCATTGCGGATTTTGCGTAGTCGCTGTTGGTATTTCTGGGGGTCAGATGAAGAAGATGAAGAAGAAGGAGTGGTTGGGTTGTTAACATGAGGTTTGCTGGCAGGTTCATGGCCGGTAGTAGTAGTTGCAGTAGTATTCTCCTCTTTAGGGGTCGGCTTCTTGGATTCTTCTTGAGTCGATGATGATGGCTGCTTGGTCGGCTCACTGCCAGATGCCTCGACATTATTTACCTTTTTATTGTTATATGACTCTTCGGTCTTTTCGTTATTTTTGGTCTTTTCGATGTTTTCAATGTTTTCAGTCACTTTGCTCTCTTTAACCAGCCCATGTGATGTAGATGCGGTGGCAACGTTCTCTTCGGTAGCCACACTCTCAGAAGAACCAAAATCTTGAGGCTCTTCTGACAACGCCACTTCCACTCCCCCCTGATGTGTCTCTTTGCTCGTTCCTCCGTCTTGCGTTTCCTCTTCATTACTTCCTTTACACTCCTCCTTACTTGCTTCTTCTTGTTTGTCACCCGCGGTAAGCAAGCTCGAAAACCTCGTCACGACCGTCTTATCGTCCACACGCTCGTCCACCACATCCATCACCGTTCCTCTACTAATAACAAATATGCTGGGGATATGAGTGACGGGTACGACTTGGGTGAAAAACTGGAAATCTTGACTTCCCTCTGTCAGATGTATCCCTACCGTGCGATTTCGGATTAAAGTTGCAAACTTTTGTCAGTAAACTGTTTCAGAATTATATTATTTGTCACTTGCACTCTTTTTTCTCTCACTAACCTTTTCATTATTAACAATGTGCTGGCTCCACTGATTGTGCGAATCTAAGTTAGATTTTGAAGCAATCATTAGCAAGATGCTAATTATTTCTTAAGCAACAATACTAGCTCATTTCGTTTCAACATACCCTGAGCTTTTGATACCAGAACAAGCAAAGGTCTTTGTAAATCGAGTGATTCCTGGATCGCCAGCTGCACCGAGCTGTGGAAATAGCCTTGTAGACTATCGGGTATCATTTTTTGATCTAGTGGAGAAGCTGTTCAATGTGGGGATATATCCAAAATATAGTCACTGCGTGACCGTTTACCCGGGTGGGGAAACCCACGATGTGTGTGGGGTCCGCGACGCGAAGAGACAAAACAGAGAGTGAGAGACATTGGCTTCGCCTCCGGCGAGGGTTGTCCTGCGGGACATTTTCTACGGGCCAGAGAGTTCTGCAAAGCAGAATCGCCCTCCACGGAGTGGCCCCGCCGGAGGCGAGCGTCAGAAGAGTATCACTGCATAGAGATGTAATTATATGTTATTTGAGGTTAGTTAGCAATCAATCTGCATTGGTCTGGGCGGTTATCTCAGCCTGTTTCACCAAGCTGACGGGCGCGTCCATCTTGGGCAGCATCACTTCTATCAATCTAATCTTTGAAGGGTGGGAAAACTCTTTGCTGTTGAACAAGTGGTCCAACTCACCCACAGTGCTAACAGTAGGAGATTCGTAGTTCTTTGCGTTGAACACTTCCAGAAGCTTGCTGTACTTCCACATGTGGACATCGTTGTACGAGGCAGTTTCACCGTGGATCAGTCGCTCAATCGTGTAGCCGTCATTATTGAGCACGAATAAATATGGCTTGAGTCCCCACCTGATCATGGTGGAGATCTCGGTTACCGTAAGCTGTAGCGAACCGTCTCCAACAAAGAGAATAACTCGACGCTGGGGGTCCAGCTCCTCGGCAGCAATACTGGCTCCTAAAGCTGACCCCACTGAGTAACCGATGGAACCCCATAGTATCTGAGATATTCCCACCACATTCTTGGGGAACTTGGTCTGAATGATACCGAACGAAGACGTGCCAGTCTCGGTGATGACCACGTCTCCTGGTTGGAGCCACTGGCCCAGCCGCGTCCACAGCCACTGCTGCCGGATGGGCGTTCCAGGAGGTACAGGGGTGACGGAGGTCTTGACAGAGGTGACTGGGATCAGTTCCTTCTTCACTGGATGCTGTTCGAGACGCTGAGCCAGCTTGCCAATCACAAACTTCATCTGAATGCCGGGGTAATGGGCTCGTCGGATCTTCATGTGGTCAGAGTGAAACTCCACCAGGTTCTTGGTGGAAAGGTGATACGAGAACGATCCCGTGTTGAAATCAGACATGAGCCCACCGATTGACAGGACGAGATCTGCGTTCTCAACCACATCGGCCACATCTGGGTCGGACAAGGAGCCGACGTAGACGCCGCCGAACCTTGGATTGTGCTCATCTACCACGCTTTTGCCCATTGGGGTGACAAAAATAGGGAACTGCGTGACCCGTGCCAGTTCAAGAGTCTCTTTAATCACCCCGTGTCTCGAGCAGCACGCGTCGACTAGTATGATGGGCTTTGATGCCTTTGAGATCATCTCTTGCACGGCTTCCAGCACTTCTTCTTCGGTGTCGGCATCGTTAGGCGCCAGTTCGAGGTTCAAGGGGGTGTTAAGCCCGCTCGAATCACACTCAGCCGATGCCACATTGGTTGGGAGAGCAACATACACCGGTCTCTGGTACAGGTACGCGGTTTTGATAGCTTCGTCAATGGCACCTGGCGCAGTGCCAGCGTCGCGCAGAACCGTCGCACTTTGGGTGATCTGCTCAGACATGCGCTTAAAGACAGTAAAGTCGCCATTGCCCAGTGTATGGTGAAGCAAAAGATGCTGACTTTGAGCACTAGTAGAAGGAACCCCTACCACGTGAACTATGCCTACGTGCTCGGCGTACGAACCGGCAACAGCAGCAAGAGTTGAAAGTTCCCCCACACCAAAGGTGGTGATGAGGCAAGCAAGCTTCTTGAGCCGCGAATATCCATCTGCTGCGTATCCTGCATTGAGCTCATTTGTGTTGCCCACCCATCGCAAACCCTCGACGTTATCAATGTAGTCGAGCAGAGCTAAATTGAAGTCTCCGGGCACTCCGAAAATGGAGTTGACTTGCAGCTGCTTCAGTCTTTCGAACAGGTACTGTCCGACAGTGATTGCCATGTTTTGTGTTTTTGGGTCAAGTCAATTCCAGAATCCAAAAAGGTGTCAAATGTATGAATGTATGAAATGGCAAGTTGGAAAATAAAAGCTATGCTTCCATAACTAAAAAGCTTAAGTTTTTGCACGGTCCTTATATAGTTTTGTCACCCATCCTTTGTTGCCCAGCAATTGTGCAACTCAATTGCCCGGTCCGATACTTTATAGGGGCGCGATCTGCACCATACATGATGTCGTCCATCCCCAATAATTTCCGAGATAAAGGCGAGGAGTTAAGAACGTGTTTCCTACCAGTAGAGGCTAACAGAACAGAAAAATGCAATACATACATTAGGTGATTGCACTCTACTAACTCAACTAATCAATTAACCGAAACAAGACACTCAATTTACTGTTTCATACCAACACATTGCTCTACCCCTCTCTCCCCCTCTCTCCCACCATGAGCTTCTGTTTGGCCCGTTGCATCCGACTACCACCAACTCACTAACCTGCAGTTTTGGCATGACACAGGCATGAAGCAGTACTGCCTACTCAACAGCCTGTGCATTGAATAACTCGCTATTTTCCCTGTTACCTCTAATTGCAGGCCCACAACGGATCATTTCGGACTGAACCGGATTAATGCTCCTGGTTTCTCCGACAAGTGGTCTGATCTGTATGCGCGAGTCACGTGCAGACCGAGTGCGTATGTGTTGCTTGCCTCCGGTGGGGTCCTTCCAGGGAGGTTGGTTCGGGTTGGCGGAATTTTACGGGAGTTTCTTAGCGACATTTCCGTCCCTTGAAAGTCCGCGAAGCGGAATCAATCCCCCCTGGAAATGGCTCCGCTGCAAGCGAGCAACCGCCGCAGCAAGCATCCCGCCCCACGCGGCTGACAGCTGACGGGTGACCTATCAGTTGGCATGTATGGATTTTCGTACGTCGTTGATTGAGAAATACATGGTTGTGGGCAGTTGAAAAACAATGCTTGCCCGTAGACGATTTGCGTCTACGCTGACAAGTACAGCCAGTAGTCCTTTGACTGCGTCCCACTTGGTGAGACACTCGCCCGAGATCTCGTCGCAGTCTCTGACGACCTTTGAGGTGCTCGGAAATGGGTCGCTTATCAAAGTGGGTTTGGCTCCCTCAACGCCATTGTACACTAAACGGAACAGTTTCGTGGCCAGTTTTGGCAAACTGGACTCAATTGTGTCCACACTGCATTTCCCCCGGCTTTTTTCGCGGCTAGCCGCCTGGCAGCGTCCTTTCAGTGTCCAAAAGTTCATCTCGACATCGCCGGTGTCGACCCTCATAGCCTGCTCCAAATCGTCCTTTTCAGTGCTTGATCTCGATGGGACGATAGACTGGGTTGTTTTATTACCCAATGCACTGCACACATACACGGGCGAGGCGCTGGTAGTGTCTCCTCGGTCTCGTTGGAGGCCTCGCCGAGGCAGCCCGTCCTTCAACCACACTCTCCTCACGGGACGAGGTTCTGCAGGGCTGGCGTCTTTTGGTCAGACGTACCGAGTTGTCCTGCAGCCTGGAGAGACTGTGCTGATAAACCAGGCTAACCTGGTGGCATACTCTGTGGATGCCAACAATCTCAACGCTTCTCTTCCGACCCGAGTTTCTCTCCTGCATGCCCTAGGCCAAGGACTATCGCAGGTTTCACGGTGGTCGCGCTTCGCCGGCTGGCTATCACGCCTCGTCCGTGCTGACCCGAACAACTACTACCGTGTGACTGGTCCCACTACGATGCTGCTGCAATCACAATCAGGTAACTTTGCGCAAAGTGTCGACTCGTTGCAACATTCATTCCGCGGCGCACCAAAAGACCAACCCACGGAGCTCGAAACTGCCATCCACACCACTGCGTCTCAAATAGTGGCCAAACAGAAGCAGGACATCATAGACGCTCGGACTTCAGGTCTGTCCGGTACTCCACGTGACCATCTCAAGGTTGCTATAGTCGTCAACGGCACCGTCAGATTTGAGACCACGGACAGTTTTAAAGACATATAGATACAGGTGTACATACATTTTAACGTGACGATGATTACGACCACATTTGCAACGCGGCTCCGTCGGGTTTTGCATCCCCTATAGATTCAGATTGTTGGAGAAAACCCATTTACTAAACTCGGAATTGCTCCAAGCGTGTCCTATCATCGAGTGGCGCCGAGTCTCTTTTGCCTCACTTAAAGATATAGGAAACTCAATATCCTTTAAGATGGCCTCCAGAGCCACATATGGCAGTTCTTCCCCAGGCCCAAGATTCCACCATTCCTGCTGCTGCGGAGGAACGATTGCTGTCGAAGGGATCTTAGTTGAAGGGTCAACAACAAAAAATTCCAGAATCTTGCGATGTCCAGGCATGGATGGGTCTTTCAACATGAACCCGGACACTTTGTACTGATACACATTAGGGAAGACGATATGCATCAGCCATTTTCGCTTCCACGCTACCGACTTTTTCTGCTCAAAAGTTTTTCCGTCTCCAATACCGTATACACGTCTTGTTGCAGTCTTCTTCTCGTTCTTCGGGTATCGGAAACACAGGTTTAAAAGTTCCCTGAATGCTACAGTGCTCTCAGTAATATTTTCAATGTCGTAATAATAAACCCCCGTAGCTACTATGCGTTCATTCGCCAAACCTATGACATGCCAATCGCCACCCTTGTACTCTGGGCTTTGCGGAGTCAACTTAATGTTGCTCATCTTTACGAAAACCTGCAGGAGCCTACCTCGCAGGCTGTAAGGGATTTTGGGCCGGTCTGGAATCTCAAACGTGTCTGGCTGAGGCTCTACAAAATTCATGCTTGCACTTTTCTCAGCGCCATAAACGCCATGATCCCGTATGTCCTGGTTTTTGAAAGAAACATTCCACCAATCATCTCGAGCAATTCTCGGCTCTCTTGGGTGTGCCAGATCGGTAACTACCTGTTCAAGAAGAGTTAGAAACTTAGAAAAGACACGTTCAATACTAGAATACAATCCAGCATGTTCCACAGGGTGAAGATTGTTGATATAGGACTTTATGGTTGTGTGACCGTTTTCATCGACATCAAAATCCTCGGGGAGCCACCCTTTCACCTCCGAGTTTGCCCAATGCGGTTCATAATCAAGATCACGCAAAGATTTGTAAGGAGGCGTTAGAGGAATATGATATGAGAACCACAATGAGCTCTATAAACAGCTTGTATCCAGGCTTTTATCTTAGGTGGCTTGTACCCAAAGGAATTGAGTTTCAAAGCTGCTTCTGGTGATGAAATTGGCGCACCGATTAGCAATCTGGACTTATTGTATATGAGCAGAAATAACCAAGGATCAATGAGATTCAGCACCTTATTGTCACTTCCAGGCTGCCAGTCTTTGAAATCTTCAGGAACATTTTCCAGAATAGCAGCGATTTTCTTAAACTCGACTGCCAGCCTCTCATCAATGAGATCATCTGACATCCAAACTTGGTCAACACCACCGAGATACACATTTGCAGATAACCCGTCGTGCAACGAAGACCAGTAGTCCAACTCAGCGAAAGCGTAGTTCAACTCCTTCTCAGTGAGCCCTGCGGACTTTGCTTTTGACCTCCATTTGCATCGAATACTCTTTTTCCTTATTTTAGCCCGCCACTCTGGTCTTTCGCGAATTTTCGCGTTAAGGTTCTTATTCGCTTCTCCGAAAGGTAGTTAAGCTCACAGGGATGTGTATTGTAGATTACCCCACCTATACACCGCCTCCGCAGTAATTCGTCTACAATCATGAGAACTGGATAAGCTTGAGGTAAAGTTAATTGCGGTGAAGATTCGTATTAATCCTTATCAACTTCACTTGTGTGAATTGCTGATTCGCTTAACATATTACTTACATTTCAGCCCTTCTGTAGTTTGCCGTAATAAGAAGTAATAATGTTTTGATTAACCACCATAATTTCTGATTAATTTATCTTTATTTGTCGTTTCCTCTTTGGAATGGGGTTTTCATGTAACAGGTAAATTTACATGTAATTACTCCGTTTATCATGCAAGTACCCGTAGATATCGTTATAGATAATGCACAGATCGACGATGTTGTCATTTAACAATTAGATGCTTCGGTATTATTTGGAATGAATTAAGTGAATTGGGTAACTCAAGTGTATTGCAGACTTAACGACTTGAATCTTGAATTTCTTGGGCTCTGTTAGGGGAATCTTACAGTCTAGCAAGTGAAGTTTAATGGGCATAGAGCTTCGTAGTTTTCCGTACTAATTTCACTATGTGGATTTGCTGCTTTGTCTCTTATACTAGTTGTCCCGCTTCGCAGGATTAGATCTGGACTACTCTAGTTCGATGCGAAGCAGAACCAACCCTCCCTGAGAGGGGGTCATGCAGAACGCGATCTCCATCGCCTCGATAAAATAACCAATGGTTTTATTTCCTAATAACTTAACAGACACAAAAAAGCACTAGCCTAAGATTTATCGGCAGCCATCTTGTTGAGGGCGCTACCGTACTTGAACCACTCAATCTGCTCAGCGTTGTAGGTGTGGCTCAGAGGAGCTTCCCAACTTTCACCGTTCTTGGGGTGCACAACCAGAGTGACGTTCTTTCCAGGAGCAAGGCTGGTCAGGCCAATAATGTCGACCCTGTCCTCAGGGTTGATCTTGTCATAGTCTTCAGGGTTGACAAAGTTCAGGGGCAGCAGACCCTGCTTCTTCAAGTTAGTTTCGTGGATTCGGGCAAACGACTTGGTGATAATGGCAAATCCACCGAGGAATCGGGGCTCCAGAGCAGCGTGCTCTCGCGAGGAACCTTCACCAAAGTTGTCTCCTCCAATCACAACCCACTTGATGCCGTGGTCACGGTAGTATGCGGCAACCTCGGGCACTCCACCGTACTCGCCAGTGAGGGTGTTCTTGATGTTGTTGGCCTCTCCGTTCTCGGCGTTGATAGCACCAATCATGTAGTTGTTGGAAATGTTCTCCAGGTGGCCTCGGTACTTCAGCCAGGGGCCAGCCTGCGAGATGTGGTCGGTGGTGGTCTTGCCCAGCGACTTGATCAGAATGGGCAGGTCCTTGCCGTCCTTGCCGTCCCAGGGCTTGAAGGGCTTGAGAAGCTGCAGACGATCAGAGGTTGGGGACACAGCAACTTCGACAGCGGATCGGTCAGCGGGGGGAGCAGTGTAGGTGTCTTGACCCGGGTCGTACCCTTTAGCGGGCAGACCTTCTCCGTGAGGCTCGGCCAGCTTGAACTCGTTACCGTCCTTGTCCTTGAGGGAGTCGGTGAGCGGGTTAAATCGGAGGTCACCGGCAATGGCAAACGCGGTGACAAGGTCGGGAGAGGTGACGAAAGCGTGAGTGGCAGGGTTCGAGTCGTTTCGGCCGGTGAAGTTTCGGTTGTACGACGACACGATGGTGTTCTTTTCACCCTTTTTGATATCCCGTCGGTCCCACTGTCCAATACAGGGGCCGCAGGCGTTGGCGAGCACCAGTCCGCCAAAGTCCAAAAAGGTCTGCAGCTGGCCGTCACGCTCGATGGTGGCTCGCACCTGCTCGGAACCGGGGGTCACGGTGAAGATGGACTTGGCCTTGAGACCGTGGGCCATGGCGTCCTTGGCGATGTTGGCGGATCGGGTCATGTCTTCGTAAGAAGAGTTGGTGCACGATCCGATAAGACCGACCTTGACCTCGGTGGGCCATCCTTGCTCCACAGCAACCTCCTTAAGCTTGGAAATCGGGGTGGCCAAGTCAGGAGTGAAGGGACCGTTGACGTGGGGCTCAAGAGTGTTGAGATCAATCTCAATCAGCTGATCGTACTGAGCTCCCTCGTCGGCAGAGAGGAAATCAGGGTACTGCTTGGCAAATTGACCAATCGAAGATCGACCCGTGGCGTTCAAGTAGTCCACCATTCGCTCGTTAAAGGGGAAAACAGAGGTGGTGGCTCCGATTTCAGCTCCCATGTTGCAGATTGTACCCATTCCAGTGCACGACAGAGCCTCGACACCAGGTCCAAAGTACTCGACAATGGCTCCGGTACCTCCTTTGACGGTGAGAATACCGGCGACCTTAAGGATGACGTCCTTGGGGGAAGTCCAGCCGCTAAGCTTTCCGGTAAGCTTGACACCAATGATCTTGGGTGCCTTCAGTTCCCAGGGTAGATCGGCCATGACGTCGACAGCGTCAGCTCCTCCGACACCGATAGCCAACATTCCGAGTCCACCGGCGTTGGGGGTGTGCGAGTCGGTACCAATCAGCAGGGCACCAGGGAAAGCGTAGTTTTCAAGAATGATCTGGTGGATGATTCCGGAACCGGGACCCCAGAAACCAATGTTGTATTTGGCAGTAGCGGTCTGCAAGAAGTCGTAGACCTCCTTGTTGATGTCAATTGCTCGGGCGAGATCCTTGGGGCCGCCAACCTGAGCCTGAATCAAGTGATCACAGTGCACGGTGGACGGAGTTGCGACCTGTGGCAGGCCTGCAGACATAAACTGCAAAATGGCCATCTGAGCAGTGGCATCCTGGCAAGCGACTCGATCAGGTCTCAGCTTCAAGTAAGACACACCGCGCTCGATCTCTTGTTCGTGCGGGTTGTCGAGATGACCGTACAAGATTTTTTCAGCGTAGGTCAAGGGTCGGTCCAGACGGCTTTTAACGATCTTGACGTTTTCAGCGTGTTTCTTGTAGTTGATGAAGTTGTCTGATTCCCAGTTGTTCATCTTGACTTTTGAGTCTCGCGACAGCGAGGCGTATCCTCGGCATGCTAACCGGGTTTGCTGCTTTGTTAGTATAGGTGAATTGGGAAGTTTTGACTTGTATTTAACAAACAATCAATTAAGTCTGGCAAGGAAAAGAATAAAAAAAAAGATCGCGCGGAAGATCCGGGAAAATTGCTCAACGGACTCCTATTGCAAAGCAAACCTGGAGAAGTCTCAGAGCAAACAAGACGATAAGAGGCCATGATGGAAGAAAGTTCCTCTCTTCCGACAAAATTCCTCAGTAAAAAGAGCCCCCCTTGATTATCCTGAAAGCATTGCTTATGGCACCCATCATCCGATCCAACAGATTACCTTGAGGTTTCTCTAATATTCCCAAGTTTCGTTCTTTCCTTGAAATCCCACGCCTGCCTTTTTCTCCTCTTCTCCAAACAAAACTCGTCCTTCATAGCGGAAGAACCCAACTTACACTTCTAATCACCGTTCTAAGCATTGTTAGGCGGTTTAAAACAAAGGAAGTATTAAAATCTCAACTGATTCAATATCGAGATTGTTTTTGCAAGTTCCCTTGAACTAAAAAAGCCGGCTGATGTGTGAAAAAAATTTGTTATATAGCAGAAACCGGAGATGGGTTTTTGTATCTAAAAAGTGCTTGTGTTGATCGGCCCCCTGCAACCCAATGGGAGCAGTTGACCAATCAAAGGTGGATTATTAGATACTGCGTGGGATCCGGTGGTCGGCCGAAGTGATGGGCGGGTTGAGGGGAGTGGGAGGATAGCCGAGCCGGGGCCGAGTGGAGTAGCGTGTGAAAAAATGAAATGTGAAAAATGTGCAAACAGACAGTCGGGTGAGAAGGAGTTGGAGACCCAGAGTCGTAGACCGACTCAATTATTGTATCTTTATACTAATTTTTTTACCCTAACTTTGTACAATCGTCCATACACTACTTTCCACATTACTGTAGTAGAGTACTGTCATACACTACAGTCGTACACTAGGTTAACGAGTAAGTATGCTACGTGTACGAGTTTTCCGCGAAGCGGAACCAAACCTCCCCGGTAGTGCCACCGGAGGCCAAGTGGACAGCTGCTGGGACAGCCCCAGAGCCCCGTAGTTCCGCTTCGCAGAAATCCTCTTTTACTTCAACTCACCTGTCAACTCATATGCATAGAGTTCCGCATATCACTCACACATTTGACGTCACATTTCACGTCCGGGGTTAGCGTTATACTGTACCTGGAAATTCTAATGGCTTTACGACCTCGAGTTAGCCAAGAGACGAAATAGCAATGCGTCCGGACTCTCCTAGTCAATTAAGTACTGAATTTGCGAATCTGCAAATCTGATACTCTGCGACTCTGGGTTCGCACAACGTTTCCTTATAAGCATTTCTTCATTGTTTATTTGACTGTCTCTACATAGCTTAATCAACAACATCATTTTCCACCGTTGTGTGTAGCCGTAGCCGTAGCCGTACTTGTCTCCTAGTACGGATAATACTACATTAACTGTGGTATCGAACCAGGAAACTGGAAACTGACGCCTGTGCCCTCAGATAATACTTCCCCTGAATCATACAGACCTCTACAGGCCCCGGATCGATCGTTGCCCCAGTTACCCCATTAAGATCGTCGATATTGGTTAAATTGTCAAATTTCAGAAACAACATTTTGTCCTTTACCATCTTCACCTGTTGTTTGTACAACCAAATGAAAATTCAGCATGGAGAAAGCTGTAGTTGGTTGTGCTTTACCGTGTGATAGTCCCATCTAATCGAGTTTAAACGTAACACATACAAAGTGAGAGTGCACAATAGACAATAGCATACACAATAAGCAGGTACAATAGGCAGACAAAACCAACAGACGCAACACAAATAGAATTAATACAATTACAATATAGAAAGACCAAACAAAAAAATAACAGGAATAAAAACTAAAAACACACAACGCGCGCGCTTAAAAAATGCATGCATTACCAACAAGAAACAGGCCCTAAGTAGGGGGAGACTTTAGCAAGTTTTCTTCATCTGGAAGAGAAAGCGCTTCTTCGTCTTCCTTCAACCTCAGTGCAAAGTTGGCCTCGAAATCTGCGACGCCGAACGAGAATAGTCTGCAGAATACTTGCCAATTATCTTCTGCAAAGCATTGCTGAGAATCCTCCAAGGAAACACCTTGACGTCCTTTTCAATGTTACGCGGCTTGGGGGCAGAGAATGACATGATCAAGCGGAAAAAGGAGCCGCTGTCAGCCTTGCCCTTGGATACCGTGAGTGGGTGATAGCCCTCGAGGTTTCGTCTGATACGGTTCTTCTCTTCTACGCTGAACTTGGCGTTGATGAGCTGCTCGAGAAGAAATATGCAGTCGACACTTGTGACAAAAGCCTCGCCTCGCTCTTCCCAGTGAATGCAGCTGATGCAAGGGATGTTGGTGTTGTATTTCTCTGGTTCGAGAGGCAGAAACTGTACAGAAATGATGGGCCCCCTCTGAATTCGTCGGAACTGTACCAGACGCCTGCTCGCCTGCCATTCTTGCATGGTCCACCCCTGAGCCATGAGATCCAAGTCCCCTATTATTTCTAATCCGGCGCGAAACGGATAAGGAACCTCTCCTGACTCGTCACCGTTGGCTGCGGAAACGTTGTTGGATCCCAGACTCGAAGCAGCCTGCGACAGAGCAGTGGTTCTCACCAATTGTGGGGCAGGGTTGTTAGCCTGCGGTTCCTCTAAGGTAAAGCCCCGAAATACAGATGGACTGGTCGTCTGATGGTGAACCTGCTGCAACTGACCGTATCCAGCGTGTCTTGAAAGCTGTCCAATCCCAGGAGGCGGAGGATGTGTCCCGGCAGGTCCACTTTGCCATCCACCCGACTGAACTAGCTGGGGGAATGCTTGCAAGTGCTGAGTGTTGGCTGTGGTGGTAGTGGTAGGGGTAGAAGGATTACCAGAAGCAATGCCACCCCCAGTACCGGCCCAATCCTGAGTTTGGTCTCCCTGTGCAGCAGAGACGTTGGAGTCATAATAACCTCCGTTAAATGCATACTGATGGTTTCCGGCAGATGCTGGTGTGGTGGTGCTATAATAATATACAGGGTGTTGTTGCTGAGCCATTGCTGGATGCGAATTAGCCTGGATCATCTGCTGCTGCTGAGTTCGCGGAACCAGCATGGCATCATAATATCCAGAGTGCATTGCCAGCGAAGACCCAGTCAAATAAGCGGCTGACGAACTGCTGCTGTTGGCGCTGCTCAACGACTCGGCTGCAGCAATAGGCGATTCAACCTGCTGTGCTCGATAAGTATAAGATGAAGAAGACGCAGGAGGTGGTGGTGCAGAGGAGGACGACGATGAGCTTGGCAAAGACATCTGCCTTGTCACGCCACTACTGTCCTTTGCTTCCTCTTCTTGCTTTCTCGTGCCAACAATAGCAGGAGGAGGAGGCTGCCGAAACATGGGAGAGGTAGCAGCCAGAGGAGGGCCTGCTGCACCGATGCTGCTGCTGCTAAGCAAATAAGTGTACTCGCAAACAAATAAGCTACCGATATCTTCGTTTGTCTGGGAGTCGCACACTACCAAGTACACATGTACACGGCCCTGCTGCTGCGCAGCTTGTTCTGCAAAACGCCGAGGAGGAACCTCTACCGATATAGAATACTCGTTGTGGTTATAGGTAGGCAGTGCAACGCAAGCCTGAATTCTGTGTGAGCCAAAGACAACAGCAAAGCGTCTTTGTTGAATCGTCGCGGTTGAGACATTGGGAGACACAGTGATGTATATGGTAAAGTAGGATTTCTCCGGGCCTGCATTCTTTGAGTGACTATTCACAGAAAAGTCTAACGGATGGGGAGTATGGGAGGACATTGGCTGCTCGATATCAGATATTGTCGAGTCCGCAGATATGCTGCTCTTCAAGCTAAAGATACTTTCAAGAGAGGAACGACTGGACTGGTCAAATTCGATAATGCCTGTGGTTAGTTTCAGGTTTTTTTTTGGCTTTAGGAAATTGCTTTAAGTTTCAGTTTGATTCTGCCTGGAGTGAGACTTTTCCTCTCACACCATTTCACACACTTACCGTCGGGGAAAACCTTGTGATTGATAGGAAAGTTGGCTGAATTCTGTTGCACTGCAACTGCAAAGGGGTCCAGAGTCATTGCTGGAAGTGTGAAATGCACCGGAGACACACGAGAAACACGGGAATCAAAATCCGTTTCACAAAGGAAAAAAAAGAATTAGGAAATATTCCTGAGGAGACTGACCTAGCCGTGTGTGAGTGTGTGTGTGGATGCAATGAGCTAGAAGCGAATTCGCCAAAGGTCTTGTGTGTATGTGCTGTGTCTGTTAGTAGTTGTTGTAATTGTTCGGCCTCGCGCTCTCCTCCCTGCTTTGTAAAGAAATAAAGTGGTTTCTAAAAAAGGAGCGAAAATAAAAGACGAGCTTAAAGTTAATCTCTTCTCTTGGATCGTGATATTGTCAAATAAAACCCCTGGCTCGGCTCTTGGAGTAGCTCTGACGGAATGGACCCGATAAGAAGCGGAAGCCCGGTTACAAAGTAAATAAAACTGATTTCTTTCTGTTCCAAAGGTTTGCTCGGTCCCGCTTCAGATAGTGAATATCTCAACAGTGTATCAGAATAATGAAGACCTTGACAAGAAAGTTCACACACGGCGGATATATATGTAGGGTGGATCTAGTAAGACTTTGAGACAATTGGAGGGAGGAGGATTATATGATATTAAATGCGACTATTTATGCAACTTTCAAGCTAAGGCTGTTTGAGAAGTATATCATACTTGTCAAACGGCATGGGGCGCATTATTTGACGAACGAGAAACTCTATTTCGAAGTTAATACCGTGGGAAATGAATATAGGCGATTACGAGGGACAGTTTAGTCAAGAACATGGCCGCAAGGCACACCCAACGGACCCGAGGCAGAGAACCAATGCGTAATCTCTTCAGCCGGCATGATGATGATAGAATCCGGAACGAGAAAAACAATACCTCCAACAAAATAGAAATACCGGCATTGTTTGGACATCGTAGGTCGTGCTTTTTCGTACCTAGGCTGTTTTGTCATGAAAATGGTCCCTCCTCTGTGTGATAGTCCTAATATCTCCAGAGTGCGGCTGGATTAGGTCCTCGAGTCGCAGCACGAGTTTCAAACTTTAAATTAGACTCTACTTCATGTTCGGAAAAGCAAAAAATGACCACAGTCGCTTACGTTATGCCGAAATCAACTACGATTCTCCTTTAGAAGCAGGCCTGATTTTTTGCTTTTTGGTTGTAGCATTGGTTCCTGAAAGTCTATCTAGGCGAACAGGTAGGGTACTGGGGTGTGTAAGAGTAAGAGTGTGTGGTAGTATTGTTGGACGGAACCGGGGGAAAAAGGCAACGAGTGTGTGTGGCAGTTTTTATTTTTTTTTTCACGCACTGTGGGCCTCGGTTGTTGCAAATATCGAGGTGGTGGGAGGAAGAGAGATGACGATGCTTCGATCATTCATTTTTTCCATGGTTGCAAAGAGAACTTCCGAATTTGTGATGTCACCATATGGCAGCAAGTACCATGACCTCAGATCTTGGAAAAGGCTGCTGTCGTATCGCCGACCACCCACTGGTCAACTAACTCATTGTACGTTGCAAATGACAGTTTGCTTTAACGCAAAAAGAACCGAAGGGAGCTAGCTCGGATAGGCTCTTTTTCGTAGCTCTCTTTTTTTTTCTCTCGCCTGCAAACGCCAAAGAACTTTTCCACACCTTTTTGCTGCGTGGGGTGCGGGTCTCCGTTTTGCTCCAAAAATACATCCATCAAAAAAAATATACGAAAAATGTGGTACCAGTATACCTTAGTCGATGTCCTTGGTATACACTCTGTGTAGTACCTCGGTTATCAGCATCGCGGGGATGGGCCCATGGGGTGAGGTAATGGGTCTCTCTACCTGCTTTGGGACCCAGCGTATACTGGATAACAAAATCTCCGGAACCGTGTTTGGCCGTGAGATAATAAAATCTAAACGGTGCCTAAATTAAATTTTCCAACCCACTGGTTTTCCGGAAATCTAGCCAATACCCTGTTAGCCAAGATTTACTTACAAAACGGTGCACTTTTACGCTCAAACTGAAGTGTTCCTGTAGTTCCATACCTGCACCCTGATGCAAGGAACTTTGAGTGCATTCAGGGTAGAATTAATCTTTCCAGTTACCTGGTTCTGTCCTGGGTGTCGGCAAAGCAGTCTGTGCGTACTCGCCTTATCGGGTAAAGAAACCCCAACAATGAAACTAAGATTCGTTTGCTCTTACGGAGGGCGTCTCGGAGGCCCTTCCTCGAGTTGTGGTTAGTCCATCTTCTTGGTAAAGTCATGCTCTGAAAAATCCGAAAGCTGTCAAATAGAGGGTTCTCCGCCACAAAGCAACCCACTGCATTGCACTTTAACGAATGCAACACACCTTGATAACTTAAATTCTGTCCTGGGCATAGTGGACGCAACAACCGGAAGTGGGAATCGTCGGGCAGCCACAAATTGGGACGTTGTACTGAAAAAGCTCGTCGCCTCCAACTGTAGTTCCGGGAAGCAGACGCGTAATAAGCGGAAGTTTGACGGGTGTGCGACGCCTTTCTTGCTTCGGCTCTCGTTGAATGTGGGGAAGTAAGAAGAATCACTGGCGGGCAGTTACGCTTTGGGTCGGTGCATAGTTTTTTTTTTCAAAGAGCAACTGTTGCTAAGGGGAGAACTTAATTCAGTGCTAGTGAGTACTTGCTAGGCGGACGGGACTCCTTGCCACAGCTCTAACCAACCCAGTGCAGGGTGCACGGACCAGTGATTCCGGCTGCTACATTGTGAGGGGTCGTCACGGAATAGATCAAGGAGGTTTAATGCAACTAGATACGGCCATCCGATGGTAGCTGCTGTTCCGTGCGTTCCCAATGAATGAAAAAACGCCTAGAAGATGCCTAGAAGACGCTAGATGTCTCGGAAAAGGTGCTCGTTTGGTTTAATCACTATACAGCCAAAAAAAAACAACAATGGGCCGGAAACTAGTTGGATCGACTAAAGTCCGTTAGGTGAAGCTTAATTTGTTGAAAAAAAATGGCTGCAAAACAATGATATCATTAAGCCCAGAGACGACCTATGATGATATCATTGACTCCAGGATGAACTAGGATGATATCATATTGTTTGGCGTAGCAATAATGATATCATGTCCTGACCAGGAGAGGCTAGCCTGAGGCCTAGTTCACAATAACATCGCGAGACGTCCTACCGGATGGTTCTACGTTACGGCAGCTTCCGACTACGTTCACTGTTGTCGGGGAACGACGCCGAGCTCTTTCCATCTTCACGTGGTAGGCCTCTTCCTGGTGGTGGTACGGCTTGAGTGGCTTCGAGCGGCATCAGGGGGTCAATTGAAGCAACCCGGGAATAGCTCCATAAGTCAGGCGAGGCCACTCCGTGTGACGTTGGTTCTGCTTCGTAGAATACACCTGGTGAAGGAACTTAAATTGTTTGAGTGCTTTGGGAGGGACGTTAAATTCTGCGAAGCAGAACTAACCTCCACGGAGTGGGCCCGCCAGAGGCGAGCCTTACAAGTCCGACGAAAGCGACCTTTCCCCGCTGGAAGCAACCATATAAGTCCGGTTTGTAGATTGCAACTGATGCAAGTGAATAATTAAGTAGTGGGTTCTAGGTTTTTGGTTTTAACGCGGATTATAAGTCGTTTAGTGCAATGGTTACAACATTGCAACTGGATGGCCATAGTTTTGGTCATGTACCAAGCCCAGTTTTACCTGTCAGTATCTCAGAGTGGTTATGACAGACGGCGTATGCTGGTGGTTAATATATGTGCAGTTTCACACGTACGTATCCGTGGTGCCGTTGGAAGCAGCGGTAGGTATACTTCAGTTGTTGAGCATAACACTGAACAATTGCTCGCAGTGAGAATGTATCTCGATGTATGTACGTTGTTCAAGTTGCGTATCCATAGCGCCGTGTGTGTATTAAGTCGCTATGGCTAAACCCTGTCGTCCAAACCGTGTTGAGCAACTGGCTCAGAGCGAGAGCTATTGATGGACCGAGTGGAGGGATTTGCATGCACAGTGCTGAAGGTACATTATCTGTAGAACGTGGAGCATAAGTGCTTAGAAGGTAGCGCAAAGCTAAGCGTAGAAGTCAAGTTCGCACACAGTTTTGCAGACAAGGTCAAGTACACGAGGACACAAGGGTCAATTGCACAGGGTCAAGGGCACAAAAACCAACTACACAAGGTCAAGCATTCCTGAATGTAAGACCAACAACTTTTTGTTTCTTGCTTCTAAACCGGTTTTCTCCGAAAAGAGTTGCACTTTGCACACTCTTCTCTTATTACTCTCCTATTACTCTCTTATGACTCTCCATGTAGATTAGATCTCATTACGTTCTAAATTCGTTATAATGCATAGTCCGGTTATGGGCCATCTGGCTAACAGCTACTGTGGTGCGAGCTGCAATTTCTATAATATTAAAATACCCGCGCATCCTCTGGTCAGGGATCTCGCATTTGTTAGATCTATGATCTCAAGCTTTGCATGTTCAATGTCTTAACAAGGGTTGATCAACTTAGTTGTCAATACGACTCTTTTCCCCTTGCCTCCACCCCGCAGTTGAAATTCCAAAAAGTGGCTTGCGCGGTCCTGAGAACTAGACAATTAAGTCCTTTAAACCCAGGTTTCTTTAGTAGCGATACCTTACGTTTCCTCTTGTTTCAAATCAATAAATTTGTAATAATGCCATCACTTACTGCCCCCGCCCCCGTTTCCTCACCTCACCCGTTTATGCAAACCGGCGTTGAAGTGGTTTACATACTACGTTACTTACTACGTTTAAGGAAAGCTGACTGAATGTGGACCATTCTTGGCCCACCACACCAATTTACCACTTTGTTAAATGCACCACCATGTATGAGTTTAACTTTGGTACCGGTTCTACATGTAGATGTACGCAGCAGGCCCGAGCGTACTGTAACAATCAAAAGCGAAGCAAATAAAAATGTCTCTGTGCAAGCGCACTCGTGGAACTCGCTGAGTTTCTGTGCTGCATTTGAGACCGTCATACAAGCATTCTGCAGTCGTCCACACCGTGAGCACCTGCCATAAACAGGAACATCTTTCACTTGGACCAGGAACCTCACATTGAACGTTGCCGCAAAAAAACGATCCCTACCTCCCTAGTTAGGAAGGAGGCCCCCTCCTCTCCTTCCCGCAGCTGTGCAGTTTAAATTTGTGGTTTGCAGCGTGGAGGTCCACGGCATGGCAGCAGAATAAACGCAACCTCTACAGCAGGTTTGGTGTAGGAGGTGCAAGACCTAAACTGTGTGTCGTACGGACAAAAAACTCACATCACACAGTTATAGTTTGCGTTTGTTTTTTCTGTCATTCATTTTGAGTTCCAGAAATCCCACTTTCTCTCTCAATGAAGGATAGCATTAATCGAAGAAGATATTCGTGTAACATCTTCTGAGTTGCCCGGGAGATCTACCGAGATAGCCCCTTAATTGCACAGTGAAGAAAATTCAGGCATCCCCGGTCAGAAAAAGAGCGGTTTTTCTCCCCCTGCGATCAATTCAGAGGTTCCTTCCAACCCACCGGCGGGGAAACCTTTCACTGCCACACATACGCACACCACTGTGAGACCCAAAGTCGAGGCTCTCTACCGATGATCAGAGCCTTAGTCAAAACAAACTGCCACTGTCCTAAACATGTCTATTGCAATAAGGTCTTCCCCCTGTCTCTCTACTCACGGTTAGGCGAGCGACGATCCGAGGAATCTCTTATTGAATGAAAAAGAAATCCAATAAGATGCTCGTCTAACCCCTATGTGTGCCAGCTGCGCTGTGTCAGGCCCCAACATAGCGTTAATAGGGCGGAAAACAGCAAATCCTATAATCCCCAAATGCCACTTGGTCAAATTATATATATATAAGAGGCGGGGGAGGGAAGGATGTGTCCACAAGAAAAGAAGTGTCACACTGCGTCGTGGTTTTTTTTTTTTTTTCAAAATCTCCAAAATCAAATCAAATAAAAACACCCACTCAACATAAAAAGAGAAACGAGCCGTGTGATCTGATCTGCCGAACTTCGGAGAGTTGGAATTTCTTTGAAAAATAAACCCACATTCTCATTCATGTCATTTCTCGCTAAACTCTGCTGCGCAGGATCTGAAGAAACACCCAAATCCTCCGCCGTGCAAGTGTCCCAAAAAACCACCCAAAAAACTACTACCAGCGATTCTTCTTCGTCCCGACTAAACCACAAAGAGTCCACCCTCAACATGACCAAGTCTAACAGAATTCAAACCCTCATCGACGCTGTCGAGCCCTACAAGCAGAAGCTCGTCGACCACACCGTCTACGGGACTGTTAAGTCCGTCGACGACCTGGCCCTGTTCATGCAGTCGCACATCTACGCCGTGTGGGATTTCATGTCTCTGCTGAAATACCTCCAGATCCAGCTGACCTGCGTAAACATCCCGTGGGTGCCCGTCGGCGACCCTCACACCCGGTACCTCATCAATGAAATTGTGACTGATGAGGAGTCCGACGTGGACGAGCAAGGTGTGCGAATGTCCCACTTCGAGCTCTACCTCAAGGGTATGCAGAACGCCGGGTCCAAGACTGACGAGATCGAAAAATTCATCGACATTGTCAAGTCCGGCAAGGTCGGTCCCATCCAGGCCCTGGCCGACGTGGGAGCCCCTGTTCACGTCCAAAAGTTTGTCCAAAGCACCTTTGACGTCATCAGCCTGCAAAAGCCCCATGTTGCAGCTGCTGTCTTCACCTTTGGCCGAGAAGACCTGATCCCCGGGATGTTCATCTCCTTTGTGCGACAGCTGCACAAGGACGACCCCGAGAAGTTTTCCATCTTCAAGTACTACCTGGAGCGACACATTGAGGTTGACGGTGACCACCATGCCCATCTGGCTCACGAGATGACCAGTGTCTTGTGTGGTGAGGACGATGTCAAATGGGCCGAGGCTACTGAGGCCTGTAAGGCTGCACTTCAGGCCCGAATTGACCTGTGGGACGGTATTGAGTCTTCTCTGGCAACCTATGGAGTCGACAAGCTCAAGGCATCTGAGTAGACTTTGCCCAGATGATGCTATGCTCCCCCCCTCTCCGCCTCCTCTCTTTACGATTTTTTCATAGTTTTATGTTGGTATTGTCTTTATTCTTCAATGATGTTTTTTGTGATCTCATATACTCCCTGCTGTGAAGTTCGCCTCCGGAGTGGCCCTTCCAGGGAGGGTTGTCCCGCTTCGCGGGATGGAGTAATCTATCCAAAAATAAATTGTATTTCGGTCGTAGCCGTTTCTGTACACTGTACAAATCAGAAGCAGAGCTATTTCTGCGCAAACTTCTTGAAACTAAAATATTCCGCAGCTCCTACAAAAGCAACCCCTAGCCCGGTGAACACTGCCACTGGCCAGGTCAGCTTGCCATGCTTGTGCTGATCAAACAGATAGAACCCAGCACCCGTGCCAGCCACGATTGTAGCCAATAGGCTGCTGGCTGTGGCAGGATCAAGGTTGTATTCATCAAGCACCTTGGATACTTTGCGACGAGCCGGCACTCGCTTTTCGCCGTTTTCATTTTCATCTTCTCCGTCATTGTCACTTTCGCCTTTTTCAATAGGGAACTTGTCCTCTCCATCTTCCAATTCTGCGCCTTTGGCAGCTACTTCGGCGTATCTTAGTTAGTATATTGACTTTGTATCGGTCGCTGCATAGAACCTGAGCGATTAAAGTTGAAGCAGTCCGTGTTGGACTTCATTTTCACACTTCTGCGAAGCAGAACCAACTCTCCCCGGACAGAGGTTCCGCCGAAGAGCATCACAGCCTCGAAATGTCTGACTTTTTGCGGTACCTGCATAGAACATTTTTTAAAGTTGAAGCAACCCGTGTTGTTCCTTTTTCAATAAGTTTCAAAACTGGATCATGCTTTATTTTGCTGCTTCCTGAATAATATTCACCAATGTCTCAACGCTGTCTGGGTTCTCTGCACAACTATGTTTCGTGCCTGATCGGCAAGTATTGCAAAAGCAGGTACCAGAGTCTTTCGTCATAGCAGCAATCATACAGTTCCACAGGCTTGTGACAGTGCGGTGCCGGTGCACCAATGAACAGTGTACAAAACATATGCCATGGAGCATAATAGTTATGGCATCCAGAATGGAAGTTTCATATCAATCAGTCTGCTAGCGCATCCCGAAAAAATGAGACCACTTTTTTGCAGATAAGTCCCAGCTACCACAGCAGGGCTAGTTGTGGTAACCCTTTAGATTCACGAACGAACCGCGGTTCGTTCCCATTGCGACGCTCCAAAACACACTCCAAGCAGAAAGAAGTCATTGGCACTGTTACAAAGACGTATACAGGCGACCGACTTGCTTTCGCAGCTTCTACGTATTCAAAGCGAATAAATTATGCACCCAGTTCTAACTTGTACTTACGACGTCATATTTGCAATCCACAGTAAAGAGTAATTAAATAGTTGAGTTCGAGAAGTTGTCTGGCAACTGCTCTTGATGATAGCAAGCAAAGAGTTTTTTAAAACATTTGGTCTCCTCCCCCTTTTTGCCCCCAGTTGCTGAGAAGGCCCTGGCAGCCCTAACCTGAAAGGAAGATAAGAAGAGATCAGCGACGATAAGGTCGGAATTATGCATAAGGATCAATTTCGAGATGAGGAAGAAGGTCGAGACGAGGAGGGCCAATGCCAGTAAGATACTCTGACGGTGTTCACAGTCAGCAGTCCACAGACAGCTACCAATATTATTTCAAGTTTATGCATAATTGGCCGCTATTTTCAATTATATAGCGGCTGCGTCTCATGATTCTGATGACGAGAGAAGCTTCACTAAAAAGCTGTTAACATAGGTGCTGTCAACTTAACTGTGTCGGTAATGGCCACGATCGAGATACTGCAAATTCTACAGGACTTCACCATCCTAAGAAGGGACTTGGTAGGGGGTCCTAAGCGAAACCCAAGCAAGCTGAGGCCCCTGTTGGAGCATTTGGGTGTAGTCATCGAATCTCTGTCCCGTTTAGCAGTAGTGGAAAATGAGCGTCCAGCCGCCAGCGAAACGTCAGCATGGGTGGTCAAAACACTCACAAAGCTCGACGCCAACTATCTGGACATGAATGAGTGCTACTCGAGCGACGAGCTGACCGCTTACCTTACCGGGCTCTACCAGGCTATCGACATGATAGCTCGAATGACTCTACCCGAGAGCTCGCCACGCGGCGACTTGGACGCCGAGAAGAACACAGGGGACGAAATCCTGCGACAGTACGAAGACTCCAAGGCCGACATTGCCGTCCTCAAGCTCAAGTACCCGCAGGCTGAAGCCGTCATGAGAAACATTGACGAACTCGAAACCATCGTCCGCGGCGTATTGCGCGAGTTCACCCTAACCTCGAAGAAGCGCCGTGGGTTTGGGCGTCGATTGGCAGCGTGTTTCAGGTGCTGCCACAATGACAGACGTAGGACGGCTGAACGTCATCTCGGCCACTTTTAGTGTATTTTGGATAGGCCC
Organism: Spencermartinsiella europaea; assembly: GCA_030579595.1. NCBI lineage: Eukaryota > Fungi > Ascomycota > Dipodascomycetes > Dipodascales > Trichomonascaceae > Spencermartinsiella > Spencermartinsiella europaea. Next base: position 91,191 of record JAKTRG010000016.1, read on the forward strand.
CTAGCTCCGCTCCTAGTTGTAGATAAGTAATACGCGTGGTGATTGCCTCCGGCAACCCCTCCCGGGGATGGTCGGTTCTGCTTCGCAGAAAACTCATAGTTTTTTTGGTGCGGCGCTTGTTGCAGAAGCGGCCCACTGCGTTTCTCGGTCGTATCGTGATGAAAACTTCTACAGCTCCGGCTCCCGCGAAGCGGGACTACCCTCCACGGAGTGGCCCCACCGGAGGCGAACACGCACCTCGTCTCCCGTGCTTGCCCCTCCTTCAAGCGAAGCCGTTACGGCTACGGCTGTAAGCCGCACTGGGCGATGGTGCAGAGCCGCACGCAGCTTTCCCAAAATATTTTTCACAGTCACAAAACGCAGGTTGGGGAAATTTTCAGCATCGCGAAGACAAATTGGGTTTGCGGTTGACTTTCGTTTACACATTGTACGACTACTGAACAACACGACTTTGTTGGTAAAAACATATAAAACGCAAAATGTCAGAAGCTCAATCTAGAGGAGGATTTGGACGAGGCGGTGCCGGTGCCCGAGGCCGAGGTGGCCGGGGTGGCCGTGGCGGTGCCCGACGAGGAGGACGACGAGACGAGGAGAAGACCTGGCAGCCTGTCACCAAGCTCGGCCGACTCGTGAAGGCCGGCAAGATCAAGTCCATTGAGGAGATCTACTTGCACTCTCTGCCCATCAAGGAGTACCAGATCGTCGACCAGTTCCTGCCCGGACTCAAGGACGAAGTCATGAAGATCAAGCCTGTCCAGAAACAGACCCGAGCCGGTCAGCGAACCCGATTCAAGGCCGTCGTCATCATCGGAGACAACAACGGCCACGTGGGTCTTGGAATCAAGACCTCCAAGGAAGTCGCCACTGCTATCCGAGCTGCTATCATCATTGCCAAGCTCGCCATCATCCCCGTGCGACGAGGATACTGGGGATCTCACATTGGACAGCCCCACTCGCTGGCCTCCAAGGTCACCGGAAAGTGCGGTTCCGTCACCGTGCGACTTATCCCTGCTCCCCGAGGTTCCGGTGTGGTTGCTTCGCCTGTCGTTAAGAAGCTGCTCGAGCTCGGAGGAATCCAGGACGCCTACACCTCGTCGTCTGGCTCCACCAAGACCACCGAGAACACTCTCAAGGCCACTTTCGTCGCTATTGGAAACACTTACGGTTTCTTGACCCCTAACCTGTGGGAAGAGACTCCTATTGTTGCATCTCCTTTGGACCTCCACCACGACATTGCCGTCAGCTCCAAGGCTAGATATTAGTAATATAACGAACCGAGCAACCTGAGTTGCCTGAAGGATATGAAATGAGAACTTTTCTAACTCGTAGTGCGGGAGCTTTCCACCGCCGGGGCCACTCCGTGGAGGGTGGTCCCGCGAAGCGGGATTCCCATCGTTACCTGTACTAGTAGCTACTGTTTTGTCTTGAACCACTAGAGCTTTTCTTCAGCTCTTCCAGCTCTGTCTTGTCAGTGTGTTTTGTAATAAAATATTTTAGTGTGTTAGAACAAGCTCTCAGCTAAAGCTAAGCAGGTCGCAACCTCTTGTGGGAGATGAACAGCACACAGTCATGCGTTTTGCATTCACCTTCTCCATACGACTGGCTTTCCATAATAACAATTACAATTGTCGTTTAACCCAACACTGCTGGGGCCAGCCCCAGACCCCGTGGCTCTGCTTCGCAGAGATGAGATGCAGTTTGGTCCATTTATTGATATTCATATTCATCATGATGATGACAATAAATTTCATTTAAATTCTGTGTAAATACAAATAATATCTACCGCAGCTCGACTCGTCCCGTGTCATATTTTATTCCACTCGTTTATTTTCTTTAGTCTTTAAGTGACAATAATTTAAAATGTTACTTTATAACGTGAAAGTAGATCTCTCAGTTCGTTAGAAGTTAATCAGTAGTTGTAGTAGTAGTTATAGAAGTTAACCATACTATAAGTTAATTAGTTAAATCACCTTCCGTCGTTGAGTTGTTATGTGCACACCCTTGAGTGTGTCCTGCAACAACTTACTAATCGCACGATGTGAAATTTGCTGGTCGTCATCTCTGCGAAGCAGAGCTACGGGGCCTGGGGCTGGCCCCAGCAGCTGTCCCGTTGCCTCCGGCTGCCCCTACCGGGGAGGCGTGGTTCCGCTTCGCGGAATGGTCGGATTATCCAGGTGCAGGGCCGTTTGATTGCAGTTACACAGTGTTTAAATCTCTCGTTACATTTCTGCAGAACCAACCCTCCACCTAACATTTCACATGCCGATTACATAACCACCCAACGTCAGTGGTTAAAAGTTAACTGCCGAAACGCTGGGGCTTTCCCAAAATTCCAACAGAAAACCAACTTCTCCTGGATTACATTTTTGGGTATTTTCGATAATATCCGGTGGAGTGAGGTTTTGTCCTGGACACATAACACCGATACATAATACAGCCCACTACAAGTGCGATTGTCCATATACGCCAGCTGCCCGTTGATAACATTGCGTTGAGTTAGTGACCCACTGTCTCAGCATAGTTTAAAAGAGAGTTGTGCGCCCCCGCCGCCTCGCTCAGAAATAGCAAAAGTTCTCCGCAATTGACTGTGTACAGAAGAAGCACCTGGAAGAACCGCTTGGATAGAATCAAATCCCAATATACAACAGCACGTGCTGCTGTCTGTCTGTCTCTCCAATGACTCCTAGAAAGAATTCCAACTCTAAAGGGGGGCTGAAAACCCCCGCGTCTCCCACCAAGGAACCCGTCACGAATGGAACTGTGAAAAAAGAGGGTGAAGTATGTGAACATCTGTCGCTGGAGGCATCTCTAGTTGCCTCCGGCGGCCCCTGCCTGGCAACGGTTGGTCCCGCTTCGCGGGATCTAAGTCAGCCGTGATTCAGTAGGCAGTTATTCTGCGAGGCAGAACTAGGCTCTGCCAGTGGAGAGGTTGGCCCCGCTTTTGCGGGATGTCAGGCAGTCGAGCGATTCTGAAGGTCGGTTTCTGCAAAGCAGAACCAACCCTCCCCGGGCAGGGGCCGCCAAACGCAAGCTGGAGATCTTCGTAATGTTTTCTTCTAGTTTCTAACCAGTCCAAGCGCCAAGTGTTCATCGTAAGAACCGTATGGACGCTGATTATGATAGTGTTCTTCTTTCTGCTGCTCGGAGCAGGACACGTGTGGATCATAGCCCTGGTCGCTACGATCCAGGTGATGGCTTTTAAAGAGGTGATAAACCTGGCAAGCGAGCCTGCCAGAGAGAAGAAACTGCCGTGGGGCCGGAAACTCAACTGGTACTTCCTGGCTACCACCATCTACTTTCTCGAGGGTGAGAGCTTGATCTACTACTTCAAGAACATCGTGCTGGTGGACACGCTGCTCATGCCCCTGGCAATCCACCACAGGTTCATCTCGTACTGCCTGTACATTCTCGGGTTCGTGTACTTTGTGTCATCGCTTGAAAAGGGCCACTACAGGTTCCAGTTTACCCAGTTTGCCGTCACCCACATGGCCCTACTGCTCGTGGTCTTGCAAGCACACTTCCTTGTCACCAACATCTTCTCGGGCCTGTTCTGGTTCTTCATCCCGGCCGCGCTGGTCATAACCAACGACATCTTTGCATATCTGTGCGGTATCACTTTCGGCAAAACCCAGCTCATCAAGATCTCGCCGAAAAAGACGGTTGAGGGCTTCATGGGCGCGTGGATCTGTACCATGGCCATGGGCGTGCTGCTCAGCACCGTCCTGTCCCGATACAAGTACTTCATCTGCCCGATGGCGGACATAGGGGCCAACGCGCTGACTGGCCTCGAGTGCGAGCCCAACCCGGTCTTCCTGCCCCACTCGTACCACGTCCCTAGCGCAGTGCAGCCGTACGTGAACCGCGAGTCGTTCAGCATCGCGCCTGTGCACTTCCACGTCATGGTTCTGGCGTCGTTTGCGTCGCTTATTGCCCCCTTTGGCGGGTTCTTTGCGTCCGGGCTCAAACGAACTTTCCAGGTCAAGGACTTCGGCGACACCATCCCAGGTCACGGCGGCATTGTGGACCGCGTAGACTGCCAGTTCATCATGGGCTTCTTCTCTTATTTGTATTATGAGTCGTTCATCTCTAACCACCACATGTCGGTGGGGACCATCTTGCAGAGCATTATCGCCAACCTGAGCTACGAGGACCAGTACAGGTTGCTTGTAACCCTGCAAAAGTATCTAGTGGACCATGGTGTCGTGGACGACCATCTGAATTATATTGCTCATTAACTGGGCTAGCGATGTACATATAGTGTAGGTTATAGGACGTTCTGCGCCAGGCGAACTTCAAGCTGGCCCCCGGCCGGGCCACTTCGTGGAGGTTTGTTGCGCTTCGCACAAATTATTGAATTATTTTCATGTCATATCATATTATAATAATATATAATGCCTAACGCCGGCTTGCTAGTCAAGCTGGCCCCCCGGCCAGTCCACTCCGTGGAGGTTGGTTGCGCTTCGCGCAAATTGTTGAATTGATTCAAGTACGACAAACATCAGAGAGTCGTCTGTGCAATGTGAAGTGAAGGTCGTCGGTAAGGGAGTAAGGACCGAAGTGACGCAGAGTGGCAAATTAATTACGAATCTTTCGTTATATATAGTAATGTATACGCGTGTCATTTTACGCTTTGCGAGACTTTCGACTTAACTACTGTAGTTCGTGCCATATTATGCTAATAAGCAATGCCTAAATGCCTGGGGTAACTGGATGAACTTGAAAACATGCAAAGTGTTGAACAAAGATGTAAAGGGCTTTTTTTTCTGAGCATCGCGTGTGAGATAATAGATATATCTCAATTTATACTAAATTAATTCATGTCATATTATGCAAATAAATAATGTCTAGACACTGGGGCGCTACTCTATGCCAGATGTATTTTAACTGGCAGAATACGAGAGCATGCAAAGTATTGAGCAAAGAGGTTAAACACCTTCCGCTAAGCAACACGAGTAAGATAACGGACATATCCTTCGTCTAGACGACCAGCTATGTGCTGCTGCTTGCTGCTTGCAGGTTTGCACGCAAAATATTGAGCAAAGCGAGGACAACATTCTGCGAAGCAAAACCAACCCTGCCCTGGGGGGCCCGCCGGAGGCGCATCACACCTGGGTTTCATCGCTTCGCTGCGACTTGACTCGCATAAGAGTGGTCATCTCCTTTTCTGCTTGCTTGAAGAGATTGTCGTTGATGATGCCGTGGTATATTGAGCCGGTTGCACATAAGATGACAAAGAGGACTACCAGCACGCCAAAGATGGAACCCAGGACTTTGAACGCAAGCAGGTCGGTGAGGGTGGCCAGCCTGTACCACCCGAGCACATAGGTGCCGATGGGGAAAGTAAGGCCCCACCAGCCTAGAGAAAAGGCTTTTGGTCGGTTGAAAGCGACTGCCATGAATGCCATGACCATCCAGAAAGTTGCAAAGCCCATGAGAGCGAAGCCAACAAACAGGCCCACGTAGTGCAAGGTGTTGATGGTTTCAGAAGACACGCCGGCCTGCTGAAGGATGTCCATCGCGAGAATGGTGATGTTCAGAATCGCAAACGATCCTTGACCTAGAGGACCGACTGGCAGGAAGAAACTTATTGAGAGGGCCCGGTCGGGTAGTTTGTTGAGGAGTAAACGGTTAACAAACGCAGTTGTGAAGGCAAATGCAAGTAATTCGCCATTTGCAAGTAATAGCAAGCTGACGATGATGGAGCTGGGTTGCACATCGGCCGGCTGAGCTTCTGCTATTAGTGCCCCGCTGGCAGCTGACACCACGAGAGACACGACTGGCAGTAGAATGGTCGCGTTAAGGGTGTCAAGCGACCTTCTCTGCTTTGCAAACATCATGAACACCACCACCCAAGCCGAAAACAGTGACAGAGCCACATCTATCCACCACATCGTATACGTAGCGACCCACGCTTTATGGCCCCATATATTGTGGACCATGTTTATTATAGTAGCAAAACCCATGGGTACGCAACCCCAGAAGACGCTCTGTACGGGACTAGCCAGCACGTTGGTGAACTGGCCCGGGAACAGCACGAACCGCAGAGTCAAAGCAACCGAGGACACGCAGAACATCGCTATGGTTATTCCCCATACCACTACGCCGACCACCTTCAGCCACTCTGCTTCAAATGGGAATGTGTATAGAATTGAAGCGGATATCCCAACACCCATGACTCCTCCAAACCATCTTTTGTTAGTACGAAGGGATTATTTTGCGGCACAGTACATCAAACATCAACTTACGCAGGAGAAAAGTGCTCGACACGCACCTTGAGGTAATTTTTCATATTCCAAATCTCTGAATTTTTTATCTTTCCTCTCTTTTCTCTGTCTGACTCTATTGTCCCAGCACAGCCACAGCAGCCCTATTTATATTCTCTCGGCCTTTGGCGGGCCGAGCTTCCTTTGTGGCTGAAAACCCTGCGCCGTGCGGTGGCTAGTAAGTCGATCTGTCGTCTCCTATTGGTCCATCGGCGCGAAACCGACCAAAGCGTGCGGCTCCTCACTTGAACGGGTAGCAAACGTGTGGCGGTGGTCTGTTCTTAGGCTCAAATTACTTGCGCTCACAATTGTTACCCGACGCACTATACTGAAAAAGCCACAATTATCGCTTCTCTGTGTCTCGCCTCCGGAGGAGCCACTCCGTGGAGGTTGGCTCGGCGAAGCCGAAGGTTTATGGGCAAAAAGAACAGGATCATGCGAAAATTTTTTGCTCTGATTTTGCGAGTTAAGTCGTCTGCAGTTCGCCTTTGATACCTCATGTAGAAGTTACCTCTGCTAGTTTCAAACTGCCCGATATCTTACCACAACCGCCGGGTATAACAGCTTCATCCTTGATCCTTGTGCGGCTGGACTTGGCTCTATCTGAAGCTGTCAAGCGGTAAGTCATATCTATCATCTTTGAACGATCCGGATGCAGTAGCAGGCTCACAAGTAGTTACATATTATGTAAAGTTGATCAAGCTGGCCTACAATTGACATCAGATATAAAGTAGAAATATATGTATTTATATGGTCTGATTCAGAAGGTTATGAATATTAGCAACAACCAACAGTCTACAGGTTGAAGGTTGCACATACTCAATTCGCATCAAGCACACTCTTCACAACAGCATCAAGATCTTCTTGCTCCGGAATCAACTTTTTCATTTCGCCAACCTGATCATTGTAGTCGCCACCATTCCCCGGTTTGAGGTGTGCCACGAAAAACTCGAGTATGAAAGCACGCCAAGTATCTCCGGCCTTCTGAAGCTCCTCACACTGCTTCACTACACTCTCCTCATCCCGCTCAGTGATTTGCCAGTCGCTCTCTTTCGTCTTTGTCACACGCAACACGCTTTCAAATACGTCCCGTTGAGAGATGTAGAAAGACGAAATGTAAAACTGCTTGTCGCGGTATTTGGCAATCTCCTCGTCCGGAAGACTGATCACCTCGGCAGTAGCAGCTCCGGCCCGAGCAAGAGTTGTCGTATTGATCTTGGTATCCCCACCGAGATACAGAGTTGCAGAGCGCTTGGAGACATCGATGCCCCAGCCCCCACTGGCCAGGGCGTGGTCAAACCACGGATTGTTGATAATTGCAATCCAGCTGCTGACGCCAAGTTCCTCTACTAAACGACGTGCCTGTAGCTTGCCCTGCAGGATTGGGAAATCATTAGCCAGCTTTGCGCTGGCGATATCACTGCCCCACTCATTGGGCAGAACGAGTTTGACGCCGGCCTTTGCAGCTGCCCTGATAAACCCTTCTTGATAAGCCATTGCAGGAATAGCAAGCTGAAGGACGAGTACGTCCTGTCCCTCGAGTGTCTCTGCGAGAAAGGCTTCGTCATCAAAGGCACCCTTCTTCACAATCACACTTGGGTCAAAGGTGGACTTCGAATCGGGCCTGACAATTGCAGTAATGGTGTGTACGCCGTAGCTGAGAAGAGCTGCCAAAGTCGGAGAACCGACATTACCACTGGCGCCGACCAATATGATTTTGCGTCCCTGTCGTTTGGAGTTTCCTACCATTTTGTGTTCTCGTTTTTGTTTTGCTAAATATCAAACAGATTTATAGTCTACAGAGAACCAATTTTTTTACTCGTCCAAGACGACTAGGTATATTTATATGCTTTTCCAACATTGCAGGAAAGCTGTATCTCCGACATCTGACCCAAAAATATTAAGGGTCTCTCTTGCTGACCAATTTTTCTGTTTGTTCATGTTTAATTTACACTGTTTTTGTTAACGTTTTGCGACCCTGCGCATTAATGCCAAGGAGTTAAAGCGTGCCGTACATGTACAGCGTGGTTTGGCTTACAAATCAAAACGTTAACTCCATGGAACGTGCACATTGCTTCCGATCCGTGCGACTACAGAGGTGACGGTAGAGGCAGTTTTCCGACTTGCACTTACTGTTCGCAGTTACTAACAGATTCTTGGTGTTCAGGGGAGGGGTTATTCGTTCAATGAGCTAAATCAATGCAAAAATACATTTTTGTTTTGTCAAAAGGTACGGTTGGGCTTACAAACTTTGGGCGATGCAAATGAGATTTTCAATTCGGCTGCGCGAATCTGGGACCAACGATGTGATCAAAGACTCAACTATGTGCATTAAAGGTCAACTATGAGAATTTAAGTGTGACCTGCTACCTCATTCAAAGGACTTATAATTGTCATCTCCGGCATCATCAAGAATGCGTTCAGTAAATACTTCACTTTCTTCATTGTGCCTGTCTCCTCTCATCTCCTTCTTACTTCCTCAGGGTCCTTGGAAGATACTTCACAGGGTCCAACCACCTAACCTCATCATCCCCCACAGTTTACATTTTATGATTGGATTCCGACAAATGTGGTGAGCATCTCTTCCCCACGAATCCCCATGTTTGACTTCATTGCGTAGCAGGCAGGTTTCAACCATCCTAGGTAGTAGTTGTGAAAAAGATGCCAGACAACAAAATTAGAGTCGGTATAATCGGCTGTGGAGAAGTATGCCAGGTAATCCACATCCCAGTTCTCCTCAATTTCAGCCATTGGTTTGAAATAGTGTACCTCTGCGACATTTCGCAAAAGGCAGTCGAGTTTTCGAAAGCCAAGATTCCTGGCAATGAAAAATTCACCAAAACTACTGCCAATGCTGCCGAACTTTGTTCGAGTCCTGACGTTGACTTGGTGTACGTGCTCTCACACCACGCTTATCATGCCGAGCAGGTAGTACTGGCCCTACAACACGGTAAAAATGTGTTTGTAGAGAAACCGATGGCTTGCAACCTGGCAGACGCTGCGAAAATCATAGAAGCTGAAAAATCTTCCGCCGGATTCGTGGTCGTCGGGTACATGAGAACACACGCTGTGGCATTGGCAGACGCAGTCAAAGAGATTGGGGGCATGGAGCAGATCCACTACGCTCGTGTGCGAGATATTATCGGGCCCAACTCTTACTTTATCGCTCAGTCTTCGACTTTCCCCCAAAGATTCGACCAGGATATACCTGCTGAGGTAGCCAAGGATCTGAGGGCGTTGTACGACGATAAAGTCAAGGATGCTCTAAAAGCCGACTGTGGGGTCCCCGCAACTGACACCAACGTTTCCGCATGGAACAATCTTCTTGGTCTGGGCACTCACGATTTGTCTCTGATGAGAGCTGTGCTGGGAGTCCCGAAGAAAGCACTGGGTGCCAAGCTTGGATTCCCGTACTGGAATGCCTTATTCGACTATGGGGATTTTGCAGTCACTTACGAGACTGGAGTTGACAGCGTGCCGCGTTTTGATGCGCACATTGAAATATACGGCTTCAATAAAAGCATCAGGGTGCAGTACGACACCCCCTATATTCGTGGCCTTCCAGTAACTGTTCACATTGCTGAAACTCACGACGGGGCGTACCGTGAGCAGACTATAAGAAAAACATACGAGGATCCCTACTCATCACAACTTATTCAGCTTTACGACAACATTACCAAGGGGACAAAGGTTAAGAACGGTCCAGAAGGAGCAAGGGACGACTTGAAAACCTTTGTTCAGATTTTGCAAGCTGGGAACAGGGCCTAATGTCTCCATCTGCCTCCGGCGGCCCCTCTCGGTGAGGGGTTGTTCCGCTTCGCGGAATTTAGGGGATCTTGGTTTAGAAGTGGCTGATGAATTGTGATGCTGGCTCGAGATGAAGTTTGATTATGCAAGTCTATGCAGGTACCACATGCACCGAGTTCATCCGATAACGTACCGTGTAACATAGCAATAGGTAGAGAGTTACCTGTGTTTTTTTCTCTTCTAGTTATTTTCATTATTATTGTTTGTATTGTTTGTATTGTTTTGAGTGTGAAAGAAGCGTTTTCTACACAAGTTTATCTCCATAGTTGGTTTTTCACTCAAAATTGGTCGATAGATCCGTGTGAACTGCGCCTACCATTTAACTGCCGTATGAAAAGTCTAAGTCATGCAATCATTATCATTAAAACTATAACCAACTAATATACATATCATATACACTTCTAATTCAGAAAAGACAAGCCAAAACAGACTAACAGAATATGACTAACAGAAGGCTAAAACATACAAAATTATTACTGCGCTAGGGAAGAAGAGGCACATCCAAAAGCAAAGCCCTGCGAGTGAATTGAAAACATGTCCCCGACAAGAGCGGTGAACGGGACCTTCTGCAGAACCAACCTTCCCCGGGAGGGGACGCCGGAGGCATGATGGGACGTGCTAGATCATCACCGAGCCGCCGGTTTTTTCCAGTAGTACTGCTTGTGGGTCCTTCGGCACGCTCGTAAACCACCATGGCCCCGCGACTGCTCCACCATAGCACGACGATGGTCGTCATCGTCTTGCTCGGGAACATAGTAGTATTCCTCCTCTAAAGGCTTGCCGGAAGCATCTTTCCCTTGTCGATGGATGACCCCAATGCATGTGACTTCCTGTAAAGTTGCTCTAAGCTGGTTTTTGGACAGTCGGCCCAGAATCGGGTTGGTTTTCTGGATAATTGAGAGAGGGGTCGAGGATAAGCGAGAAAACGCCAAATGATTAGTGGTCAAGTGTCTGACCTGGTTGATGTCTTCCGGCGTGAGGTCTGCCGTGTCTTCCTCAGGCGTGGCTTGTCTGGATTTGTTGTTGTTGTTGCTGGGCTGTGGTAATTCGAGTTGTGGTGCTTCTGATTTGTGAGCAACTCTTTTGGCTGAATTTTGTGTTGCCTCAAGGCTTGAAGAGTCCTGCTTTCTCTTCTTGCCAGCTTCTACAACGCTGTCAACTGCATGTGTCACATACTGGGAGACGGGTGCCACGGGCATGCTATGCTTTTCCTCCACATTAATTTGGTTCGTGAACTCTTCCGTTTCTAGGAGTTTTCTTTCTTCTCCATCTACACCACTCTTTTCATCTTTCTTTGACAATCCGTCACTCTCTTCCTCCTTCTTTGCCAACTGCTCACCCTTTTCATCAGTCTTTAACAATCCTTCACTCTCTCCATCCTTCTTTAACAATCCTTCACTCAAATCAAGCTGCATGGGCCTGGTGATGTTATAACTCTGGCTCCGCTGATGCATAGTAGGCGAACTCGACTTTGATTTTTGGCCAGCAGGACTTGCAGTAGACCTCTCCATAGGCACGGAGGTCAAGGTATTGGCAGCAATCTCATCGAGGGCGCGTCGTCTGGTGGGCTCCTCATCCTCAGTGTCGTCATTTGAAGCAGCTGAAGTATCCGTAAGCTCCAGTAAGGTACGTTCTCCTACCACGTCGATGGAGATACCCGGAACGTATTCTATTAGAATAGTCTGCTTCTTAATGACCGGATACTCGGTCTGACCCATGCTGGTACGTCCCCTACCAGGACTGCCCGACTCTTTATACTCGGGCACGTGAACTATGATGCCGTTGTCCCCAATGCAGTCGATAACTATAAGCTCAGACTGCTCCTCGTATCTTACGCGAACATGAGCTCGTGACACCTTCCGATTGGATTTGTTGACCGTGACGTCGCATCGTTTAGACGACCGGCCAATGATTACAGGGCGTCCTGACTTTGGTACTCTCACCAGCACTACTGTGGACAGCGGAGACCTAATATCAAAGCCCTTAGCTACCTCAAACGTGCCCATTACAGGTGGCAGTTTACTGTGCTCTTCCGAGTGATAGTAGGGCCCAGGTGACGAGGAACCATTCTCCATCAGAGAAGAAGGCGCGGGAGTAGGGTAGAACACGTTCATGGTAGAGTGTCGCGCCTTGGACCGCGACGACGAAATCGGCGAAGATGGAGGGTCTTCGTGGATTTTGAGCTGCTCATCCTTGCCCTGCAGAGGCACAAAGGCCGGTAGAAGCCCTAGAGTAGTGGCAGAAGTTCCGCCAAATGCGAAGCTTTTACCACCAGATTCGGGAGTTCTGGCCCCGTCTTCGTATCGTGGTCTCTGAGGAGACGACGGGATGGAATTCATATGAGAAGGAGTTCAATAGTAGAGTCAAGTCAATATGCGCGAGTAAAGTAGAACGTCGAGAACACGAAGAAATAAAGGAACGACAACAGAGGTTCTGCTTGACGCGACTGAATGTGTTGTAAGGACTCTTAAAAAACAGTGGAGACGTAAATTCCACTGAGCCGCTTATATAACCAAATAGTTTAAATCTCGAAACGGAATTTTATCACTGTTGGACAAATATTATAGCTTCAGATATAAATGTAACGCGGACCACTGTCAAATCTAAAACTGGCTCCAATTAGGCTCTCAGGCTACACCTCGCAAATTTGAAAAGTCGATGGTCTACAGAGAAAAGTTTCTGCCTGCGCGAAATCCCCGACACGCGGCGGGTTTTTTTTTGGCTGATGCAATCCAACGTATTACGCGCTTCGTACACGGTTCGCGAATGTTCAGGCGCGTCAACGCGTTTTTAACGCGACTCGGCATATAATTACGTAACCGACACCTGTAACCTGAGGGGGTGCGGGAGGCCGACCAAGAACCCAGCAATTATATCCCACGGAGCGGGACCAACCTCTACGGAGTGACCCAGCCGGAGGCGAGCAACCTATCTTAACTATCGTGGACCATCCCGAGCCCACCACTCTTCTCAATCCATGACTACCCTTTCAGTTGAGGTGATCTGCCGTAACCGGGACTCGCTTTCCTAGAGACCCCCACACACATATGTTCCATCCCCCACACTCTGGAGGGTCCCCCTAGGGTAAACCCTAGACTTGAAAATTGTTTTCCTGAATTAGGAAAGTCAGCCCTACTGAGCAATGCACCCCAACCCACGGTGATCAGACTTCGTCGAACATTTTCAGCACAGAAACCAACGACATTAACGACACACTAGACAAAACTAAAAATGACCAAGGGAACCTCAAGTTTCGGTAAACGACACAACAAGTCTCACACCCTATGCAACCGATGTGGTCGACGTTCGTTCCACGTGCAGAAGAAGACTTGCTCCGGCTGCGGATACCCTGCTGCTAAGACTCGATCTTGTAAGTGACAAAAAACGACGAAGACGAAGCGATTTTTGAGATTTCTGCGAAGCAGACACAACCAACCAACATCTGCCGGGTGGTATGTGGAGCTGCCTCTAGCGGTCCGTCCGGGAAGGGTTGGTTCTGCTTCGCAGAAACTGGTACGAGAGTTCCGTGTAGATGAAACTTCTCACGGTTTTTAAGCAACAGTAGCACTTCGTTTGATACTATCTGCCTTGGGTCGACTCATCCAGCTACGAGACTGCTGCAATCTGCGATTCTTCAGCACACTGTGAATCATTATTCTAACTAGACAACTGGGGAGCCAAGTCCAAGAGAAGAAGAACCACTGGAACTGGCCGAGAACGATATCTCAAGACCGTTGACCGAAAGTTCAAGAACGGATTCCAGACCGGAACTGCCAAGCCTCAATCCGATTAAATGTATTATTTCATGTAGTTAATGCACGAGCAAAGAAGTACATGGGTGGTCCTGTCTCAACGTCGGCCATTAATTCTCGTAGCTGTAACTAATATTGACATGCATTCTATGGGCCATACGGCCTGCTAAATAATAAATACTCACTGATGTTAAGCTCGCTTTCGGCGGGACCACTCTGTGGAGTTGGTTCTGCTTCGCAGAAACATAGGATTCAACGCAGCTTCAACTCGAAGCGTACGTTATACCAATCGAATATCTCGTCGGCTTCTGACAGATGAATAACAAATATCACTGTTATCAACAGGGAACTTCCAGCAGGGTGATCCTGCGAGTCACTTCCATGGCTTGCATCACAGTACTATGGCCAGTTTTCACGACGGTATTGGGCTGCGCAGCAGAACCATCTCTCCCCGGAAGGGGCCGCCAGAGGCCAGCTCACCCCGGCACGTAGTTCATACCCATGAATATCTCGTCCGCTTCTGACAGAGTAGTACACTGTTCGAGGACGTCTCGAGCCTTGTCGATAACTTTGACGGGAAAGGACACCGTTTCTACCAGGTTGGCGTCAATTCCAGCAGCATTGGAGAAGTTGGCGCTTTCACTTCCTATTCTTCCACCTCCTCCTGAAAATGCGACTCTCGCCAGAGCCAAGAGAAAATCGTGATACTCACCCACGGTCATTCCGGACATGAGGGACCGAGTCTTGGAGTCAAGAGTCCACAGACCATGAATCAAATAAATACACTCGCCTATGAGCTTGAGCCTCTGGCTCAGTTCGTGCCGGCTGGCGTAGATTACTTCCAGCTCGTTGGACAGCATTCGGGTGATGTTTGATACCAACGTCTCAGGGAGGTTTGCCACAAAGTCTGTTCGACTGGAAAGCATTTGCACCAAAAACTGGACGATAACTCTTCTCAAAGCAATGTGCACGCGGTTGTTAAAGTCGCTCAACTCAATCTGAAAGCCATCAAGAGTTCTGCCTTCCAACAGGAGACGCTGGTCTAAATTCTCCTGAGGTACCGTCTCCAGCAGGATGCTCGGGATGTAATCTGCCGAAACCAAGGGTTCGAGACCACTGATCAGGAGAGTTTCGCCAGGATCAAGCGACGAGCCAGCCAAACGCTGTTGCACAAAGTCCATTATTTCTGTATCTTCTATCGGAGCAACGTGGGAGGCAGCAGGAAGCAGCATAAGAACTGCTCGTAGCGTGACGGTGACGGGCAAACGGTGATCAGCAACAACCGTCTTTATAAAGTCAGTGCCAACCAGACTCCACAACTTTCGATGCAACGTCCTGTCGTTGTAGCAGCAGCATGCAATTATCTCAAGCAAGTCCATAGCTGACAGGATCACAGCAGTCAATCGACAGCTGGAAACATCGATCCTGACCTGATGGTCAAAGTCAGGCATTTTTTGTCGTTCTTTGTTGCGTTCTTTGGAAGAAGAAGAGTCGCGATTGCTGAACCGGCCTATCTCTGCTAAACACTGCTTGACAAGATCCATGAGAATGCTGACAAAGTCGTCTAGCATAATAGGTAACACTACCTCGAAGTCGAACTCGATGGCCTCTTGAGCAAACCGAAGAATAAGCCAGCAGGGGGCATAGTGCTCCATTTCCAAACAGCGTCGAAGCATTCGCAGACATTCTCTGCAGTACGGAACCAGCACCGAGCCTACATCGTCGGAAGCTTCTGATACATTGAGTAGAGACTGCTGCATTGTGGAGAAAAGTCCATCACCGCCAAAATCTTTCTTGAAAAACTTATTTCCGGACAGAATTTCCAAAGCCATATCTTCCGTTCCAGAAACTGTCAGGTTAAGGGCTATACTGTAGAACTCGAGGATACGACTGGCTGAAGTAGCAGTAGTAGCAGTAGCAGCTCCCGCAGGCGCTGTCCCTTGATCTGGGCCATTGCCGGGGCTGCTAACGTCGATGTCTAAATCGACGGCTCCCGGCCCCATCAGCAGGAAACCATTGGATCCTTCCATACTTTCCTCGCGCATTCTCCTTCTCTTCGGCGACAGCCCACTGTCAAACCCGTCTCGGAACCCTGCCTCAAGGTTTCGTCTTGGAACTTTCTTCCGAGGAGTTGAGGTAGGACTTGACGGAGAAGTTCGGTCTCGGTCATTACCCTTTCTACTGCGAGGCTGAAGCGAGATGTCCTGGATTTCATTGACCAGGAATTTACGCTCTGTCTTGAGATGTTCAATCTCATTCCGCAGATTCTGGATACTATCATGCTGTTCCTGCTTATTACGGGTCTGACTCGAGATCAGATCGTGCAGCTCAGCCTGATGCTGCTTATTCTTCGCTACAAGATTAGATCTCAATATAGCATTTTCTCCCCTTGCATTTTGCAGATTCTTGATGAGATCCTCGTTCTGCTTTTTCAACTGTTCCACTAACAGGGCGTCGGTAGAAGAAGTTTTAGCATTACTACTACTGGTAGTAGTGTTTCTACCATCATTAGATGTACTATTCGAGGGCCCTTTAGAGCCAGAGTGCACGTTGATGGGACTACCAGAGGCCCATTTAGCCTTTGCAAACGCTTCGTTTATTTCGTCCAGGTCGATTCCATCGCTGGAAAAGTCCATGACATTTGCGTTAACTACTACGAGCCCGCGTCGTGTATATGTATTCCGCTTCACACATACGTTACAAATAACCCGTTTGAACACTAGACGCACGGCTGTGTCGCAGGCACAACTGCCAGGTAAGGATTTTCTGCATGCGACTTAGTTTTTTTTCAATGTATGGAATTTTTCACTTGTGTTAAAATCTATTCAGTGGAGAAGAATAGGTAAACGAATAGGCTAAAGGACAGGATATTTACTCTTTTTTTGGTTTATTTTTTCTTCTTTTCTGCCTGATAGCGATTGTATCATCCTTTTTTTTCCATCCTCTTTAAATACTATAGAGCCACACACAAACATGCCCGAAAATAATAATAAGACCACTACTGAAAGTACCAAAGATGAGCCCATTGATCTCGTCCCCCAGGCTCCCAAGACTTTGACCAGTAAGGATAAAAACACTCAGCGTCTCATTGTGGTCTTGTCCAATGCGTGCTTAGAAACACACAAGATATCGTCAAGCGGCGGAGACCGATACGCTTTGCTCAACTGCGACGACCATCAGGGACTGCTTAAGAAGATGAACAGAGATATCGCAGACACAAGGCCTGACATAACCCACCAGTGTCTGCTGACACTGCTCGACTCGCCCATAAACAAAGCTGGCAAGCTGCAGGTTTACATCCACACCACTAGAGGTGTCCTCATCGAGGTCAACCCCTCGGTTCGAATCCCACGAACGTTTAAGCGTTTCTCTGGCCTCATGGTCCAATTGTTGCATAGACTGGTGATCCGGTCAGTCAATTCCGAGGAAAAGCTTCTCAAAGTCATCAAGAATCCTATAACAGACCATCTGCCCACCAAGTGTCGAAAAGTCACTCTAAGTTTTGACGCCAAGATTCAAAGAGTTCAAGACTACGTCGACACACTGGACAGCGACGAGAGCATTT
Source organism: Spencermartinsiella europaea (assembly GCA_030579595.1). Classification (NCBI taxonomy): domain Eukaryota; kingdom Fungi; phylum Ascomycota; class Dipodascomycetes; order Dipodascales; family Trichomonascaceae; genus Spencermartinsiella; species Spencermartinsiella europaea. The sequence goes on from JAKTRG010000016.1 coordinate 108,578, forward strand.
GTGTATTTGTGGGGGCCATGGCCAAGGGAAAGGATAGTTTTGCCGACGAGTTTGTCGATGAGAAGATTGCCGTCTCCAATTACTCTCTCTCGGCATCAGTCGCATGCAGCAAGTTTTGCCATGGTTGCGAGGATGCCTGGGGTATTATGTGAAAGGTCACCAGTCGCTCGCCTCCGGCGGGGCCTCTCCTGGGGAGTGTGGTTCCCGCTTCTCGGGAATGGTTGGTTCTGGGCACGAGCACGGGATTTCATATATATCCTAACTATGGTATCTCACAATGAGCATTTCTCAGATTTCTCACTGGGCATTTTCTGGTAGTACTCAGTGACATGGCATTGAGGTGCACTCTGCTACCTGCGATAAAGTGGCCTCGATTATGGTAGAGTCGAAACTACACATCAGGCTTAACACCACATGGTCGCATTATATATGATCTGGTCATATATACTCGCCAATTAACAGCGAACTCCTCCCCTGTCGGTGTCGGCGACCTCTTTAAAGACTTGTTTGGTTGACAGCATAATAATAATATGATTCTGATTTAGTTCCTATGGAAATCTACTACTCTGGATATTACTCTCTCAGAAATAGCTCAGAAAATAGCTCACTCGAAGAATTGGAAGAATCATCAAAGTCAATGGCTTCACTTATAATTGGGCCCTTGAGTTGAGGCTGCGAAGACTAAATATGGTGATGACGTCGATGTTTGTTTGGATTTGATGGAGCCAACACAAACTGCGAAGTATCCTTTCAGAGGAGCTAGCCAAGGGCGCAAAGCCAGTCAGTTTCCCATCGGGAGCAACTTTTTGGATTGACACACTGAGAAGAGCCTAATGGTACCCTTGTTCAGCTAAAGGAGGCACAGTTACCGCAATGGAATTGGATCTTACTTTTCATGATATTCTCAAGTAAAATAGTCAGCTATATCTCGCTATACAAACTTAACAATCGCTGAGTTCAACTGGAGCATCGCCTCTGGTGGGGCCTTTCCAGGAAGGTTGGTTCTGCTCCGCAGAATCGACTACGTAGTGGCTCATGAATTTGGGGTATTATAGCAAGGAATAGAACCTTCATGGGTTCGAAGTAGAACCAAGAGACCGCCAAATCAAAACCCCACTTCACGTGCCGATTAAGTCAGGTAGTTTAAGGGCAGCGCGAACCGTTCAAAAATAGGGCTAAGAAGGCCGGAAGTGTGTCAATTGAGTACTCTGGAAATTTCTATCATCATTTATATGCTCATTTGCTTCTGTTACAGATCTCACAGGTCTTACCCCTGTTTTCAAGTCAACAATCCCAGGTACGAGGGTTTCGTACGATACTCGGCACCATACCCCTACCCTGTTTTCATAAGCAGTCACTTGAAGGTGAAATTTCAATTTCTCCACAAATTGGACATTTTTCTTTCAAGTGATCTCGGTATTAACTTAATCATGGTCACTAACATCACGGGATGGGTAACCCTTTTGAGAGAACATTGACTACAAGTAGAGTGTCTTGAAATTTTAGCTTTTGCGCCCTGGTTGACTAAATTTAATTAGCAATCCAAGTGCTTTAGGCTTCTGGATCAAAAACCTGTACCAATTGTGCTCTAAACTGGGTCTGTTATATCCAAGGGATGCGAATGGATGTATATCAGTTTTTGACGGAGACAATGTTTGGAGGGGTTTAAGATCAAGGGGGATCTGAAGAACAAGTTACTGGGCGGCATCAGCTAGCAGTCTACAAATGTTAAGATAGGAAGTCATCAGGACCCGTCAACCGCACAAATAGAGCTATTCTGTGCACGGTCAGCGGACCTGGTCGAACGCCAAATGCGGCCATGAGGAAGTTGAACGGACCAACACGAGGCATGCTGTAAGAGATTTGTAAAATTTACAGCTTTACAGCGGTGGTTTCGACGACTTTCTCTCTACGTAATTCCTCCATGCAAATCGGACCCCCCCCTCCGCTCCGTGGGAGCCCCGCCGGCCGGCAATGGTCTCGTTAAGTAACCTCTAACGTAATCTCTTACCCTGTAGTCAAGCTTGTGCGATCCACCTAACGCCTCGCTCAGCCTTCCAGCTTGCATGTATATTACAAGGGGGTGTTACCCCTAGCCCTTCCCAACCTAATACTTTTCTCAACTGCATCTCCCTCTCCTTCTCCCTAACAACACAAAAGTCGAGTGGTTGCCATCCCAATACCCCCAAACAGAAAAGCCCGACCTATAAGCGACCAGTAAATATTTTTTTACTGTTGTTTTGAGGACTTTTAGTTGTTGGTATTACTTCAAAAGCAGCTGGCAGAAGAATAATATAAAGCACAGAGTATTTAAAAGTAGTTGAACGATCGTTTAAAAAAAACCAGGACCTCGTTGCCTAGTTTTTTTCTCGCTTGTCGTTTTCTCCTTTTTTTCCTGCTTGTCTTTAGGCCTTTGCTCGCCACCACAAAATTGCTCCCGCCTTGGTTGAATTTTGCCACCGTGTCATCGAAGCCCGTGGAACATTTGCTTGTCTCACTTTCGGGTAACATTGGCGGTTAAGATTCCCCGTTCCGACATCTTTGCTGATTGATCGGACGCTTACCAAATATAGAAACTTGATATTCACCACACCCATTTGTGTTTCTCCATCCCACTTCACCCCACCGATAGCCATAATGCATGCGGTATCGCCTCCCGTTCATCGAAACGACGTCTTCGAGAAAAAGAGAAAGGCTGCCGATGGTGTTACTGGTTTGAAGAGAGCAAGACTTTCTTCCTCGTCGACCAGTAATAAACTGGTCTACGCTCCTCCCTCCCCTCCCCATTCGGCATCTGTTTCGGGAGGAAGATATGGCTCAGAAAGCGACAGTGACGCTCCTGAACAATGTGTGTCTGCCACAGCAAGAGTGCGAAGAGCTGGTGGGCGCAAGTATTCGCTTAGCCAACACCCTTCTGCTCCTGTTCATCGCCGACGCAAGAGCTGCATTGTGCCAGAAAGCGATCTGGTAGCCCGGCAAAGGTGCGTTGACTACCTCATCACAGCTATTGATGAGGTATGGGCAAGATACTGTTCCGAGACGGCTGATGCCGAGTCTGAGCGATACAGCGGGTCAAGTTCGCGAGGCACTGAAATTGAATTACCTTCGTCGCCGCTGAGCCTGTTTGGCGACAGCGACGAAGGATCTGGATCCGAGTCTGTTGCTGGAACTACTGTTTCCATTCATCAACCTCGAGCGGGTCGTTTGGAGTCGATCTCTGAAGATCCTAGCTCGAGAGCTTTAATGGCGCTTCGACAGCGACTATTGAACGCAAAATATTTTTTCCAAGAGTTGATTGATAACAGCGATGCCTCCAGCTGTGCTGCGTTTTGGCATCGCTGGGATCTGATCAAGTATGCCGCTATAGAGTTGGTTGAAGAAGACGGCGATGATGACGATGTGGTAGAGTCTGTGACTGGATCTCTTGAAGCAGGCCGATTTTATGGAAGTCGATGCTAGAAAAGCGTCCAGTCAGCTTTGCAAAAAAGAACGAAGAAATGAAAAAAAAGAGACTCTCTTTCTTGCTCGTCTTCAAAAAAAATCTGCGGATAAACTTGGTAAAAGAAAAAGTTTGAAATTTTTTTTTTTTTTTTTTTGATATTTGATTGGGATTTGGGAAATTATACAGCAAAAAGGAGAAAAGTTACGATGATTATTTTAAAAACAAAAACAACATACGGAAAAAACCAAAAAAAGAGGTTATGAACTCCACTTATTTAATTGCAATTAACGAAACATTGGGAAAAGAAATGACTTGATGAAGAATGATTTAGTTTAGGTGAATAGATAGATATGAAGGAAATTTTTTTTGAATAGCATGTCTCCTCGTGCCTCCGGGGGAAGAGTTGTTGGTTCTACTTCGCAGAAAGCGTATATTCAACGATTGATTCATGCAGCTGGATAAGTCATATTATGTACATATAGTCTTAAATGATATACATCATCACCAGTTTCGCAGGAGCTCGAGAACTTGAAACAACCCTGGCATTGCCTGTCTCAGGGAAGGTAATGCCGAGTCCGAATCGCAGAACGTTCAAGAAAATTCATTCCATAGTGGATACAAAAGTAGAACCTTACCTACGTACCCTCATTTCAGCTCTGGGGAGCTGCCGAAGGCCTATGTATGAAAGTCTTCCTGGTGGGCAATATTTAGCGGCCAACCCGAAGGCCTTTCTCCAATATTAGCTGCTAACAAAGAGAACGTGGGGAAATACCTGAGCATTTTGCTGTCTTCGGGGCCTTCGGGTCTGCAATGCCACATTTAAGATGTATATACGGGGGGCACATTTATCCGAAAACCTACATTTATTTACCCCATACTTTGTAGAGGTTATAAAATGTGAGATACCCCGCAATTTACATTGGTTAAGGAGACCTGATTCAACAGCAGAGACGTGACCCAAAAACAATGTCTGATATCAATCAAGAGGCGCCCCCTCCCCCCTCCAAGGAATCCGTGGAGCAGTGGAACGAACGAATGAAATGGTGGAAGGACGCCAAGTTCGGAATGTTCATCCATTACGGCTTGTTCTCTGGTCTCGAAGGAGAGTACAAAGGTGCCCGTATTAATGGTGATAATGCCGAATGGTTCCAAAAGATAACTGAAGTTGATTCCGTTACCTACGAGAATATGGCTCTGCCCAAATTCAAACCGTCTAAAGACGCAACCGCAGTGTGGACTGACTTGGCTGCCAAGGCCGGTTGTCAGTATGTGGTATTGACGAGCAAGCACCACGAAGGTTTTGGACTTTTTGAGTCCAAACTTGGAGACTTTAACTCTCCTGCCACAATTGGAAGAGATCTGGTAGCCGAGTTCCTGGAGAATTGCCGTAAGCGGGACTTGAAAGTAGGCCTATACCACTCTCTGATTGACTGGAAGCACCCCGACTATGATTCGTCGAGTGAGCCTTCCATGCCTTATCCCGAAGACGAGTGGGAGCGCACAAAAGGAGTTAAGCGGGACCATTCTCGATATCTAGAGTACCTCCATGGCCAGGTGGAAGAACTTCTGTCGAATTACGGTACTCTCGATATCCTGTGGTTTGATTTCAGCCACATGGGTTTTGATGGAGAATTGGCTTGGAAAGCCCAGTCGTTAATGGAGAAAATTCGAAAGTTGCAGCCACAGATTGCTGTCAACAATCGTATGTACAGACGACGTGAAGCTGGAGCCGGTGGTAATGGTACAGACAACATTGTGCCCGAATTGGACCGACGGTACGGGGATTTCATCACTCCTGAACAGTACGTTCCTCCTGAAGGTATTACTGTCAATTGGGAAGCGTGTCAGACGATCAATGATACCTGGGGGTATTCAAAGTACGACAAGGCTTACAAGTCCACCAAAACGCTCATCTGGGAGTTGGTATCGGTGGTCTCAAGAGGAGGTAATTACTTGCTAAACATTGGTCCCAAGGTCGATGGTTCTTTGAGTGAGGAGACAATTGACCGCATGGAGGGTATAGGCAAGTGGATGGAGATTAACAGCGAGGCTATCATCGGTTGTTCTATGTCTCCGTTTGGTGAACTACCTTGGGGAGCAGCCACTCACAAAGACGCCAGTCTGTATTTGCATGTCAATCGAGAGAAGTGGGAAAAGAATAGCAAGGTTGTCTCCATCGAAGGCACGTACAAGGTTGAGAAGGCTGGATTTTTGGGTAGCTCTGAACCTGTTAAAATCGACGTTACCGAAGGTATAACTACTGTTAGTTTTGGAGCTCTTCCCAGCGATATCTCGGTTATTAAATTAGAGCTATCAAAGCCTTTGTAGGTAAGTGAATATATAAAAATATTAGAAGAATGTAAGAGAATGAATAACATAGTGGACGCTGCTGGGGCCAGCCCAAGACGCCGTGGCTCTGCTTCGCAGAGTTAACGACCGTGCTTAAACTGGAAGCGTGCTAGTACTACTGCTTTGCTCAACTTGTCATATGTTCGTTACGGGTCGTTTGTCAGTTCCTAACTTGCTTAGACAAGAGAAAGTTGTCAAATAACGCTTTATCTCTAGTGATTATGATGACTATCTTTCAATTTTGACTTGTCGACAACTATGTTACTGAGAGTTGTTCCAGAGTGTACGATGTCAACTCTACTACCCATATCGTCTCAATTCAGTTTGTCACTAACTAACTACTACCATTACTACTACCATTACTACTATCATTACTACTATCATTACTACTATCATTACTACTATCATTACTACAAGTTTAATACAAATTAAATAACATCAATGATCCTATTGATGCTGATATCGACCGTCTTCTAATTCAGTAATTTTGATTTCAATTTCAGCACCTTCTCCCTCGACCGTAGTCACAGCAGTTTGTTTTATCTTGTCCCAGTATTGCCAGAAAGATTTCGCAGAGTGGGTTCCGTAAGAACCCTCGGGAGCCTTCTCCAACACAATTATTTGATCAATCACTTTCTTCTGTCGTTTCAAATTTGACGCTTCATCCTCTCCGTCGGGAGCACCCGGCTCAACCGGAGGAGCAGGAGGGGCATCGTCAATTCTTTGTTGTAGCACCTTGGAGGCATTCTCGAGATACGCGAAGCATCTTTTCTGAGCCTTGACATCTCCTGGGGGGACCACTCCGATTGCAAAACCTGCTTTCTTAACGTAGTCCATGATGTTTAAAATACAGATTACTTGGTTAAGACGAAGTGAAAATCAATCAAAGGGTTCTCGGTACAGCCTCGCAGATAAGGTGATGTTATCAATGCAAGATTTTAACTGATAAGTAGGTACGGCTGATCGTTATTTTCTAGGTTTCTGCGGGCAAGAAACCAAGTCAGATTTCAAATAAATTCAAATAAAAATGAGGAAATTAATGAAAGTACTCAATTGAAAAATGGAATCTGTCAGTCAGTCGGGAAATCCAACAAGGTTTTACTGTAGCTATTATATACCGGCCCAATATCAATTAATGTTTTCAGCCAAGCCAGCCACCCAGCCACCCGACATTGAAGCATATGTATAACTGCATAAAGTCATTGGTTAACATATCATCCTCACTCTTTTTTCGTGATTTGAAAAATAAAGGGAAAGGCAACATGAATGACATTATTGTCGTCCCTCAAGAATGATTGTGACTTATAAGTTCCTCTAGCAATCCATCCGCGGGGCACGACCCGCTCCGGTAGGCTGTGCTCGTAATAAGGACGGTCCGGAGTATTTGGAACAAAGGTCCCGCAAAAGTCTCGGATCTTTTTAAACGTTATGCATCCCCTCTTGTTGACTTGATAGTAATTCAAGCCGGTGATGATCTCATGTTGAACCCGGAATCTCAACACCCAGTGATATCTGGTTCCTGGTTTGATCTTTATAGGAATGTATTGCATACCATTGATTTGCTCGAGGTCTGTGAAATCCACCGTAAACGTCCCCATTCCCTCAACGTGTGAAATTATGGCCAGTAGAACCAAGTTTCGTTTGTCGCTTGGATCGCCTAAGGATTGTGCGCTAGTGCTCATTGTTTGTTCAAGGCCTCGAAACCTACAGATATCACCGTTTCAAAGAGATTCAAAAAAAAATGAAAAAAGAACGGGCTCTTCCTGGTTACAGCAGGACATTCTTGCGTATTTGTGTATTTTCGAAGAGGAGCAGCAGATGCAGTACTCTTCTCCCCATCCCTTCTAACTTGTACCATTTCCGCATGTAGTTTCCTTCAAGGGTGGCTTTTGCAAACCATTTAAGGTTTACATTTGAGACTTTTGTGCTTTTTCGCACGGCCAGTGGCCGACAATAAGCGAGGAGCTGCAACTCTAAATGCCGCCGATAAAGACTAATGTTGGGGACATACGTACTACGGGGTACACACATACGGTGGAGATTCGTTATTTGGTGATGATCCCCTTGGTCGTCTAGGCCGACTAACTAGTTCCCGCTACGTTTTCAATTGCCAATTGGGAAGTTTGCCGAGTTGGGAATTTCATAAGCAAAAGTTAAATCAAATACCACGATGATTCATGATCTAACTTTTACTTTTCGGTCTGTTCTCCACGAGCACTCTCGGAGCGACGGGCGTGGAATCGAGTGGTTCAACCATCCACTACACGTCTATCTGTTCAAGACCCACACTCAGTGGGCATGTATAGTTCATATTAGGGTTGTACAACCCCTGAACTATGACTTCTCAAAATTATACTTCGAAATTTTCTTTTCTTATGTTCACTTGTATATATACGAGTAGGTTGGGTCAATCCGCGGATGTTATCCAGTGAAGCGGGATTTTCTGCACGGGCTCATGCAAAGCAGAACCATCCTTATCCAGTAAGGGCCGTGGAGGCATACGGAGACGTGCTGGGAAGCTAGGTTGGTGAACGTTATTTTCTAAAATACTATGTTTACAGTCTTCAATGGTTCCACTACAACGATCTCATTAGTCTCATTCGCCGAGTGTTAACTGCCTCTCCGGAAATACCTAAATCAACACACTGATCAGCATACCATGTGGACTCTTCATGTAGAAACCCGCTATGTGACATCATGCTGGGAGGCCAATATTATTTATCTGTTTGCTCAAGATAAAACTAGACTAATTATCGTTGAACAGGTTTGGCCATGTCTCATTGATCCCATGCCCTCTATCTAAATACTGTTTATGAAAGAAGCCCCATCTAATTTCCCACTGACGTCATATATTCATAAATTTAGATCAAAATAAGACGCGTTCTCAATTGACTTTACGCGCTTTTCAGTTGATTAATAACGTGTCTAAGCTATGGACGGCCAGTTCGACAGCCTGGGCATGCCCTCCTCACAAAGGAGACCCTCAATAGCGGACCAGCCTTCACTTCAAACCCCATCACAACAGGTCCCAGAGAGATTCTTATCACCCAGGCCCGCGTTCCATAGATCCTTGACCTATGGCGGCGAGTTGAGATCACGTACTCTGTTGTTTGATTCAAACTCAGCTCAAGATGATCCCAGCTATTCTGGCGGCCATCATGGACACTCTGGCACCCTCAGAGACAAGTTGACACGGGTTGGATCAAGCGGACCCCATACGGGCTCCGGGAATAAACATTCGGTTGATCCTACCTCTAAACTGGGCTCAATTTTTGTGCGAGCTACTTCAAATACTGCAGAGTTCCTGGTACCACGAAGTCCACACCAGTCGCACACCAACCTGCGAACCATACGCCCAGTAGGATCCAGGGACGATATCGATCTGGGGTCAGATCGAGGTAATTATGGGAGCGCGGGGTCGTCAGCGGGAACCACCGACAAGCGTAGCTTTTATGACGATTTCACCACTGTAGATTGGATCCATGACACTATTAATGAGTCTTCACGACGTAAATACTTGCATTCATTGGCAGGTATTCGCGGCAAGGTGGTTCGTGCTACAGACGGAATTCAGGGGTGGCTGCTCATTGTTATAGTCGCATTCTTGTTTTCAATCATTGCATATCTTATCGACATTTTTGAAGCTAAGTTTTCAGACCTGAAGACGGGCTATTGTTCAACTAATATCCTCAACGGCCTGCAAACTTGCTGTCCAGGAAGCGACTCTGTAACCGAGTGTGGGGCATGGAAGTCGTGGTCGGAATTTTTTGAGAAGAACTCGGGAAGGGATATCCCGCTTGTGGACTTTGCTTGCTACATTGTCCTATCTGTCCTATTCGCCTACGTTGCTGTGAGCCTGACTCTCATGACTAGGACCGTCAATCCACTTCACGAGGAGCTGGAGGTTCAAGCCAAGGGCCCACTCGAAGAGGAACAAGCTCGGCTAGTTGGCAAGGAAAAGCAGGTTATTTATTCTGGCTACGGCAGCGGCGTTCCGGAAGTGAAAACTATCTTGTCTGGATTTATCATAAGAAAGTTTCTCGGAACACGGACGCTTGTCATCAAGTCAATAGCATTGATTTTCTCCATTTCCGCCGGTCTGAGTATTGGTAAAGAGGGTCCCTATGTACACCTGGCGACGTGTGTCGGAAATATTTCATGCCGGCTGTTCCCAAAATTTGCAGAAAACGATATTAAGCGTCGTCAAATCCTTGCAGCAGCGGCTGCTGCCGGCGTGGCTCTCGCCTTTGGCAGCCCGCTGGGTGGAGTTCTATTCAGCCTCGAGGAAGTGTCTTATCATTTCTTACCCCAACATTTGTTCCGCATATTTTTCTGTGCCATGATCTCTGCACTGTTTTTGAAATTCTTAGATCCATACGGTACAGGCAAAATTGTTCTTTTCGAGGTCTCGTATGCGCAAGAATGGAAGCTCTGGGAGCTAGGCTCTTACATTTTTCTCGGCATCTGTGGTGGTATCTATGGAGCCCTGTTTTGTAAGTTCATTGTGTGGTGGCCAAAGGTCTTTAGATCCTGGAAGCCAATAAAGAATAGCCCCAAGCTGGAGGTCTGCGTGATAGCTACTATTACAGCGGCTGTGACTTTTTTTAATCCCTACACGAAAAAGTCTGTAACTGAACTTCTTCTCGACTTGGCCTCGCCCTGCACAGAGGATAGTCCTAGCTTGCAATTGTGTCCGGGTGGTGTAGAACAAATGCCCCAGCTGATGGCTGTCCTGGCGTCTGCATTGGTTATTAAAGCTGTGTTGACAGCTATCACATTTGGTATTAAAGTTCCTTCAGGTATCTATGTCCCCTCCATGGTCGTCGGTGCATTATTCGGCCGCATACTAGCACTCGCCATTCAGTATTTGAACTACACCACTTATGTGTTTGAGAATTACGAGCCAGGAACGCCCGTTATTGCCGGCACTTACGCAATGGCAGGAGCTGGCGCTTTTCTTGCCGGTGTAACGCGTATGAACATAACCTTAGCAGTCATTTTGTTTGAGATTACTGGATCTCTTGGCCATGTATTGCCATTTTCTACTGCTATCTTAGTTGCAAACTGGATCGCAAACGCAATCGAACCACAAAGCATCTATGAACTAGTAATTCAGCAAAACAATTTTCCATTTCTGGATAACCGTCGCATTAAAGCATTTGATAATTCGCTGGCGGATCTAGTCACCGAAGTGTCGGTGAGTGAAATAATCGACTTGAGCGAATCCAGTTATGTGAGTGCTGCGCGTTTGCGCAATATGGTGATGAACTTGCAGAGAAAGGGAGATTTTGACGGATGCGTTCCTCTTGTGAAAGGTGATTTGCTTGTGGGAGCTATATCAACTCCAGAGTTGGAATATGCCCTTGACACACTACATCAACTTTGCCAGAAACTCGGGTACCACGATCAAGTGATGTGCAAGATTTCTATTTTAGACTCCGATATCTCCAAGTTCCACAACTACTATGGGGTCGACGATGGTCAGATTGGCAATCTAGATAATTGGCCTGGTGTGTCTAATTACGAAGGGTACAAGAGACGACATTCGGACAATGCAATGGCTTTCGATCAGGCTGACAGCTCGGACAGTTTGAGTATGCTGGCGGGTATTGATTCTGATGCTCCAGCATTGGAAGCAGCTAAGAACTTTACTCGGTACATTGACAGGGCCCCCATCACTCTAGATTTCCATACCCCAATGTCTCTTGTTCATATGATATTCTCAAAGCTGGGGGCACGCATTATTTTTGTTGTGAAAGATGGCAAGTTCGTGGGCGTGCTGCACAGAAAGAAATATATAGACTTCTGTCACAATAATTAGCATTTTGCATTAACAAATTTCGTTCTCTCTTTCTATATATGTGTGTACCTTTAAAAGCAACAAAAGATTCTATCGTTACAGAGAGCACTAAGCATTCACTTGCTTCAGCTTGCAGGTCCAACCAGAACCTTGGTCCAACAAAGGGAGGGACGCTCCTAAACACCATCCCAGTTCATTGTTCTTGATTTTCTTGGCAATACGTACTTCTCGATGGCCAGGGATATCGTATCCAGTGTGCAGCAGTGCAATCATGTAATTAAGCTCCTGGCACCATTCCGGGTTCTTTTCAAGCTCAGCACGAGCGCCCGGAAATGCAGCAAATGAATCGTAAGCTTCGGGGCCCTTGCACACCTTGGAAGTAAGGTCCTTCAGCTCGTCTAAGGAAAACGAAGAGGGCATTCCGAGAGGGAAAGTCCGGTCGTAAAAATAAGAAAAGATATAAATCTGGCCATCACGCAGAAACGAGCTGACCAGAGAAGGCTGGTGGATTCCATTAAATGAGCAAGGCTCCTGCAGACATTCGCTCTCTTTGTTCAGAATCTGCTCAGCCAGAGCCCGGCACTGTAACTCAGAGTGAATCTTAGGGGCAATCATATTTATAGTATACTTTTTCTTCCCAGGACCATCCGGAGTAGTGGTGCCATCATTGGCAAGCACTTCAAGGTTGTCAATCGACACCCCCGGAGGGATGCACGGATTAACAATGGTTGGAGCATGTGTCGAATCCAGTGGACCGTGCTCTTTGATGTAGTTAGTAACAATCAGTTCGTTCATCTTCTTTCTGGCCTCGTTGAGACCATACATTAGGTGAGAGTGCTGATACAAAGAAAAGTGTCTTCCGCCAAAGTCCAAATCATATTTATGATCTCCTTCGACCATTTTCTTGCTGCTATCATCAAAGGTAGGCTCAAATACAATTTGGGTAGATCCACCGCCGAGATCAAATACCGCTGCTGTTGGAGTCTTGTCGGCGTTTCCAATATTTCCAAGCAAGTAGTTTGCAGTGATCCACGCGTAAACCCCCTCGTCCTTCCCTTCCATGATAGAAACGCCGTCTCCCTCAACTAGTGGGAACGGGAACTTGGAGTTAAGTCGTTCCTTAACGGCATTCAAGATCTTCTGTGACTTTTCCTCGCCCAGGATTCGTAACCCAGCCGTAGCCTTAACAGCGACCGGTGAACACCCTCGAAACTCTTCAGGGATGGTTTCTACTGCCAAGTTAAGCAGAGGGTCTAATGAAGCTGCTGCAGCCTCTGAATCAGTGTCATAACTCGATAGGCCGGGTTCAAGCATCTTGAAAGTCTCTTCCACCAGTTGAGGTGTACTTTGGCAGTTGTTGAATTCGTACACGTGCACCCGCGAACCTGAGGATCCAGCGTCGACCATGACAACATACTGCGTCACTGGTCGCACGCCGTCATACGACTTGGAGCATTTGTAAGGATCTTCCTTGGTCGTCGAGGCATCGTTCTTCTTACCGTCGGAGTTCTTCTTGTCCGACGGGGAAGTAGTGGGTCGTCGAGTCGCGACCGAGTCCGAGCCCGTTAAAAGGAACACGGAAATAATTAAAAACAGGGCGATGACCGCCATAACTCGGATTCCCCGAGCTGGCATGTTGAATCCTTGGCTCATGAATCTGCTGTTTCTATGCGTACGACGGGGTATGAAATGAAAGACTCCGGTCAGTTTACGATCTTGTACGTCACTCGGCAGTTTGACTTGAATGAATTTCTCCCAACAACGAGCAGCTATTACTAGCGTCTTCTGGCTGAAAATCTAATTTTGAAGAAACGAGTGCAAAGTACACGTTTTGGCTTTCACCTTTTGCAAATTTAAAGTTATTTTAAAGTACGTGTGGCTTTTGCAGCTCTCCTTGGCTGCAATATGCAGCATAGAAGAAGTACAGGCCCTTGCATCATAGTGATGATATACCTCTCAACGGATAGAAAATAGAGAGCAAAATCTGAAATAGAGTTAGAGGTCCTTATAATCATAGGCATAGGACACGCAGTAGAATATATACAACGACCCACCGAGAGTGATTGTAGATGCATAAATATTTAGGACTGCCTATGTATAGTAATTAGTGTTATAATAAAATCAGTTATTGCCATCGACCAGCCAAGCTCGCACACGAACTAAGGCCTCCCACTCCTTGACAAACTCGCGCAGAATAACTATATTGCCAAACAGCTGGGAAAGCGATACTAGAGGAGCTTCTGAAGACTCTGGGCCCACCAGTCTTGCACTAACTGAAGTAGTTACTTCCTCGGTCGGACCTGGTATCAGTTGTACTTTGGATGCTATGCGTGCCAGAAGAGTCTCTGAAATAAACGGATCAGAGTTGTTGCTGCGAGGTAAAGATGGTGGATCCTGCCTCGAGTTATCACCGTCTGGGCTGTTATTCTCTTGTCTAAATAAGACTGTTGCCGGAGACTTTCCTGGTTCTTGGCTCGCCGACCTGCTGAGGGCTTTTGAAACGAGTCTTCTAGGGATGGTACCAAACTGGTCCGTTATCTTAGGCGAGTTTACTGGTCGTGAATTCGAACCTGACCTCCGCGACGACAAACTCATCCTTGACAAAGGTCGTCGAATCGATCGTGTGGGCGTCACTATAAGCTCTGTCTCGTTGCTGTCATCCTCAGACTGAGATTCGTGAGATTCGCTTTTTGCTAGCCCGGTCGACACACCATCAACAGTGGGGTCATTGACATTGTCGTCCTCGGAAGAAGATGAAAATCCGCTATCTTTGACGTAATGATAACTCTCGTCGCCAAGTGCAAGGGCATCACTAATATCATATCCGACCTTGAGATTCTGCTCAAATTCTAAAAGCCCGGAGTCAAACCGGTCAATAATGACACTGTAGTGCTGATACTGATCAGCCAGGTCTTTCAGTATTCTCAAGAACTTGCTGCTATCCAGCACCGCCTTGTCGTCGTACCTCGAACCCTCGTAGGGATTGGTTGCCAGGGACCATCCCCTCAGAGATGCCCAGCCAGACGAACCTAGGTCAACTAGAAATCCTGTCAAGGCAAGGTTCACATCGGTAGAGTTTTCATAGTATTTACATAAGAGGCGGAATGCCTTGTCCAGCACCGAGTCTTCTGGCCTGATCTTGTGGGTCATTAATGATATACCTGCCTGTTCCAACAGACGCTTGTTTGTTGAATCCAGACGCTGGATCTCGTCTGGCAGCAAAGAAGACTTTTGGCCGGGAAGCAAAAATGGCGAGGTCAACATTCGTACCTCGATATCCGATTCATATTCCCCTATAGGCATATGCTCGTTCTGTTCTAGATCAGTCTGGATAGCGCGCAATAGCTTGAGCTCGCGTACTGAAACTTGGTAGGGAACGGGATCGTGGGCATCCGTAGCCGTAGTCAGAAGTGCAGTCTGTACATAAGGATAGTATTTTCGAGTGAGGCAGCTTAGCAGTCGCAGAGTTGCTGTGATCATTAGCTGGTCTGACGATTCCAGGCCACTTATTATGACGTCTTTGAGTGTAAGCAGCGGCGAGCCATCTTCACTGCTCAGAAGCACGTCGACCGTTCCTTGCGACGCGGCGCGGACACTTGCAGCATAATCATTGTGAAGAGATATACCTGAAAAGTAGCAAATTATCAGTTGGCTCAACTGGTTGTGGTCCAGTGTCTGCAGTATGAATCGCAGAATAGTTAAAAGCGAGACAGAGTACCCTCCCTCGTTGTCAGTACTCTGTATCAGTGATGGATACAACAGTTGTCGAAGAAATAAGACGTCAAAGTGGCCCAATAGACAGTTTGCCAGTTTTTCAGAGCGGCAGTAACTCAGCATATCCTGCCAGAACTGCAGATACGACAAGAAAGTCGTTAAATTGAGTTTTGCTTCTGGATCAATATCTGCAGAGTCAGAGTCAGTATTATTAGGCAGATATCCCTGAGAAGTTTGCAAACCACCTTGATAAGAAGGAGCATCAATATTGAGCTCGCGCTTCATCTTTTTATCATTACTCAGAGCGACAATCGGAGGCTCTTCGACCAGCAGATGATACGATTTACTCGCTCCTCTGTTTAGCTGACTGTAAAGGGCACCCAGTCCTGATGCCATGAGGGTGCTGAGGTCGCTCTCTATAATCCATTGTTCCAGCTCTCTAGACGACGAGACCACATCAATCATGTATAATAAGCCAGTGCGAGCATATTCTCCTACTTTGCCCTCATGGTAGACATAGTTTAGCAACAAGTAGAAAAGCGGATAATCTATTTTCTTAGCTCCCACGCTGATATCCGGCAGAATCCCGAGCAATTGAAACCACTTGACCAGAGTCTGTGGTTCAGCTTTGAGTTTAGATGCAATAACAAACAGAAGCTCACTAAAAGTCACTTCGCAATGTCGGTCAATCCGATAGGAAATCATCGATTGCAGGAACGCTGTGGAGCCCAGAACAAAGTTTTTATCTTTCGCAATCACTCCAGTCTGATCTTCTTCAAGGATGCTACGAATCAATCCACACATCGCGGGAAGAACAGCAGGCGGGAACTCTTTAAACCGTGATCCGAGCAAGTGCAGACAATCTTGCGATACAAAGTATCTAACGCATACGTACTCACTCGTTCGCTTCGACTCCTCCCTGAATACATCTATCAATATTTGCATCGACTGAACTATCACGTCATACTGCCTCGCTTCAGCTTTGAGTTGTTTCTATTTGGTCAGAGTTCGTCACATGTTTTTTGAGGTTATGAGTATCTTATATATCCTATTGATTGACTACTTACCAGCAACTCGCCACAGGCCTCCTTTGTATGATCAAATCTAACCTTAGGATTGTTCAATACCGATGCATCCAATTGTTTCAGGTTCTTTTTGGGACTACCTTTTATGCGATTCCACATCATTCATGGTGATAGTTGTGTTTGTAGTTAGTCGGTGTTGGAGGAGGTTTTGAAAAGGCGCGAATGAAAAAGGTGTGGGATTGTGGGGGAAGCGGGGCATAGACCAGAGAAAGTAGAGAATGATAGAAGCGGACTATTGTCGACATCGCAAATTCAACGAAAAAATTGGGGTGAAATTGGTCTATGTAGACACCGGCGGGCTCTCCCGGCAAGCTTATTTCTGCTTTACTGAGAACAGCTCTTGTCTTATCCACTCCCACTCTTTCTCAAAGGTACCTTTTCTGCCAACAAGGTCTTCAACACTCAGATGTATCATTCACTACCAATTTATCTATCGAGCTATCATAGGAGTAGCAAACCCATTGCCATCAAAATCATACTCTAGATTTCTTAACCCAATCCTTTCTCCTATGTGATTCACGTAGATAGTATATACACATACAAAAATTTAAACTCTTATTTAAAGTCACTACGCGTTAGGTGCAGAGCATAGCAGTTATCGTGATGATCTGTGTCGATCTTGGCTGCTAAGTTCGCGTGCACCAAGAGAGGATCCCAGCAGAGGGTACGCGACACATAACACCTGTGGTAGAGCCCAACAAAGAGGCACCTTATTTTTCCTTGTTGTATGAAATCTGGATAAAAGTATCTCTCCATTGTCGCCGAATCGTCCCTTTTAGACTTGTACCTCGAGATATAAAACCGAACAGTGCGAAGTGTACTTTGTAGTTTGTATTTGGTCTGTAAAAGTTATTTGCACCTATCCGAACTGTTGTCATCTGCTCTTCTCGCCTTTAGTTAATGGATTTTCAAAGTAACAAAGAGATAGCACAATTAAGTTGTAGCCCATTTCAATCTACGGTAAGCATTCGTAGTTGTCCCTTAAATTAGATCTTGCATGGCTGCTCCGCAGATCTGTGTTCGATAATGCCGATCCCTTTAATTTTCTTTAAGAGAAACAACCTTTCAATATAGGTAAGCGAAGTAACAAAAGCAGATCTAATTAATATCTTTATGCTGAATACATTTCAATTTCTTGCTGAAAGTATAGGTCACGCTGTTGGGTTGGTTTATCCAAGGATGTAGGTCATCTCATCAATAAAAGTTCGCAGTGAGTGTTATGCAAACCTGGTGATGTATCACATAACGCGTCAGGAAATTGCATTAGATACCAATCACAAAAGTCTCTGTCAGATTTATCCCCATTTAAAGCCGGGGAAAATAGAGATAATTTACTTACTTTATTGCTTTAAAATCGCGCGCAGCAATGGCGACGAAGGGAACTCAATTTAGATTTTTATCGTTCACACTTTCAGATGGCCATTTGGTCTTTACAAACGCGTTAAGACGTTACTTCACGTTCTATTATCACATATCACATATCGCAAAATTTATCTGCCCTTAGTATCCCTCTTATTTTACCCCTGGACTCCTTTCGTTGCATCTGCCTGCTTCTTCAAAAAAATACGGGTAGGTTGACAAGTAATATAAATACGGAATCAAAACTTGAAATATTTCGATTCCTTTCTCATTTGTTATTTCTGACTGAAGACATTCTAATTGGCTCTTCATTAAGACCTATCAATACCTTGTCCCTATCCCAGATATCTTTTTCTTTTACCTACTACTGTGATATTGGTTCTCAATCAATCTCGGCGTCCAGGCATGATGAAGGCACCTAGCACAACAGGATCTGCTAGCAGCATTGACACTTTGAGAAGTACAGTATCCTCTCTTTCAATTGAAAGCAAAAGCTCTGTTAACGACAGATCCCACTCTGGCAGATCACACTCTGTGGCACTGGATTACAGCCACAACTTTGGCAATGACTACAATGACCACTACTTGCACTCGGGCGTCTTACCCCAGTTCCATATCATGAACAGTGAGCAACAGTTTGTGGGCTATCAAAAATTGATAAGATTGCATCAGCTCAAAGAAGCTCACAATAGAAAGCATGCAGGTCCTAGTTTGGGGGCTCGCGTTTCTCCTGAAAAAATGCCCATGAAACTCAGCCAATGGGCATCTCAGGGAGTAAACTTTGACGTTGTTGTGGTGAATGGTTGTATTGATTTTCCACCTTCCTACAAGACACTCGTGAGTCTTCCCATCCAGAAGATCACTCCCCGACCTAGCATCTTGTTTGTTTGGGTTCCCGGATCCCAGCTTGAGATTGGACGAATGGCCCTGGAACACTGGGGATTTCGCCGAAGCGAAGACGTGGTTTATTTCGCCAAGAGCTCCGATTCGCTTCATTTCCCTCGAGGAGCTGCTGCTTCTCCTGAGGACTTTGTGAAAAAGACCACCTGGCATTGTCTTATGGGCCTCAAAGGAACTTTGCGACGCAGTGATGACACGGATCTAATCAACTGCAACGTGGACACTGACGTCATATTTGAAACAGAGTCTGAGCGGCCCAATGTCATTCCCGAGGCCATGTATAAAATTGTGGAGAACTTCTCGCTCATGAGTCGTCGCCTACACATAATCCCAGCTCATGCACCGTTGGAGAAGCCAGTCCGTCTGAGACCAGGCTGGGTTATTATGAGCCCAGACGTGTTTTTGGATAATTTCGATCCTGCCACCTCGCAGTCTGAAAATGCTTATACTGGGTTCCGTGTTCCTGTTGATCCTGAGATTGATAATCTGAGACCGAAAACCCCAACCAAGGGGAAGAAGTGGGATAATTAAAGTGGATCTGATCTTTCAGCATTGGTGTAAGATCGAGGGTTGTGTATATGAGCTCATCCATCTCGAGTCGGCACTTTACTGAAGCATGTCAAGCACTAGCAGTTGTTGGCCTGATTGTGTTCTCTCCCCATGTTTCTGGAGGCCCCTTCTGCTTCGCGAAAAGTATGTACTCAATGATAGATTGAAGGTTCCACTTATGAATACAGTAGATAGTTGAATAAATCTACTCTAGTAAACGTTCTCGCTTATCTACAATTGTTTAAGAAATTTCTATTCCGAGATTTGAGCATATCCAAAACTAGCAACTAGCGAGAGCATATATCTTGCATGCTGTGTCTACTCTTTCATTTGTTGAGTTGGCTCGAGATGCCTAACAGTGGTAGGATTTCCGGGAAGCGGGAACAACCTCTACGGAGTGGTCCTGCCGAAGGCGGGCTGGACATCTGCAAGCTTTGGTTTGAAGCAAACAGAAGATCAAGCATATAGTACAACAGTAGCAACAATATCTAGTCTATATATCGTGAGACAGGTCATCGTTCTGTATATGTTTTTTACTTCTTCAAGGTGCTTAAAGCTTACTCGTTCAACCAGCTGTTCCCACTCGCCGGTTTGGGGACATCCAAACCAAACTGGCGAGGAATGTCTTCAACACGGTGCTTGGAATTCAGGTTCTTTCGCAGAACGATCTGAAAACAAGTAGCAGAACCTTGTCGAGCCACAATGGTGGACGTTGCCAAGAAGTACTCCCAGATCCTGAACCATCGCTTGCCATACTTGGCCTCGACCTTTTCACGGTTGCCAAGCCAGTTGCGGTACCATCTCCAGATAGTGGCCGAGTAGTGGACTCCAATGGTGTCAACTGAAGCTATTTCGAACCCTGCTCCCTCGAGCTTGTCCACAACCCACCCTAGAGGGGTCGAAGCGTCGGCACCGGGGAAGATGTACTTGTTCATAAACAGACCCCAGATCAGGTCCTCGTATTGCCAAGATTTACGCAGACCGGCGTACTGCAGGAAGAACACTCCGTCGTCGTCCAGCATGTCGTATACCTGAGACAAGAACTGGCCAAACTTTCGCACTCCTACGTGCTCGGCCATCTCGAGGCAGGTTATTTTGGAGTATTTGCCGCTGGGTACAGGGGTGTCACGGTAATCGAGGCAGAGGATCTCGGACTGGGAAGGTGGGATTCCATCTTTCTTGAAGTTGGCATTGCCCCAGGCTGTCTGGTTTCGGCCGAGGGTGATTCCCGTAACACTTGCACCGTACTGGGTCGAGGCATATCGAGCCAACGTACCCCATCCACAGCCCAAGTCTAGCATTCGATCGCCCTTCTGAAGTCCGATTTTCTCGCACACGACCCGCAGCTTGTTGTCCTGCAGTTCTTCGAGGGTCTCCTCTCGGTTGATGTCAGACACAATGCCAGAAGTATAGATCATACGAGGGCCCAGGAACCAAGAGTAAAAGTCATCGCCACGGTCATAGTGGTCTCTTACTTGCTCCTCGTCCTGGGATCGGCTGTGGAAAATAACCTCGGGGATCATTCCTGTCAGGAAGAACTTGAACAGACTGAGAGTGAATCGGAAGCTGGCCCAATCGTGCTTGTACTCGAGGACATCCAGAGCGTCGCCTTTGAATGACACTTTGCCATCAAAGTAGAGCTCCTGAAAAGTCTCGAGCGGGATCTTGGAGTTACCACGGTACTTTGCAGCCAAAGCGGGATCGTGGAACTCTAGATAGTGCTCGACCCCACGGTTAGGGAGTTTGCATTTCTCATTGAGTCGGGGGGTCACGGTGGACATGACTGACCAGAACGCTACAAGAAGAGGTAGTGCGGTGATAAGAAGAATCACCGTGTACACTCTACACCCGCCGCCAACCTTCCAAGCCAAGTAGCCAGGAACCCCAAAAATGAGGCCAGCGAGCGCATAATTGGAAAAGTGCTTGCTACTGGGGCCCTCGGGCACAATTGGAGCATTTTTGATCGCTGGGTACGCAGTGGTACGAACACCAGACGAGGTGGACTCTGGTGGCTGCTGTACAGCTGGTGGAGTCTTGATAAACTCTATCGAAGACATATTTTGGGGGAAGGGACAATGGTCTGTTCTTTTTGCAACTGAGTATATATTTTTCAGACACAATCAAGATCAATTGTCGTTTTTGTCTTTAGCCTTGATCTTTGGATCTTCTTCTCCCTGCTCAGGGTTTAAATACAGTAAATAATTAACAGTGGTGCTGAAATACTGTTAATACACAATGTATTTGCCAATTGTGTCTCCTTTGAAAGAAGGGTCCTTTTCTTCTAATATATTTCGGCACGGCTTTGATATGATAGGGTTACGATTCGCGGGTGTCAAAATATGCAACATGCGTTTGACGTGTTCAAACGGGTAACCACTCCCACCATGTGTGTGCGTAGGAGAGTGCAACTAAAAAGCGAAGCCAGACCGTGTGTGAGACGTAGACTTCTGGCAAGGTGCTTCGAGAGTTGGTCCTGCGGAGAAGTAGGGAGTGCATGAGATCGAGATCAAGAATCGCTCCTCTTCTCGTATCTGTAGTCGTGGAGTTACCTCTCTCAGCAACCGACCGATGGTGGTGTGTACAGCCGTATGTGATTATTGTACAACACACTCATCAGTGTGTGCAGTACTTTTAGCCGTGCTAAATTTCTACTGAGGAGAAATATGGTATGATGCCTTCGGTCACTGTTGCCGCATAAATGGGGTTTCCGCATGTCCTCGCCGCCATTGGTAGCTTGATTATACCATACCTATTCTCTACTTCCGTCCCGGATTAAAGTAAATGGGAGATGAGATCATCGTCGGAAAATCTTATCATAGTGGGTTAGATATATGGGCTGTGTATAGCTATCCTGTTTAAGGGAATGCGACCCAAAGCTACGGGTACCGAGGTGGAAGAGTCGAGAAGCAAGTAGAACATCCAAGAGCAAGAACCAACATTAACAGCTATCTAGAATAACGAGAGAGCCAGCACACAAGGACACAGTGGCAAAGCAGGCATGCCCCCATCCCCGAGATGAGTGTGGTTGTAGTGGGAGATGGGGAGGGTCACAGTATGTTTCAGAACTTCAACGTAAGTGTGAGTATGGAACACGTGAATTATGTGGAATTGTAACTACACGGCCCGTTGCCTCGGGGGGTTTTCCAAGTCTGCGAAGCCCAATATAAAAATTAAACAGAAGTATCCAAAACTATAGAACTCGTCAAGAAAGCAGAGTGGTAGTCAGTTGCGAGCAGCCCAACTCATTGCTTCACACACCCTGTCTGGGTCTGCCCACCCACTCGTCTCATTGCTAATCAGATCACCTTATCGTATGCAACCACCTCGGAGAAAGTAACCCGGCCGTCGGAACCTAAATTGGCATGTCATAAGCTAATTAAGCCGGGTCACGAAAATTCTTTTAAATTTTTTTTTTTTTTAAAATTCCTTTCCCTAGTTTTACTATATAATTGACGCCTCCGGCACAATATATATATTAAGTCTTTTTAGAAAACACAACCTTTTTTTCAAAAGGAAGAATCGAAGATACAACAAATAGTTTGTTTTATTGTTTTCATTTTTAGTCGATCCTTTTAAGTTATTTCAACGTTCTTTTTTTCCTTTACATAGAGAAAAGAAGAAGAAAGAAAGAGGATTTTATAGTGAAAACATCTGCGTGGCAGAAAATTTTAAATCGAAACAAGAGAAACAACAAGATAGAAAAACAGATATTTACCTAACCTACCCAACATGGCAGACATCACCAGTAAAATGCAAGATTTGTCGGTAAACGACAAACCGCAACCCAAGGTTTACGTCCCTCCTCACAGAACGAGAGAACCTGCCCCTTCTTCCGACCGAGGAGGGGACTTCAGAAGAGGCCCTCCTCCTTCTAGAGATGGCGGATTCCGCGGTGGATATGGCAGAAGCGACGGATTCGGCAGAAGCGACCGCGGTGGCTACGGCGGTGGCGGATACGGCGGCGGAGGATACGGATCGCGAGATTCTGGATACAGCAGAAGTGACCGAGGTGGCTACACCGGATCCTACGGCCGACGAGGCAACGACCGAGGAAAGTTTATCGATGGCAAACACGTCCCTGGCCCTGCTAACCCCAAGCTCGAGCTTGAACTCTTTGGTACCGCTGACGACACGCAGTTCCAGTCCACCGGTATCAATTTTGACAACTACGACGATATCCCAGTGGAGGCCACTGGAGAGAACGTACCCGAGTCAATCACGTCCTTTGAGGCTCCCCCTCTCGAACCCCACTTGCTCACCAACATCGCGTTGGCGAGATACACCAAGCCCACTCCTGTGCAAAAGTACTCGATCCCTATTGTGGCGTCAGGCCGTGATCTGATGGCCTGTGCACAGACTGGTTCGGGAAAGACCGGTGGATTTTTGTTCCCCATCTTGTCGCAGTCGTTCATCAACGGTCCCTCGCCTCTGCCCGAGAGCGCTAGCCGATCTCACACTCGAAAGGCGTACCCCACGTCTTTGATCCTGGCTCCCACTCGAGAGTTGGTTTCTCAGATCTTTGACGAGGCCAGGAAATTTGCGTATCGTTCATGGGTTCGACCTTGTGTCGTGTATGGAGGAGCCGATATCGGATCCCAGCTGCGACAGGTTGAGATGGGCTGCGATTTGCTCGTCGCAACCCCTGGTCGACTTGTCGACCTGCTCGAGCGAGGCAGAATCTCGCTTGCCAACATCAAGTACCTCGTTCTAGACGAAGCCGACCGAATGCTGGATATGGGTTTCGAGCCCCAGATTCGACGAATTGTCGAGGGCGAGGACATGCCTGGCGTCGAAGAGAGACAGACTCTGATGTTTTCAGCCACTTTCCCGCGGGACATCCAGATGCTGGCCCGAGATTTCCTTAAAGACTACATTTTCCTGTCTGTTGGACGAGTTGGATCCACCTCTGAGAACATCACGCAGCGAATCGAGTACGTCGAGGACGAAGACAAGAAGTCAGTTTTGCTTGACATCCTGGCTTCTGGCGACCAAGGTTTGGTTCTGGTGTTTGTTGAGACCAAGCGAATGGCAGACAATCTGTCTGATTTCTTGCTGTCTCAGAACTTTGCTGCTACCTCTATTCACGGAGACCGAACTCAGCGTGAGCGTGAGCGAGCCCTTGAGACTTTCCGAAGCGGACGTGCGCCCGTCATGGTGGCCACTGCTGTGGCTGCGCGAGGTCTTGATATCCCCAATGTCAAGCATGTGATCAACTACGATCTGCCTACTGACATCGATGACTATGTGCACCGAATTGGTCGAACTGGGCGAGCTGGTAACGTTGGAGTTGCCACTGCTTTCTTTAACCGAGGCAACAAGGGTGTCGCCCGGGAGCTGATTGATATTTTGCGTGAGGCCAACCAGGAGATCCCCTCGTTCCTCGAGAGCATCAACAGAGAAGCCGGCTACGGCCGTGGCGGCCGAGGCGGCGGTGGACGAGGAGGCAGTGGGCGAGCCATGGGCAACCGAGACTACCGAAAGCAGAGTGGAGGGTTCTCCAACGGTGGAGGACATTTCCACGACGCGCGAGGTGGCTATGGAGGCAGCAATGGCTACAGCAATGGAGGAGGATACGGCAATGGTGGAGGGTACTCTGGATACGGTAACCAGGACTCGTACTCTTCGCAGAGCTGGTGGTAAATCGAAAACCACCTCGAATGGAGGAATCTACACTTCTTTACACATTATGAAGTTGAAAAAAAAAAGCTCATGGAATTATTTTTTATTTTTGATTTTGAATACGGGATGGAAAGCGGGCTAAAGGAAAAAAGGGAGTTTGCGAACTTGTCTAAAGAAAGAAAAATTTGGGAGAATTAATCATTTATTGCATTGGTGAGAAAGAGATTATATTGGGAGCAAAAGATGAGGAAAAGATACAAGAGTATTTTTTTTTATTTACGACGGGTTTGATAGACGACATGATTGGGTTTTGATTTCATGATGCGGGGTGCAACACACCCTTGAACGATTTTTTATATTCCCACAACGGGGTTCACGAGATGATGAGGCTATGATAGACTGGGGATATAGAAAACAAAGAAGAGTAGTAATAAAGCAAGTAGTATGACACCGGTGGGAACTTTTTCTCGCCTCCGGCGCGGGGGCCATTCCGTTGGAGGGCGATTTGGACGAGGACACCAAAAGTAAAAGTGTAGTGTAGTGACAGGCCAAGTAGTTAGTATATCTAAGTAGTATAAACCAAGTTAGCATATACTTAGTGTAACATGTCGGAGTAGCATAACAACTTTCATATCTAGCCCGTACACATCAGGGATCACAGAAACAGAGGTTATATAACAAGTAGTATTAAAACTATGTCTCCAAGTACTGACAATGGTAGAAGCAGTCTGTCAGGTACAACTATATGTCCAAGTAATTGACTGTTAGTGTAACTATAGATATATGCCCAAGTAGTATATCTCTGTAGCCTATCGCTGAGTGTACTTTTCTGCAGAACCAACCCGCCCCCGGAAGGGGCCGCCAGAGGCAACCAAAGTCAAAGTCCTAGTATATACGTTCAAACTTCCTGGCCTGTTTGACGATACGGGAGGTGAAACAGATAATCTACAGATGCACCAACTGCGCCTGCACAATAAGGTCCGCAGTCCGAAACATCGCAAAGTAGAGAATGTCACACACGCGACACCTCAACATGGGTGTGGTTTCAGCTATTTTGAGTATTTAAGGGGGTTTATCAGGGGGGAGGAGAAGACTCAGAGATAAACGTTTCACTTAACTGTAAAATATGTGAGTGTGGGCTTGGACCTCCTCGGCTCTACACGGCTGCCGTTTATCTTTTTACTCAACAAATATCGAATTGCATCGAAAGTCAAATCACCCACCGAACTAAACCAACCTTAACGGAAAAAAAAAACCGTTAGGTTAGGCTCTAAAAAAGCTTCGCAGTTGTCACAGCAAAATGCAATTAAATGCTATTTAAAACGCGTAGAGTACGCCCGTAAGCAGCAAAAGTCAATCCAGCCACCAAGATCGATCTTCCGTGTTTAATGCAAGACGCCATCTAAAAGTGTTATGGCAAGGGGGTGGCTGGTCGTGTCTCGGTCCTTTTTCATAGCCCATTCCAGATATATTTGGTCGGAACAAGGAGAGAGAAGGCCGGGATCGACGAAAGCTTCGCCTTGGTAAAAAAAAGAAGATTTGGAAAAAAAAAAACTTAGAAGAAACCTTATCTAGGAGTCTGTTTTACGTGGGATTAGCCCCCCTTAGATGACAGGCGATATGTGACTATGCGAGACCCCCTGAGTGCTGGAAAGTGCTAATGATTGGAGAGGCTAATAGGAGTGCCAATCAGATGCCAATTTGATGCCAATCAGACGCGTCTAGATGGGTTATACTCCCCTGTTTGGAACGAGGGTGGGTTTTTAGCGCGCACAGGAACCGATACTCTACTGAGTAGTAACGTAGGGCCCGCCTCCGGTGGGGCCCCTCCAGGGGTTGGGTCTGCTTCGCAGGATTAGGACAGTGGTTAGTACCAGTAACAGTAGTATGGAAGTAGTAACTTAACTACTACTAACTATAGTAATTACGTGTACGTGTGTAACACCAACCCCTCAGTTGTGAAAAGTAGGCTGTGTGTGTGTGAGCAAGGGAGAAAAGATGTGTCGTGGGGGCAACGGAAGGAGAGAAAGAGACGAGCAGAAGAAAAGAAGAAATCTCGTGCGTGAAACACGGGTCATGGTAAAAGCAGTGAGTGGCCTTTCTTCGCTCAGGGCGATGCACGACCCCCTCGACTCCGGGGCATCTCCCTCCCTCCTGTCTCTCTGTCTCGTCACCCTATCGCCCTGTCACACAATATCACTCAGTCGCCCTGTCACATCACACTATCACTATGTATATCACCACTAATAATTTACTGATGAGGACGAGCTGAGTAAGCGGAGGATAAACGGAAAGGGGTGCGGCGGGAATGTTGTTCCGAAAGATAGCTCTAGATAGATAAAGCGAGCAGCGCAAAGCCAAAAAGAGTACTCCTTTCTGCGAAGTAGAACCAACCTCCAACGGAGTGGTCCCGCCGAAGGCGAGCTAGACACACGGCGGTGTCGGTGTTCGTAGCAGTGTCGTTAGCTAACTCACGCTACCATCCCAGCGTTGTATTGTTATCACGTCAGCAAGGTTGCCTGACTATCACAGTTTAAGCAGCGATACTCCCTGACACGTCTGGATTGGGGCGGTCTATATTTAGCGCGCCCGTACCCATGGGGCGATCCATTTCCCGGTTGGGACGGCTAGGGCAGAAAACAAAAAATTTTCGAAAAATTTTCGCGGGACGCCGCCTCCCCCTTTGGGCCGGTTTGCGGTTTTGCTTTTTGTAATTGCGCAGCGAATGGTTGTTTTTGGGTTTGCTTGCTTTTCCTGCCTGCAGCAAGCATGTTTGACTATCTATTTGGTCCCCCCCGAACCTCTACCCTTGGAAAAACTATAAAGAGACCTTGGATCCCAGCCAAAATCATTTTTTTTTGTTTCTTACCGATCGTTTATTACTTTGAATCATCACAAGTTTAATTTGTAATCCCTCATAAACACACACACACA
Source organism: Spencermartinsiella europaea (assembly GCA_030579595.1). Classification (NCBI taxonomy): domain Eukaryota; kingdom Fungi; phylum Ascomycota; class Dipodascomycetes; order Dipodascales; family Trichomonascaceae; genus Spencermartinsiella; species Spencermartinsiella europaea. The sequence goes on from JAKTRG010000016.1 coordinate 136,329, forward strand.
TACATACACAATGCAGTTCAAAGTCGCCGTCATCCTTACCGCCATTGCCGCTGTCGCTTCGGCCCAGAACAACTCTACCTCTAGCAACAGCTCCTCGTCCGGAACTCCTTCCGGAGGCGAGTCGAGCGGTGCTGCTGCCCACTTCGTCAACGCCGGACTCGTTGGAGCCGTCGTTGCCGGTGGTATGGCTTTGGTTCTCTAAATCATTTAAACTACTGCAAAAGCATACTTTTAGACTGCTGTGCTAGTTTAACATGACCGTCCTATGAAGAAAATTTACGAGGAAATCTCAAACTTGGGAAATTAGATATTGACATCTGGATAGAGGAAAAAATCAAAGTGAAATAATATGTTCTTATTTTTTTATAGTTTTTTATAATTTTTATATTTCAGCCCTGTGTTGGGACTGTTGCAAGATGGCGAAGACACGGGTTTAATAGGGGCAAAGATAGAAAAAGGATCTTGGTGATAGAAAGTTGTTGGGAATCATTCTTCTTTGCTGTTGTATAATACATTGTTTTTATTAAATCTACTTTCTTTTCTTGTATCTTTTCTTGTATCTATTGATCCTGAAGCAGGAATTTCTACTTCAGGGATTCGACTCTACTCTACTACTATCTTGTGTCTTGTAGCTGAATGCCCTCTATCCGCGAAGTAGAATCCACCCTAGGGGCGAATCGATGCAAACTTCACTGATTAGGGAGATTTTCAGGTCAGCGATTGGCTGAAAATTTTTTTGACTTATCTTTCCCTTTTCCCGATGATTTCCGCCAGCCTTTCGCTAATCTCCCCGATTAATCGAGCCAAAAGTTTCCAAAAGCTCCCTAACGTTGCTAACAGAGTTGGGGGCGTAGCAGAAGGCGTCTGACTGTGTAGATGATGAGTCTTCTGCGGAGCAGAACCAAACCTCCCCGGTAGGGGCCGCCGGAGGCAGTTTCTCTCCTCTCTCTTAAGCTGAATGCTGCTAGGTACGCAGCCTGCCAAGCGTGCCCTTAGACTGTGCCACTCACTATACTTACATCAAACGGGTTAACTAACCACCACACTACACTTAGAACCAGGAGAGGGGAAAACAAAACTGTTGAGCAGGGTTGAACGAGCGAGAGGCGGTCGCTCTTTGCCACAGCAAGCTTGCTCACAAGTGCGTAGTCGTACGTTGAGACCATCGCCGTGCCTAGCTTAATACCTCCACTATTTGACTATCCGAGACATGTCGCATGTACAAAGATAATAAATCGTAGGCACCCCTCTATAAATAACTGATAGAGCAACTACGCTGTGTACTCACCAAAAAACTCAGTAAAAAGAGAGCTACACAGACTATAATTAGAGCATTATGAATAGAATCTGAAACCCTTCAGCCTCGTATCCTTTTTCCCCCTCCTTTACAGTGACACACTGTAAGCTGCTGCAGAGTCTCCTAACCGCTAATCTGGCGTCTTCGCGCCAAATTAACCATACCAAAACTGGCGTGACATCTGCCAGGTAACTAACTGGACATAAAGTCTTATCATGATAAGACACTGTTGGCAGTGCGAGTGTGAAGCAGGTGAATGCTGGCCTCCGGCCGGGCCACTCCGTGGAGGTTGGTCCCGCTTCGCGGGAATTGAGGAGCTGTGCTCTGTCCTGCAGTGTGTAGACATTTGCGATGAGGTCGTGTGAGGCCCAAGCATCAAACTGTGAACACTAATAATCCCGCGAAGCGGGACCAACCTCCACGGAGTGGCCCGGCCGGAGGCAAGCATTCACCTGCTCTGCCCAAAGACGCTCTCGATCGGTGCGCAGTTCGATTCAGCCACCTGGTTTCTATATTTGACAGTCTGAGTTTAATATAGCACTCTATCTACAATAATGCAACATATGCGCCGTATCAGTGCCGCATCGTGAAGCACTAGACCGTTAAGCAAGGTACCGATCGATTCTGTTTGTTTACTGCCTGTTTCTAGATGGACAGGTAGACAAAAAGGGATGAAACCATCCATTGGCTTTCCGTAGCATTGTTTACCTGAGACCTGGGACGACTGTCAGGTCAGCAAGTGGTTGTCGGTGTTGATGTGTGCCCTATCTACTGGTTATATTGTATTAACTCGGGGGTTGGGGGTTGCAGCTTCTATCGAGAACACGTGTATCTGCTATTTGCAAGGGATAACTCGGAAGGAGAGCGAGAGGGTTACTTAGTGGGAGTTGTAGGAGGTCCTGGAGGGCTCTGAGGCGCTTGAGAGCAATGTTCAGACCTCATTTGGAAGCAGTCTGGGATGTAATTCTGCTTCTCTGGAGCTCACTAACAGTGAGTCTGTAATTAACGTTTCAGTGTGGTGGATAACAGTATTTATATGTACTTCTTTCTGCGTTGCAAGAAGAGACAAAACACCTATTGACACCTACGCTTTACAAGATCCACAATGGCGGTGTAGCGAATGACACCAAAGCTGACTGGCAGCTTCTGCGAAGCAGAACCAACCCTCCCCGGGAGGGGCCGCCGGAGGCAGATGGAGATGAGAGAAACGCATCACTATTCTACGTCTGCTTCTCTGCTACGCTACATCAAATGCCTACCGGGTGAAGGGCTTTTCAATGTTGTCGTGGTCACTGGTCTCAAACAGCCAATTGAGCAAAACTCCTTCGAAATAATGAATGACAGGTAGATGGTTCGGATCTGCCGCTAGATTGTGCAGTTCGTCGTGGTCGTTCTCTCGAGAGTACAATTCTGCTGGCTCGTATAGCCGTTTGACATACGTCCATTTTTTGTTTCGCACCGACACTACACGGCCGACTGTGTCCAGGTCTGTGTGCTGGAGACTGGCCTTTATGTCGTACGGGAAGTCAGCGTGCTCGATAACCAATTCCTCTGATCTGAGGAACCCGCCTTCTGAAAAAGCAAACTCTTTGGGTTTTGCGTCGGGCTTTCCATAGATGAGGGGCAGCAGAGACTGGCCGTTGTGGGCAAACATGCAGGGCACAGAACACAGTTCCAGGACTGTAGGGGCGAAATCCACCATTTCCGTCATTTCGTCTACGGTCTTATTGGCTGGAATTGACCCACCTGCGATAATCAGGGGCTCGTGGACAAGCACTTCGGAAGTGCCACTGGGCCACTTTTCAATGAGCCCATGATCTCCCAGGTACTCGCCGTGGTCGGTGAAAAAGAACGTGACCGTGCTTTCCCACAGGTTTTCGTTTTCAAGGGCTTTGACAACGCGGCCGAATTGGTCGTCTATTCGCGAGATCATGCCGTAGTACACGGCTTTAACCTCAGCCCAAGTTTCGTTGGTTGCGCGGTCAAGCCCGTGTTCTTGTCTGAGCGCTTCCATGTACCTGGGTTCGTATCCGGTTTTCGCGAGAGCATTGCTAGGTGGGGGCATCTTGGAACGGTCATACATGGAATAGTATGGTTCCTCGACGTAAAACGGACAGTGTGGGAAGATCAAAGGTAGGGCAAGTACCCATGGCTTATCATCCGGCTTCCTTTCCTTGAGCCATTTCTCTGCTGACAAAATCGCCCGCTCGTCGTAGTCGAGAATCTCCTTTTCATCGACCTTTTCACCGCCATAGTACAAACGTTTCCACATGTCCTTTTTCAGAGCCTCGCTGGGATTCTTGATGAAGAGCTTGTTCGCGAGGGGCCAAGGGTTTATTTCTGGAGTGTCCAAAAATCCATATTCGTCAGAACTGAGCTCTCTGACCTCTGGCTCAAAATCATGGCCACGGGGAGCCAGGATTGCAATATGATAACCCGAGGCCTTTAATGTACGGAACACGTTGGGTTCCCACATCTGCAGCTTGGAATTGAGACCTCTGTGTCCAGTGACGTGAGGATATCGCGCACTGAATATCGAGCAGCGACTCTGAGCACACACTGAGTTCTGAGTAAAACAGTTTGTGAACTTGGTTCCTCTTGCTGCAAATGCATCAATGTTGGGAGTCTTGATAATATCATTGCCGAAGCAGCCCACAGCATCATACCGGAGTTGATCCGGCATGAAAACGACAATATTTTTTTGCTCAGACATTGCTGATGTGTTTGTCGGGTGGGTGCTGTGTTGGAGGAGAATGGGCTGGAGAGCAGCAGTTGCAGTTTATATTTATTGGCTGGATATCTCAGGCCCCCCTCCAAGCATGCATGGCAACCCGACTGCTCTACTACGTTTCGTTGCGTGTATACGGTTAGACCCGTCACCCCCTTATGCCAAGGATGCATGTACGACGCTCTTCAGATTTATACCGACATAATCCGCCAGGTTACGTTGTGTAGTCAACCAAAGAGGCTGTATCGAAATTAGGGTTATTTGGTGATGGCGATAGTTTTATGGTGTGAGTGAGCTTCTGATGATCATCTCTGCTCGAGGGAGGATCTTATGTGGGGGAACCTTCGTTTTTAACATGGGCTTTCAAAAACCTAAGTTCATAATTAGAGCTTTATCGAACTCTAATACGTTGTAATGAAAATCTGAGCACACGCTTTGAAGATAGCTCCGATGGTGGATGACCATGGTGGATGGCCACCAAGTTATTTTGCCATACCACATTTAAAGGAAAGAAATTTACCAATGATCGCCAATTTACGGGGATCATGAAAATGACGGAATTTGGTGAAGGGAAGACGGGATCCATTTTGGATAAATCCTGCCCTTGAAATGTATATAGACTCAAAGTCTGGATTGCCAGGGCACTGTCAATCAGAGATTGAGATAAGCTTTAGACAAGGTTTTTGGCTCGGATAAATGTGGGCGGTGAGGAATCCGTGCCGGCAAACATATCGAAGCACGCCATGGATTACCCAGGTGGTATTCGAATCAGATAGATTGACTCAAACACCGAATCTAGGAGAGAGAATGTTGCACCTGCCTGGCAGCTAGTGAAAGGTGGTGGCCAAAGGTTCGGAGGTAATGATCAAATGCCCTATGAAATTAAAGCACGAAATGACGTTTTTTTTTTGGCAGCGAGGTTAATGTTTGGTGGAGATGCAGGTTGATCCCCTCTGAACGAGGCCATATAAGTGAGTCGTTTGTCGTTATATGAAACTTTCCAGACGCTTTGAAAAGTAACGGCTGTATTAAAATATTAATTATGACCCAAGAAGGAGAGATCTCCGAAATTTCCAAGGCACCTGGAGTGACAGCTAGCTCGACTGAACTTGATAGCGAAGAGCTAGATTATGAAAAGAGACAGGTGCATGTCTTCCAGAACCCCACTGTTGCCGCTTATTACAAAGACTTGTACGAGAGTAAAAGATATGAAAACAGACACTTGTTCGATCCAAGTTTTGAATGGGAACCAGCCGAAGAGCGCAAAGTAGTATGGAGGACCGAATTTGGGGTTCTTTTGTGGGCATTTATCATGTTCATCTCTATGGATTTTGACCGAGGCAATATCTCCCAGGCCCTGTCAGACAACATGTTGGATGATTTAAATTTGACTACAAATGATTATAACTTGGGAAACACCGTAAATTTGGTGTGCTTCTTGCTGTCTGAGATACCATCCCAGTTGATATCCAAGAAATTGGGGCCAGACGTCTGGCTCCCTACGCAAATGGTTATTTGGTCCGTGGTAGCTATAAGCCAAAGCCAAATGAGAACTAAGAGTGCGTTTCTTGTCACCAGGGCATTTATAGGGATGTTTCAGGGTGCATTTATCGCCGATGTTGGTCTATGGATGTCGTACTTTTACACGGGAAAGGAGCTACCTATGAGAATGAGTCTGTTCTATCTTGCTAATCCATTCGCCTCGATTTTGTCGTCACTATTGTCATTCGCTATCCTGCGTCTACGAGGTGTGAGGGGCATGTACGGATGGCAATGGCTCTTTTTGATTGAAGGGCTGCTTACTCTTCTTATTGGAATTGCGTCATATTTTCAAATGCCTCCCTCACCTACTCAGACCAAAACCTGGTATAGGAAAAAGGGATGGTACACTGAACGCCAAGAAAAGATCATGGTGAACAGAATATTGCGAGATGATCCTTCGAAGGGCGATATGAACAACCGTGAGCACGTTAAGGTAAAAGACATTGTACGGGCCCTATTGGATTATAACATTTGGCCAATCTACTTGACACGATTTTTGGGAGATTTACCTATGGAGCCTTTGGGAAACTATCTGACACTGACGTTACGAGAGCTTGGATTTAGCCCCTTCAATACCAATCTGCTGACAATCCCTGCCCCAGTAATGACTATGGTTTGGTATGCTCTGTATGGATACATTAGTGAAAAGGTAGGCAAAAACAGACGTACACTAACGTTTTTGTTCGAGCCGATATGGCAAATTACATGTCTTTTCACTATCAGATTTTGGCCTGGGTTACTTAAAAACATTTGGGGTAGCTACGCGCTGTTAGTGGTATCTCTGTCATACCCGTCTTTCTCAGTCTTGACAGTAAGTTGGTGCTCAATTAATGCCAATTCAGTCAGTGTGCGAACAGTCTCTACTGCTTTTGTTAACGTGGTTGCTCAATTGGAGAGTATTGCCTCTTCTAATGCCTATCGAGCTGACGATGCTCCCCTCTATCATAGGGGAACCTCGGCAATGATTGGCGTGGCATTTGCGTCGTTCTGTGCGATATGCTTTGCAAGGTTCTACTACTGGCATCAAAACGCGAAGCGCGATAAAATCTGGGATGCCATGACATTGGAGCAGCAGCTTGAGTATTCCACCACTACTACTGATGTTGGAAGTTCTCGATTAGATTTCCGTTTCGCGTACTAGGGACATTAGTCCACCTGCCCTCCCGGCAGCCCGGAGATGATTGGTTCTGCTTCGCAGAAACTTATACTATTAGATGCTATCTTTCTATAACAATTTTAAGTTTTCGAATATTGTGGTCCTAAAATTTCGTTCTCAAGTAGACTAATATCATCTAATTGGAGAAGGTAGAATACTACTTTGAAGGTTGGAAGGTAGTTAGTCCGCTCATCAACCCGGAGACAGTGGGTTGCAGTTAATGTTTTCAGTGTGGTAAATAATAACAACACATCAAATCGTCCAACTACCTTTCAAACCTCCCTATAAACTTCGATCGTAATTTTAACCTTGTGCGAGTTCAGTGCGAGTTCAAACTTGCTGTTCCTGCCCTCTTTCTACCCACGATGGGCCAGGTATCGTCAGTACCAACAGATATGGGGGCGGCACTATATTTGAAGTCGCCTTCGCGGCTTTTTCTATCTTCTCTTTCTGTATGCGGTTCTCCATACCCCGAAGTCGCCGAATCCCCGGCTCCTGGGCCTGTGCTATTGAGCATAACCAATGACGACAAGAAGAACGGAATAGTGTGCCGAAGCCATACAAAGCGTCTAGTGGAGTTTGTTCAGGTAAGGTGATGATGCGAGAAGAATGTGTTTAAGAAGAAGATTCGTTTAGTAACTAACCTTGAAAGGATCCCGACCCAGATGGAAATGCTCCGTTATTGATCAAAGTACCATATGGTCACCGGCTAAGTTTTCATTTCAAGCTGGCAATAGCAGTTAGTGCAAAAAGTCCTGTATCAAATTTGACGTTTGTTTCTGCTTCGTCTGCTAAGCAACTCGATTCGTTCATCACCACTGAGCTATTTCATAATCCCAATCTGCAGAACGAGGACAACGTGATGGTGCTGGGCGATTTCACAGCCAAGTCCGCCACTGAGGTCGAAGTCATAGACCACGAATTTGTCTGGGAATGGAAGCAACCTCCGCCTGCTGGTGGTATTGTTTCTGAAATGGGTTACAAAACAGTTCTCTGCTTTGCAGAGTACGACAAGCGCGAACACACATTACAACAGCTGGCCAAATTCGCAATATGGATTGAAGCTGCACCATCAGGACCCCTAGTAGGACCGGGAACGGATATGGGTACGGTGAGTCCCAGCTCTCCAGTGATGCTTCATGAACCTACGCCTCTGACCCATTCGCAGTTGAGCCCCGTTAACATTATTGGCCACTCTTACAACCCGAACAACCTCAACATCAGTACATATCAGCATTTACAACATCCCCAGCAGTATTCACAACAAATATCACAGCAAAATCAACAGCAGCAACAGCAGCAACAACCTCTGAGATCCCTGTCCATGGCAGGGGTCATGTCTGGTCCTCGAATGATGGCTCCCGGATCGCCTATATCCGAAGGTTCGTCTGCAGCACTCCAAGATCTGTCCACAAGCCCAAGACACTTGGAAAACATTGCATTTGGGGGAGATCTTTTAGCCGAGAGCATTGACAAAGTGTTGCAGAAGGAGAAAAAATCGATCCCCTCCGTGCCACGACCTGATGACGATAGTATTTCGCAGCCAGAAGACGGCCCGCTGTTCCGAGCCACCATTGCCAGCCTGGAGAAAAAGACTGGCAACCTGAAACTTAAAGTTAAGAAACTGCTTAAGCGGTCTTCGTTGGTCCACGAACGTCAGCAGGCTCTCGTAGATGCATACAGGCTTTTCCATCAGGCTCTGTCTGATATCAGTCAGACTGAGGTGCCCGCATTTCAACCCATTGTCTACAACTATTTTGGCAAAACTGGCTATGGTCAGAACGGACTGGTTGAACTTATCCGACAGAGCAGCCTGGAAATGCAGCAGTTGGTGTTAGACCCGCTGCGCAAGTTGTACGAGCTTGAAATTAAAATGTTTGACATGCGGAAACGTGAGTTTGACGACGAATCGAGCCAGTATTACTCGTGGCTCTCACGCTACCTGTCAGTGAAGCAAGAGGCCAAGGGCAAGAAAAAGCTGGAGAGCGATTCCAAATATGTGGAAAAGCGAAAGGCGTTCGAACTGTCACGCTTCGACTATTACTCGTACATGCAGGACCTTCACGGAGGTAGAAAGCAGCAAGATGTTATCTATCGTTTGGCACTTTTCGCCGAGTCTGAATCGACGAGGATAGTGGCCACGGCCGACAGGCTGAAGAAATTCGTCAAACCTGAGCTAGATTCGACCATCTCCGAAGTCAAAGAAGCAAACAAGGATTGGAGTAGGCAAAGATCGGAGCGCGAAGTGCGTCGGCGGGCTTTAGAGCGGTCTATAGTGCTGTCGCCAGCAGACTCTTCATTTTCGTCGGCCCACGATATGGCGACAACAGGCTCCACTGTCACCCCAAACACTGCAAACAGCCCCTTGGCCATCAGCACTGCCAACACCACAGCCACGACTAATACTACTAACATCTCGTCGCCAGTAGCAACAAGTAGCAAGGCAACAAAACCTAATGAAAGCACCGAGGAGCTAAAGACTCCCATCAAATCAAACTCGCAACAACCCCCTTCCCTTCGTCTGGTAACAGGGAGCATTGGTAACTCTCCCTCGCAGCTTCGAAGTGCGCTGGATTTGCCGCCCATATCAGCCAACAGTGGGTACTCGCAGTACTTGGGACAAGATGACACTACTTCAAACGAAGATGACGATATCTATGATTATGACCAGAGCAGCAGTACCAACCTTCATGAAAACAACAGCAATAGCACAAGTAACATCAACAAGAGTGCCACGAGTATAATGAGCGACAGCAGCGACTCATTAAACAACAGAAAAGAAGGACTCTTATGGGCCATGTCAAAGCCAGGTGGCATTAATGACCAACTCTCTAATCTTAATAAAGCAGGCTGGCACAAGTTCTGGGTGGTGCTGGCAGAAGGCAAGCTGTGCGAATACACCAACTGGAAACAGGGCCTCGAAATCCACAACGATCCCATCAATCTGAAAGTTGCATGCGTGCGCGAGGCTCGCAACTCTGACAGACGTTTCTGTTTCGAGGTGGTAACTCCTAATTACAAAAGAGTCTACCAGGCTACCAGTGACGAAGATATGCACTCGTGGACTCGGTCTATCAACAATGGAATCACTTCTTCGCTCGAAGGAAGCACCAGTGGTCTTGTCAAGGCCGGCGGCGGGGATGAGGAGCCGCTTAAAGTTGCTCGTCGAGACCACCATACCCATTCTGAGGGGCTAAGCGAGAAGCTGAATCGCAAGATCTCTTTGCACAGAACTAGGTCGACTGACGGCACCTCTGTCGGTGGCATCGACAGCAATATACAGTTGCTGCAAATGGTCCAGAAAGTGGACCCTAGTAACCACGTTTGCGCTGACTGTGGTACCACAAGCAAGGTAGAGTGGATATCTATCAATCTTCTCATCATCATGTGCATAGACTGCTCGGGCGTGCACCGTTCGCTAGGCTCGCACATTTCCAAAGTGAGGTCCTTGACTCTGGACACAGTCTCGTTCACACCCGAGCTAGTCGAACTGATGCGCTCGGTGAACAATGCCAAGATGAATAAGATATGGGAGGCTAAATTGCCCTCCGGCGGGTCTGTTAAACAGGCATCTGACTTCAACCGCATGTCATTCATCACCGAGAAATATGTCGAGAAGAAGTTTGTGGATACTTTGGACCGTCCCAATGCCCATCTACGTCGAGCTGTAGCCGACCAGGATCTCATTGGTGTTGTTGCTTCTCTGGCTTCAAGGGCAAACCCTAATTCTACTGTGGCAGTCACTCCTGCAGGTGGTAGTAATTCGCACCCTGGTAGTTCTCACCCTATGTCTCCTAAAAAAGACGAGGAAGAAACCATCCTAATGTTTGCTCTTCGCTGCGCTGATCCAGGCGCCAAAACTTTCCCGGTAGCCGAAATGCTGCTGCTCAACTCGGCAGCTCTGCCCACTTCGATTCCTAGCTGGTGTCCCCCAGCAGTCGCCTTGTATTTGAAACGCAAACTGCCGAAGGACGCGCAAAACAGCAAAATTGAAGAGCACGTACCGGCGGAGAAGAAGAACATGGGAGCAAAACTGCAAAAACGACTTAGTGTCGGCTTCTCTGGGTCGCGAAGCGCATCGTGAGGGGGTTCGCTTTCGGCGGGGCTTCTCCAGGGCGGGCGGTTCCTGCTTCCAGGAAGTAACAGAGGTGATTGAACATAGTAGTAGATGAGTCCTGCAATACAGCACTACTTTTCATGCTGAAATGTGATGCTCATTCAGAGCCTTCGCTCATTGTTTCGCCATGTTACGCCGCAGAAAAAAACCGTTGTGCCCCTGCGCATAGCGTATTTATCTCCTCATGTCATTAATAAATTAATAGTAATCTCTCACCAAATATTACAATATTGTAGACATAATTGTAAATTGATAATTGAATTGCTATAGCTAGTAACCCCTTTTTAACTTTGCTCAAGATGGATATTCGTAAAGTATCAATTGTGGTACGCCGGACTCCTAATACCTGATGAAATAATGCTTGTAGCAGCACAGTCTAACTTAGAGCCCGACCGCCGATAAATACGAGAAACATGAATTGCTAGGATCGGGAAGCTTTGGACAAGTCTATCGAGGCGAAGATAAAGACAGCGGCCGAATTGTGGCAATTAAAATAATTAATCTAGACGTAGAACACGACGAGATAGGCTGTGTCCGGTTGGAGACTGCTATTCTCAGCCAGATCCGTTGCAAACATATCATACAGTGCTATGAAAGCTTCGTGCACGACGCAGAAGTATGGCTAATTCTAGAATATTGCGGGGCAGGCTCCTGTGCCGATTTACTACGCCTCACGGGTGGCATCCAGGAGGAATATATAGCAGTAGTGATGTCCAGCGTTTTGAAAGGACTCGACTATCTCCACACCGACAAGAAGATCCATCGAGATATCAAAGCCGCCAATATATTGCTGACTGAAGACGGGCAAGTCAAAGTCGGGGATTTAGGCACCAGCTCACAACTGACCATGACCACCAGAAAAAAAGCTTCTCTTGTGGGCACTCCGTACTGGATGGCACCCGAAGTCATTCTCGGCCATGGGTATGATTGCAAAGCAGATATCTGGTCCTTGGGTATTACAGCTATTGAGCTGGCGATGGGAATTCCGCCTTACTGCGACCTCCGTCCGGGGGACGCAGTTCGTCAGATCACTCTGAGCGAGCCTCCTCGGCTTCCACGAAGGTGGCGAGTGGAACCGCGGATCGAGTTTTCCGACAGTTTTCGGGCCTTCGTGGAGTCTTGCTTGATAAAAGACCAGGATAACCGTCCTTCAGCTAAAGAGCTTCTCATGACGTCGTTTGTGCGTTCTGGTCGGCGAAGAAAGAACTTGGCCGGGTTGATTAAACGATGCAAGAACAGAACCAAGGAGCGGCACCACGTTGATGTCCACCAGAGGGACAGAGACAAGCACAATGACAAACACTGCTGGAATCACAAGGACAGACACAAGAATATTGTTATTGAGAGTAGTGGTTCAATAAGTAGCGTTAGCATGGGCTGTTCTTCTGACACCACACTGTGTTCTCCAAACAACAACAACCGTTTACTAAGTCCAATTCCTCTTCGTGCTGATAAGTCGCCGAAGTCACCCAAGTCACCCAGGTCGCCTATGCTGTTACTGAAGTCACCCAATTCGCCCGGCAGACGCGACTCCGGCAAAAAACCTGTCACGCCTCGAGACGCAGACGCCGATGTCATCATGAAGGATTGGGATTTCGGCCCGATTCAGCGCCCGCCAAAGCACGAAAACAATAGCAATATTCGTGCTCCTCGCGAAGTCGTCAGGGGCATAAAGAGCTTTTCGGGCCCAGTTTTACCTATGCCACACCTGAGACAGCCATCATCGACAACGACGTCAACATCTCTGCTACCATGCTGTGGGCCACCACCACCACCACCCCCTGCGTCTTGTGCCCCTGCCAAGCCTACGGATGTCACTGTGGTGCAGAGGCTCCCGTCGCCAAATAACCGATTTCCGCTAGTTCCAAGGCAGATCTCTTCTCGACAGGTACGCAAGCAGCAGAGATCTGGCAAGATTGAACACCTCATCCACGAGGCGTTTATCAGAGTGGAGGACCGGGCCAGCAAGAGTCACAATAAACAGTGGACCCGCAATCTACACAGAGAGTTTATTCGCCACGAACGCCTGGCTCCAGGACTGAGTGGAGCCTTCGCGGAAGAGTTTGCCATGCTACTGTTGAGCCATCAAGAAGAATTCGTTGCGACGGGAAAGGGACCCAAATAAAGGGGATGCTCGCCTCCGGTGGGGCCACTCCGGGGAGTCTTGATGCGCTGCGCGCAAACTCGACGCACTAGAGAGAACTTTTTTACAGTGAGACTTTTTACATTCAACTTAGACTTAGACCATACTTGACGAACCAATTGACTTCTTATTGTTACATGTGCTACGGACCTTGGAGGATAATATGTGGCTCTGCTTCGCAGATGCAAATTCGGCCTTCTCTATACCACCACATACTCTATGCTATGCATCGATGGAATGAGCAAAGTCTGATCCAGTTCATGGCAGTGCATTCATTCCATCAACAAGCGTATCGAGAAAGGTTTAATATACTGCGACAGCCGGTTAATCTGTACCAGCAATAAGATGTGCCGGTCCCGATAACCCGACATCTGAAAGAAAAATCTTGTTTCATATTTGCGTTGGCCGTTGTGCTTTTCAGGGAACAAAAAACCTCAAACAGGCAAACCCAAAACGATGAGCAAGGCGGGTTTGAGCGAGTGATAGACAAAAGATCTATGATCACTTTTGATCAATGATTGATTGATTGCCTCGACATTTACGAAAACGTGTTTGCTTTGTTTTTTAATTATGGAAACTTCTAAATAGAGAATTAACTCATAGCTCTGCTCGCACGATGGGTAGACAAGGCGCCTTCGCAGAAAACTGTATATCAAACAAACGGAACACAGTAGTGCACAACCCACGCAACCAAAGGCGCCTGTGTCAGCCTTGACTCGCGTAACAGGTGTATATGCACCACGTTATACGTAACGCTACGATCTGAAATTTAGCCGAGGGTGAGGGTTACACTCGGGATCAGAGATTAGATAGTCACACAGAGCTCAGATGAAAAGTACAACGAAAAAGAGGACATGAGATAAATAGACCGAGCAAAGAAAAATAGTAAGCATAGCAAGCATATAGCAAGTGTGAGTGGCAAGCCGTCTCCCCGCCTTCTCGCATAATAATAATATCCAGCCTCCTCAGGTAAAACTATCAACCTCCCCTTAATAAATTTTATGGGAAGGGATCGTCGAGCGTGTCAACCCAACCCCCCAAATTTTTGTTTACTATATTTTCTCAGTAAATCACCTCCTCGATTTTAGATTTGCTTTCACAGTTTTCATTTTTTTTCGTCTCGTCTTTTTGTAGCGTTTTTGTGTTGCAAGACTTTAGAAAAAAACCAACAGACCAAAAACTTCAAAGTAATTTCTACTTGTCTCTTTGTTGACTTTTAGCAATTGCTTAGTGTTTTTCTTTCAAGTCTTTGAATCTCCGTCACTGTAACCTCTTGGTTTAAAAATAGAGTGGTCTTTTTGAACAACTCGCTCGTGTGTGTTTCGTTTTTCCTCGTTTTCATCCTTCACAAATTCATAGCAACCTAAAAAATGCAGTTGAAATTGGTTCCTCTGCTTACTCTGTTGTCGGTGGCTTTTGCTGGTAAGTACTTAACATTGAAATGTTTACTCAGATAGAGATCTGTCAACTTTAAATCTTGTTCATTGGAAAGTCGGAATTTTTTCTCTCAGCTCCTTGTTTTCTCTCGACTTTTGTTCTACGCAACTATTGGCTTATCTGGACCGCACATGTTGCCCTAGTCCCTACACTGGTCTACGTGAACGGGGGGTTTTCACGCCATTTTGGACACGGTGCCGTGCTTTGCATAAGATGCTACTTTGGCTTCAAGGGGTTGTTAGGTCCACAATTCGCCGCAGGGGCCGCGAGCGGCTGATGCATGCCCCAACACGCAACTGTGAGAGAAAGAGCGAGAGACAGTTGAAATTTTCTCTGAACATGCTGAAAACATATATTGGCGCCCCAATGGCTCGTGGGGGTCCCCGGCGGTGTGCTCGCTTCCGGCGAGTCCCTTCCAGGGGGGCTGGTTCCGCTTCGTGGAAATCTTATGTTGACAAACAAGTACATGTTTCAGGGGTTAACTTTGAAGCGAGAGTGTTATTGGACCAAACAAGATTTCCGCGAAGCGGAACTAACCTCCACGGAATGGCCCCGCCGGAGGCGAGCAAGACTCGTACTTGTCAGGTAACAAAGTACTAACTAGCCTCGTCTGATGACACGTGCTCCAGCAGCATTACTGCTTCACAGCAGTCTGACTTGGACGCGATTGCTTCGTGTACCAAGTTTGACGGTGATATCACTCTCGACCCCTCTCTTGCCAACGCTGTGATCAACGGTGTCAAGGAGATCACTGGTTCGCTTTCGGTGTCCAACTCCTCGGTTCTCAGTGGAATTTCTGCTCCTAACCTTCAGAGCATCGACAAGAGCTTCAGCATCCAGATTGCTACTGCGCTCGACAACCTGAACTTCCCCCAGTTGACAACAGTGGGTTCGATCGACTGGCTGACACTGCCCCAGCTTACCACCCTAGCGTTCCCCCAGCAGGTCACCTCGGCCAGCGATGTCACTATTTCCGACACCGGTCTTACCTCGTTGGACGGAATCAACGTGGAGAACGTGGCCACCTTTGACATCAACAACAACCGAGGTCTGCAGGATGTGAACGTGGCTCTGAAGACCGTCAGCAACATGCTCTCTGTCTCGTTCAATGCCAAGGGAGTCCAGGCTGCGTTCCCCGACCTCCAGTGGGCCAACAACGTGACCTTCCAGGACGTGTCGTCGGTTTCCATGCCCAACATCACCTCGGTCAACAACTCGATGGGATTCGTCAACAACAGTATCCAGGGTCTGGCTCTGCCCCAGCTCAAGTCTGTCGGACAGTCCCTGTTCATTGTGGCCAACTCGCAGTTGACCAACCTGTCTTTCCCCAAGCTGACCACTATCGGCGGTGGATTCCAGGTCGCCAACAACACCCAGCTCAGCAGCATCATGGGATTCCCCAAGGTCTCTCAGGTCGGAGGAGCCATTGACTTCATTGGAAACTTCAGCTCGGCTGCTCTGCCCGCTCTGGACGTCGTCAAGGGTGGTGTCGACATTGAGTCCAACAACAAAAACTTCAACTGCTCGTCCTGGAACTCTGCCCACGACAACGGTGACATCCAGGGAGACTCGTACGTGTGCAAGGCTGCTACTGTCTCCACCTCTGTTGCTCTCACTGGAACTGCCACTGGCACTCACACTGCCTCTGGTGGACCCGGTGCTCTGTCTGCTTCTGCCACCACTTCTTCGTCCAAGGCCGGTGCTGGTGCCGTTGTTGGTCCTATTGAGTACAGTTCTTTGTTCGGAGCTGTCTTTGCTTTCCTACTCCAGCTTGCTTAAAGCGTTGTTCAGACAGACGAGACCAGTAGAACCCCTTCAAAACGTTGAAAAAAATGGTCTTAAGGGTCTGCAACGTGCAACCACTTCCCCATCCTCCCTCCCCCTTTTATTTACTTTATTCACTCAAGATTGTCTTTTGCTCTTGCCACTCCTTATTTTTTTTCTCTATTTGTATTATGGTGTAAGTAGCTATTAGTGCTAGTAATCTTTGAACTCGGTGTTCCTCTCTACACTCTACCGCCGGAGACTACTCTCCCCGTGCCCCCGGCGGCCCCTGCCGGGGAGGCGTTGTTCTGCTTCGCAGAATGAGCGATAGGTAACAGATAACAGTGCAACCAGCCATCTCCGGGAGGTGTCTGCTGGAAGCAGCATGGGGAGACATGACATAGTGCATTTTTGTTTAGGAGAGCACGTGCTATCTAATTCGTAACCCATCTAAGGCTGAACCTGTTTGTATGACACCTAAAAAGATTACACTATCTGTAGGCTCCTTGGTAGTTTGTCGGACTGGTGTCTGAGCTATTTCCTTCTTCTCATCTCTTCTCTTCTTTTTCATTGTTTTTCGTTTCTGTCTGCTCCGTATAAAACGTGCTGCTGCTCCCCACACATTGTCGAGTTGACATGCGTGCGGCGAATTAACCTACTTTTTTTGCAAGTACAATTTGAGATCTGATAGTGGTTTATCACAAAAGGACCCTAAGTGTTGAACCCTTACAAAGAGTGTCCACTGCTATAGTGAGAAGAGTGGCAAAAAATCGGTTTTCTCCCCTTGCTTTGAGATTATGGACGCCACGGGAGTGCCAGTAGACGCTGGAAATTCGTCCAAACGGCCCTATCTACCTGAAAACCCGACGAACTCGGGTTTAGACGCTGCTCCTCCCAAAAAGCAGACGAGAAAGCGAAGGTCCTTGTCGTGCCAGAAATGTCGCAAGCTGAAAACACGATGCGACTTTGACATCCAGAAGGGCATGTGCCACCGGTGCTTTGTCTTGCGTTTGCAATGCTCGCTCAGTGAAGCTCCGCCCCCTCAAAGTGCTGCACAGAGTAAAAACATAGACGGGTTCAGCCGAAATGCTGGGCCTGCAAATGGTAATGCCGCGATAATACAGCAAGAGGGAGGTGTAGCTGGCTCTATAAATGGTGGACTGGGAGGTCCAAGGGGATGTACTGTGACAAATACGACAAGAGGACTTCCCGCGAGTTCCGCTATACCTGCTGGCTCGACTTTATCGGTCGGGTCGTCCAATACCACTACTACCCAAGAGGAAAATGCAGTTGAAGCACGGCTTAGAGGGCTAGAACAGGGTATTCTCACCATTCATGAGTATCTTAGAGCGCTGACTCCGGTTATCCAGACCCAGAGAGTGGCTGTAGCAACTCCAAACGTTCAGATTCATTCTCAGGGCGTCGGGTTGTCGTCTGCGGCCGAAGCCGAGCGCACCAACCCGCTCGTCCGACTAAGTGTAGACCACAACGCAGCACCTCTGTCGGTCATCAGGTCGATAGACTACAAACTGTTTAGCAGGGCTGCGCGGTACGAGCCTATGACGGTAGCAGGCCAGGAATTGGTTCACTGGATGAGCCAGAGAGCCCAGTATTGCCGAGCAATGTGCCACATATTTTTGTCTAAGTGCACGCGGGACGTCATACGCTCAGAAATGTCTCTTTCGCACCTCTCTGACCAAACGTCTGTGCTTTTGCAAGGAGTCATGGTCTTACAGGGAATGCGATGTGACGACCAGTCCAACCACAGCGACCTTCAGCCTCAGCTGTTCCCCATAGTAAGGAGTCTGCTGTCGACTTCACTCATGACGAGTCCCATTCTCTACGAAGACATAGAGGCTATGCTGTATCTGGCCCATTTTAATGCTGCACGCAAGCCCCTTCAGCCGATTCTGGACTCGTGGTTGCTGACTGGTTCAGCGATAAAGTCATACCTCTTGTCTGTGGACTTTGGGAATGTGGTCAGAAGGGCCGACAGTGGATCCAGCGGTGAGGGTGATTTATATTTATTCAGATTATGGAATGGGATAGTCCTATGTCACCTGCAGTACGCAGTGGCTACATGGAGACCGGTCATGATCCCCAGCGAGTATCTGGACCAGTGCGGTAAGATTAGTTCTATGATGGGCTCGAATCCCATCGATACTACAAACTGTGCTGAAATTGCGCTGCTAGTGTTGCTTTCACGACAGCTTGGCGCCGAGTCTGGGGCCGAGTTCCCGACCGAAATCAAGCGATGGAAGGCGACACACGAGCTTCATTTCGGGGCAGATCAAGCGCGCATGCTGGAGATTTCGTATGCCTACGCTCATGTCATTCTCGCCTGCAAGTACATTCACGAGCACAAGGACAGCCCCGAGAAAATCCCCAGGAGCCTTTACCAGACGGCCATCTCTCACAGCTCTGCGATAACCCGCTTATTTCTGGACTTGCCTCCGTCAAAAATAGAGGGTATGCCTAACTACCCTCTGTGTATACTAATCTATGCTTGCCTGACACTGACAACTTTTATTCAAGAGAATGAAGACCGACACAGCACCCTTAATTTAATCACAAGGGTGTACTGGTACCTGTACCATATGGGTGAACGACCTAAGGACATTATCAACTCCATTTCTGGGATAATAAAGAGCCTAATCGATAACGCATCGCGCCAGGTTCTAGATTTCCGACCGGTAGACGACACAGACCGTGCTTACGTCAAACAAGAGCGCACGAGTATGACGACAGGGATGCAGCCATTGCAACAAGAAGGAGTGGACAAAACTGCTAACATGATGAGCCAGGGTCCGATGCCTCCTCACGTTGTTCCCCAAATTCCCCAAATGCCTCAAGCTGGCGGTCAAATATACGCGGGATACAATTTAAATGTCAACATGAATGCAAGCGCTGCTGCCAATGCTGCCAATGCTGCCAATGCTGCCAATGCTACCAACAGTATCATGCCCGACATCTCACAGTATCAAACTTTCGACGAGTTTTTCGAGGTCGTATTTTCAAAGGTAAACCGGGCCTCTTTGGCCGCTTGAAAGTGAAAGACGAGGGGCAATTCCTCCAAACGGAACCACTCCTGGAATAGCCCTACCGGAGGAGAGCTTGCCCTCTTGTGCATTTTTATTTACTCGGCGGTTCTCTGGGGCTGCCAGGTGTGAGACTATTTATAAAGTTTATTCTGCTCAATATACTTCTCTATGCGATGCGAGACGATACCTGCTGTCGACTCGCCCTGAGAAGCTCGTTTTCTGGCCGCTGACGAGCTGACTTGATCAGTGTCCTGAGTTGCTTCAACGATGATTATTCGCTCGGACCACGATGACGGCAACCCGGGAACCTTTCCTTGTCTCAGGTATTCTACAAAGTTGACCTGACTGTGTGCTTGCGATGCCATTGTTTTCGGAGTACTAGAAACCTCGTCTGGGTTACGGCTCAAGACTAGGAACGAAGCATGATCCATAATAGGCGCAAGACTCTCAGCTAACGGCAATGAAGGGTCGTAATACTTGGGGTCGAGTATACGCACCAGGGTGTCAAACCCTGCTAGGAAGGTGTACGTAGTTGTAGAGGAGTTGTGGTAGAGTGAATTCAGAGCCTTGAGCTTATCTACAAACTTGGCATGCTTGGTGATGCCTAGAGAAACCGACGCTTTCGGGTGTGTATCTAGAATATCCTTTGCAAGTAATTCCATCATGTCTAATCTTCGGGCTAGGCTTTTCGTATCTTGGCCAGGTTTGTCCGCATTGCTGGTAGCTAGCATGAGAAGTATGCTTGTGTCTTGATTAGACTTGGCGTAATGATCCAGAGCCAAGGTAGTCAACTTGAAATGAGCGAGGTGGGGAGGGTTAAAGGAAGCGTCTAGAACGCAGGTCAATGGTAAGACTGTATCATTGTGCAAGGGGATTATTTGTATATCAGAGGTAGATCGTGTAAAATTTGTTAATATAGATTCATAGTTGGACATAATTGTAATGTAAATAATATCGAAGGTACAACTAAACAGTTATTAACGTTACAGATAAAGTAGGCTATCGAAAGGCCAGGGTAATAAAACAAAGCAATGAGATGAAATGAGGTTGGAACGATGCCTGAATAGCTGTCAATTCGACATATATACAGATGAAATCAAACTATACTATACTTGAGTCTGTTTCAGTTAGACATAAAGTTGGTGATAACCTCTTGGCCCATATATTTAGAACTTCCAGAAACTAAGCAGAGAAACCCCAGAGTTATAACTACATCTACAAATCCTTTTCAGCACTGAAATCGGTCTGGCCATTGATCGATACGAGTTCAGTGGTGAAAGTTAATGTCGCATCGGGAGGAATGGCGCTGCCGGCTCCCGATGAACCGTAGGCCAAATGGGGAGGAATGGTCAGCTTTCTCTTCTCGCCAATACACATTCCAAGGATACCTTGATCCCAGCCTTGAATGACTCTTCCAACTCCCAATGGAAACTCAATTGGCGTTCCTCGGCCAACAGAACTGTCGAAAACGGTGCCATCTTCCAGCTTTCCAGTATAGTGTACTGCTACAGTGTCTCCATTTCGAGCCTTTCGATTGCACTCAGATGCCGGGATCTTATTGAGTATGCCGATTTTGAGCTTGGGCAGATTGTCAGCAAAGACAATGCCTAGCAATAGTACAACCGAGATCAATATGTGAAACAATCTGCTCATTCTGGATCTTTAAATAGAAAACTGAGTTGGGCTTGATCAACTCTGATGGAAAAGTTCGAATCTAAAATATTATTTTTGAAATGTCTTTTGGATTGACTTCGTTATAAAATCACACGTGTCGAGTTTTCAGCCGTACCGTACCTGCATAGATGAGAAATATAGCCTTTTGGCGATGCGGGCAGACGACATGCTCTGCCGAGTGAGCAAAAATCCGCTTGCACATTCTATCTAGACAGTAATATATTACATTGTGCCTACATTGTGCCTACAACTGACCCACACCCCATTTCGTATTCACAACTTTTCGTGACACGCGCGACCGCAGAGCGAGAACTGCCAATGCTAAGCCTATAATAGTCGCCGTCAGCTTGGCCTTTTCAAAACTGCTGGTGAGTATGTCAAAGGGCCGAGATGGGGTGACCCTCGTAAAAAAGACGTCTAGCCCCTTGAAACCAATCACCAAAGACGTAGATTCCACACTCGCAGGAGATGTCACAATAGAATCGACAAATACTTGCCGAGAGTGCGAAAGAACAACACGACTATCCACAGGAATGTATGAATCATATTGAAGGGCTCCAGCCTCCTGCTCCTGTTTGGTAAGTTTGCCAAGAGGCCGTCGCGAGTCCAGGATCCGTTTCGGAAGACTAATCACCTTGCCATCGCCCAGAGAAGCAATAACATCACGATTGCTGACTCCAAACCGCGTCCTACTGATCGCCAGACTCGTTATCTTTGCGTCAAAAAAGAATGACTGCGCAGAAACGTACGGACTGGGGAAGGATTCAAAAGAGCTGTACTCCGGCTTATCAGACCATCTCTCATTCGCGGTCTCCGACTCAAACAAATCCCATACCACAATTTTGGTGGAAGCAGTAGGATCCAGACTGTAGTATGAATATACAATCCAGTGTTCGCCGTATACAAGCTCAACTCCTTCACTTGCAATCACATTTTCGTCGTGGATTGCGGAGTGTAGCAGCCTACCAGTAACAGTGTCGATAAGAGATACTGTCAGAGTAGTGCCTTCAATGGAAGCTACTGCAAGAGTGTTGGGATGAAGGTATTTGTACAAAACACTTCGGTCAGGCAAAATCACACCAATGGAAGCAGTTATGTCTTCTTTGTGTCGCTGGGCAGTAGCTGCAACGATTCCAGAGGGTCGAAACTCCCAACTGGGAAGCAACTTGGACGAATCATAAATATATCCTTCAACCTTGTCTTCCCCTATCCTGAAGGTGAAAAGGCTCTTGTCTTTGGCGTCAACGGCAATTCCCCCAATTCGTAGAATGCGTCCAGTAGAGGTCCATGCAAACTCTCCATCTCCAATGCTCTCTATGATTTCACCAGCCTCCAATTCCAACTGAGATTCACCAATAATATCACCCGTGATTCCATCTATCTGCGTAAGATATCCCTCAGAACTGATTACAGTGACCGAAGTGCCTTCCAAAGCCAGTCCCACAGGAGCAACTTGCAGACCATCTACAGTCCAAGCAACCTGGCCATTGAGAGTATCAAGTGCTAGCAGTGTACCACGCTTGGTCAAGATCACAAAGTGCTTGTTGAAACCGAAAAACCGGTCTCGAGAAGTATCTCGGTCGGCTGTAAAGTACGACCTGAGATACTGCCCAAGATAAGGCAGGTCATTCAGATGACGAGTGATCCTTCTCAGATACGCGAGCCAAACAGCTGAGTTGGTTTCATAGGAAATCTCCTCTTCAGACAGGCTGGTTTCAGTTTCTGGGAGATCAACATATACCCCATCTACCGCTTCAGTCAAAGACTCGTACCTAGTCCAGATAGGATCAAATGTAGTGAGATCTAACAAACTTAAATTTCCGTTTTGAAATTGTACCAAGGCTCTGTCAGACCCTACAGCGATAGCCCTCGCGGCGTCTCGCACCTTGTAGTTGGCAGCATCCACCCACACGGTGTCAAACTTGTAGCCCGGGCTATCTTGCTCACCCAGCTTAGTCAATGCTGCAGTTGAAAACGACCTCATGTGCGAGCCCACAGCGTCAGTGATAGTCCACGAAGAGTACACATCATCTCCCTGAACCGTGACGGTGAAATCCTCAGTTTCAGAATCAAATTGATCAACTTTCTTGGATCTCTGTCCATCTAATGTAGTCAAGGAGGCTGACTTTCCTCGTCTGCCAACCATAAAGGTACCGTAGAATTGAACAATATCGAATTCTTTGGTGTACGCAGTGCCTGAAGCCTTTTCATCACCAGTTGCAGAGTCTAGAGATATGAACTCATGGGTCCCCTTTGCGGACAAATAGACTACAGCAATTGCACCTGACTCTCGTACAGAGACACCATGCTCAATTAGCTGGGACGAGTGCAGACTATTGCACCAAAGCTCCTTGTTTGTGAAACCGTTGAGTAGACAAACCTTAGACTCGAAGCCAACGAGTAAATGCTTCCGGGCTTCCACACTAGCCAGATACGAGATCTTCTCATCATAAAGATCCTCTGAC
This sequence comes from Spencermartinsiella europaea, assembly GCA_030579595.1. Taxonomy (NCBI): domain Eukaryota; kingdom Fungi; phylum Ascomycota; class Dipodascomycetes; order Dipodascales; family Trichomonascaceae; genus Spencermartinsiella; species Spencermartinsiella europaea. Next base: position 159,693 of record JAKTRG010000016.1, read on the forward strand.
ATCAGTGCACCGGTGGCAAGGTCCCAAGTTTGCACAATTCCTTTCTCGCCGGAGGAATCGTAGGCTGCCAGCGCACAATTGTAGTTGGAATCGTCAAATCCGCTCGAGACCAGAGCGATGTGAACATTTTCAAGGTGATGAAAACGCTTCCTCCACAAAACCGAGCCATCTGACAGGTTAAGCGAAGCTAGAACGTCAGACTTTGTGTAGACTGTAGCCACATCTCCCGAAATTAAGGTGTTCTCCACTGTGATTTCCCCTACCTGGGATCTTAGCCAGTCCACCTTGAATGCTTCGTCCTGATACACGGCCTGCACTAAAGCAATCAAGGGGAAAACTAAAGTCAGGAGCGTTAATTTCATTTTTATTTTTTTCCTTAGACAAAAAATGAAAATGACCGGTTTGAAGCAAACCGACAATGCTCCTTTTTCTCAAAAGGTTGATTTGATTGACTTTACAATGTCTAGGGAGGATGAACGATTTGATGTCAAGAAGCCGCAGAGATTGCAAGGCAAGGCTTAAAAGCTGAAGGAGCAGATGAAAGACAGATGCAGCTTAGATATATGAATATATAGAAATAGATATAATGCTTATTCTATTTATAATATTATTTACAAAATAACTTAAGTTGTCTCCTTTGTAGCCTGTCTACAAGCCGTTTACAGCTGTAGCCAAGCTAGGTTGTGGTTGAACCAGCTACTTCTCTTACAATAGTGTCCCTTAAGGTGTAGTGCAGTGCATTCCTCCAAAAATAAAACAAAAATAGAAGACAATAAGTGGGCTCCAAAGTCAAGCTCTCACAAATGCTAAATATATGAGAATTCCTGGAAGCAGATGCGGGTAGGAGTGTAATCAAGTACCTGATCAGTGGTGCCTTGGGACCCTATGATAGTGCTGACCAAGCTGGCGAACTTGTGGCTTTTTCTTACAGAACTCGCTCAAACAATTCAAAATTCACGATGCTGATGGTGTATGTGATGATGCCGACTTGTCCTCTTCACTATCCCCGTCTGTCGTACTACCCAATACAGCCATCACACTCGCCTCTTCCTCGTGGACACCTCTGGTGTGAGGCATTAGACGCACCAATATATCGGTCTCCTCACGCAGAGTCTCCCATGGTTCTAGCACATCCCAGATCACGCTGGAGTCGTCAACCTGGTCTTTCAAGTCAATCAATGCTTTGTCTTCTACGTACTGTTTGTCTGTCTTTTCTTTCAACTCGGTCAGTATACGACTCGAGATGCTGCGATTCTTCTCTCGGATTTCTGAATATATATTGTTGGCCATGGCAGCCCTGTGGTTGGCAACTTCCGCCTTGGCTATACTAGCATCAACTCTCTTCTTCCATTCCCGGTATTCTACAGCTTTGTAGCCCGACGGACCAAACCACCCGGATACTTTGTCTCCTCGCGCAATTGCCTTATTTCTTGCTTGTCTGGCGTCGTCGGCCCATGGATCAACGGGCAGCTGTAATCGCATGAGCTCCAAACTGGCCAGAACCATTATATAGGTTCCCACTAGCACTCCTCCAGTGCGAATCAGCCTTGTGATCCACACAGGGCGCTGTAAGGGTGGATTTCTTCCTGGCAAGGCCCAAAAGAGCAAACCGCCGGCCATTTGCAGTCCACTAAGTGTATATAAGCAGGACCTGCAGTCGCTAGCCGGCACCAGAGGACCCCATACCGACAGACCAAAGCTCGGATTGCTATATCTTGGCCTTGAAGGGCCCGTGTCCTGGGATCCAGACGATAGTTCGGTTGTCATAGAAGATTTAGAAATGCGTGGAGAAAGAAACACCGTCACCACACATACTTCTCGCATATATTATTTTGCTCTGGCGGTCGTCGCCAGTCACCGTCAGCCGTACATCCCTAAACCTAAGCTTTCAAGAGCCTCGAAAGATCAGAACTGAAAATACGAAGTGAAGCAGGCTCCTTCGAGAAGTCAATTTATGCAGCTGCTAGAATTAAACCGCACTCCTCGCAGAGACGAAGGGGTCAAGTTCCGCCTGCGTGTCTTTTACACATCTTCTACACGGTATTCTAAACCTCTTCCCTGTAACTTGGTTTTACTTCCTAACCATTGTCGCTAGTTAATATATAATAGTTAGCTGCGACTACACTATAACTATGGCACTATGTATATTGTAACCCAAGTAAACCACATCACCGGGTATAGTCTACAGTCCTTTTGCATAGTTTCCAGAAGCAAGAAACTCCTTGATGATCTCGACGATTCGCTCAAGAGCTGACAGCCACTCCTTGAGCTGGGCAATCACCTTTTCCTGGTCAGCACCCAACTTCTCGTAGAGATCCTTTCTGTACGGACATGCTTTCATAGCCAGCTTGAAAACAGGTCGGATCATCATGTTATGGTACTTGGTCAATGTTTCGTTATACGACCCCGTAAAGGAGACTGAAAGCTCCTCGGAAGAGTCAATGTTCTTTCGCATAGCCACAGCAGTAAACTCAAGACCCCTGGTCAGCCACAGCAGGCCCTGCGTAGCGGTTTTGGACTTTTCCTTAACCTCTCCCAGCACGATGTCTTGCAGGGTCTCTGCTCCAGCGGGGTTGGCAAGTTGTCTAGCCCTTATTTTCTGGTTAGAATTGGCTCGAAAGCATGAAAAAAATAATATTTCCAGCTACCTACCTTGATATTTCCATTCATATCACTTTGGACGACTCCAAAAGCCGAAGAACCAAACAAATCTACGTTAGCAATGTATTGTGCGGACCATATTAAAATGAAGAAAAAATCAAAACATACCAAACAATGTCACGAGCGACTCTGCTGCCTCGAGGAACTCAGTGGTGCTGACTTTTCCATCGTTTACAGGAACGTCCTTAAAGTCTCGTCGGATTTTATCAAAGAAAGTAGTGTCAGACATTGTGTATGAATATATTAAGACTGCAAGTTGCATTTTTACGTGTCTCGATATCTAAGGGGGTTTCATGCAGAGTCACGTGAAATTTCAGATCTCTATCGCGAAGCATGAAGAGATCACTTGGGCGGCCCTAATGGAGGTTGTTGCAGCTTCGCAGAAGCCGAAAGGTGGCTGGCAAATCTCGCGAAGCGGGACCACTCTACCCGGAAGGGGCCCAGCCGAAGGCGAGCTGGGAATTTCTCCTCAACAACGATATATATCTAATCACTACATGCTCTAACAGATATCTTCCTAACTCACGCATCGTTATCACTAATTCCCTCTCAAACTACGAGGAACCCATTTGCCAGGCTTCGCAGGATCAGCGGGCGCCTGGTTTGCACTACTGGTATTGTCTGTGGTGCTCAGCGGGCGGGCATTGCCAAATGGATCCACAGACGGTTTCGGTCGAGCAGTTGCTGTGCCTTCTGTAGAGACCGGGCGAGCATTTCCGAAAGGATTACCCGACGATGACCGAACGGTTCGAGAAGGTGCTGAACCTTCGGGAGCAGTGACTGGACGGGCATTGCCAAATGGGTCAGTCTGTGTTTTACGAACAGGCGGGGCTTCTCCACCGTTGGCTACGCGGCCGCCAACAACATAAGGTCGACTCGCAGTAGCCTGGCCAGTAGAGGGCGTAGTACCCTCGGCAACACTGACTGGAACAGCATTACCAAAGGGGTTACCACCAGAGGGTCTAATCGTTCGAGGAACGGCAGATGGTGCCTCACCGTTAGAAGAAGCAGGAGCAGGAGGTCGAGGCTCTCTCGCTGGCGCCACACTACCAGATGTACCCCGTAGTGCTCCAACTTTATAGGCGCTGGGCTTGCTTTTCTCCTCTTCAGCCAGCTTGGCACGTTCTTCTGCTTCTTTCTTTTCTCGCTCCTCACGGGCCTGTCTCTCCTTCTCCTCTGCTTCTCGCTGGAGTTGCTCTCGCTCTCGCTGAGCTTTAACTTGTGCAATTCTTCTCTTCTTTTCCTCTTCCAGCAATCGCTGATTCTCCTTCTTTTTAGCTTCAAACACATCCCTTCTCTTGGCTTCGACTTCCTTTCGGAAAGTCTCGTAGTGAGGCACAATTCGCTCGAAACGTGCCTTGAGAATGAGGGCTTCTGCGTGCTGTTCCTTGGATTTTTGCAATGTGGCGACTTTTCGCGCTTCGTACAGCTTGACATCACGCTGCTGCTGCAACTCGGCATCCTTCTTCCACAGTTCAATCTCCTCGAGCCTGTGTGCTCGCTCCAGGTGATCCAAGCGTCTGCTGATGATTCGCAGCCGCTCGTTAAGGTCCTTGTGTTCTTTGTCAAGCTGCTCGACCTGCATGGTTCGCAGCTTGCCGGCATCAAGACCCTCAAGATTGTCGAGATCGATCTTGATAATTCCCTTGGCATTGATCTCCTCGGCAATTCGTCTCTTTTCATCCTCCATGATAGCCATTCGTTCTCGTTCCAACCTCTCGAGCTCTCGCTTTCTGGCTTCTTCCGCCAAACGTTCCTGTTCCGCCTGTTGTTCCTCCTGGAATCGCAGTGCTCTCTCCTTAATTTCCTCCTCCTCTTTGCGCTGCAGCTCGGCTTCGAGTTCCTTCTGTCGCGTTTCGATCTTCTCCTGTCGGTCGAGAACGTCACGGTTCTCCTGATCTATACCAGTGACAGCACGTTCCATGGCGGCCTTTCGCGCGTTGGCTTTATACTCCACATAAATAGGGTCAACCGCGTTGATGGCGTAGCCCAAGCTTCGACCCAGTCGACTCAGCTGGGTTCGCACAATCTCAGAAGGAGTGGCCTGAAGAGCACCGACAGCCGACTGAGGGGTCACTTCGCCCAGCTTAGACGACACATCGTAAATATCGTCCTTGAAAGTGATGGATGAGCTCTCGTGGTCAATTCGAATACCAAACTCTCCCTTTTGGCAGCCTCTGACAATAAACTTTTCAATCTCAACGGGAGTAGCGTTGAATGGAGCAGGGAAGGTAGCGAGCTGAATGACAAAATCCAACTTAACAGACTTGTACACCTGCGACAGCTGTTGGAAAAGTCGGGTCAGAATAACCTGGTAGAGCGACTTGACATACGGCTTGTAAGTGGCGTCGCTTCCTACTTTTTCAATAACGGGACCCAGTCGATTTTTGATGCTAAGAGGGTGAAAGTCGACTTCCAGAATCTTGTAAAGGTCTCTTATTTCCGGTCGCACGTGGGTCAAGACATTTTTAGCCAAAGCAGACTTGAGCAAGCTTTCCCGCGAAGGAGTCTTGCTGAGGTTGAGCAGTCCAGTAAGTCTTGAGTTTCTGTGCTTCTGCTCATCCACTTCGTTGCCGAATCGCGACTGGCTGCCTCCGCTAGAGGCACCGCTGCCAGAACCTGATCCACCGCTGCTTCCAGTAGGAATAGCCAAAACACTCAACATGAGCAAAGAGGCGATCCTGGTGAGTTCTTGCTCTGGCACAGACCGAGCCTGCAACACTAGGCTGTAATATCTGCTCCAGGCTGCGGCGTGGAACAAATTGTTACCGGACACCAAAAAGATTCGGGCCAAGTTTTCAAAATAGTTGGCCATGGTAGACACTTTGGCCGGACGTTTGGATACAGTCAGCAAAGTGTGCACATCCTCGACCGATCGAAATGCCTCCTGCCACAACTCGAGCTTGACAGCCACATTGAGCTGGTCAAATCGGGTATCGAGATATCGCTGCAGGGTATCCGGGTCGCTGAAATCAATCGGGTTGGCCTGACCAGTGGCGTTTTTAGCCTGGCCAGCGGCGGTCTGCAAGTGGTTTCGGAGGAGCTCGCACAGTCTTCGGAACTCTGTCTTTCGAGTGTACCTGAAGCAGAAATCAAAAGCTTGCTTTACGACGGTTTGGTATAGCACTTCGAGACGCGAATTGTTTCGGAGGACATCCAGCGTACTTCGATATGCTTCCCAAAGAAACTTGAGCCAAGGAGTAACCACTTCCCGGTCGGTTCGATCCCGAGTCTGTTCGCTCGACACAGTAGCCATGAGAATATCTTCGGGCGAATCTGCAGCTTCAAGGTCTTCGTCAGCGTCCAAGGTGATTTTATCAGCTTTTTCCTGGGCCTGAGTCACTTTTGCTTCAGAAAGTTCGATGAATCGTCGCACGACCACCTCAATGGACTGGATCGAGTTGGCTTGAACGATTTTCTTGTATTGATGAAGTCCATCTTTAACGATTTTGCCTTTTCGCAGTGAAACAGACAATTCTACAAATCGCAGAATGATAGGTTCGAGGAATGATAGGTTGACATTTCTGCTCCTCTTCGACGAGATGGTCTCGTACAGAAGCTCGAGAGCTGCCGTTGATTGGTCCACAGCAATCAGCTCGTCGGCGCGCTTGTTAGGGGTTGATTGTTGGAGGACAACTTCTGTTTTATTTAACTTAATGCGAGTCAACAAGGAGGGCCAGATGAAACCCACTAGTTCAGTCGAGCAACTAAGCACTGTCAGTACTTACCTTGAGCACGTTTTCAGGACGCGCAAAGGGTGCCATGTTGAAGATAAAGCTATCTCTTAGTTGGGCACTTTTGGTTGGAGATTTTGCAGATTTTTCAGTTTCGTGGATTTAACTTCTAGCGGACTGTGGGTTACGCTGGTCGTGAGTAAAAAGCTGGTGGAAGTGTGGTGATCAAACCGTGGGGTAACACACTTGAGAGTGAGAGGGGTGAGGAACCTAAGAAGAGTGCTCTCAATGGACCGGGGAATACTGTAAGTTTCGCAGAATACACATAAAGAATTGCGTGAAATATTTTGGGGTCTCAAGGGGTTGCCTGGCACTGATAGCTGGCTTTTTCTTGTTTAGGTACTCCTCCTGTTTGGCAGCATTCGATGTTAATCTCTTTGGAGAAATGGGAAAATGTGTTCTATACGCACGGCTGTGCAGCATGCGATGAGCGATGCACTTACAATGCTGAAAAGGACAACATCATACCTGCGCGTGTCGTCAAAATGCAAATGGCATATAGAGACGATTTGAATCTCTACGGGGCAGAGCTACGACAGGGCTAGGGGCCGGCCGCACTTGCTGTCTAATGTGCGTCTGGCGGCCCCTACCGGGGAGGAGTGGTTCCGCTTTGCGGAAGGTCGTTATAAATCAATGTCAAAGCGTATCGGGAAGAGCCGTGAAAGAAGACGAGGAGAGAGCTCGTCTCAAGCGGCAGGCTAAGTTCCTAAGTGGTAGATCTTTACTGTGTGGATTGTTTCACTCAAATCTAAATCTGTTTGTGAATCTGGATCTTCGTTATGATGACATCAACACGCCTTATCGTATGAGGGCGGGGCAGATAAGCGAGGATATGAGTATGAAGGTGTAATAATCAAGAGTAAGGCTTGTAATAAAAAAGAATACCAGTCTATGTATGCTGTTATACATTTCGGAATTTATTTCTACTCCTTTGCCTCTCCCTTTGCATTCCACCTTCTGATTAGGAGTCTCAGATAAAGTGACTCTCTTGATTTCAATATAACTTATTAAGTGGTCGTCCCCACATGACAGTAGATCCACAAAGATCACAATGGTTGTTTATCATACGCACCACATGTCATCTAAAACCTAGATGGTTAGCGGACCTAAACTGTGGCACAACGTAAATGGAAGTAGCCAGGTACAGAGTTGGCGTCTTTTTTTGGTACGCTTGTGGACGGTTGTTTTTAAGGTTGTTTACAAGCGTAGCAAAATTGGTAAATAAACACACTCAGCTGGTCTGGCGGCATTAGTAGCTTTAATTAACGGGACCGTGTAGACGGTGGTTCAAGTTAACTACCAATAAATACAAGGCTTTACGGCAAGTCAAAAGAAAGATCCTTTCGACTTACTTTGTACAAGTGGGTTTAAGCCGTATTATTATTTTTCTTGCAGAGATTGCCTAGAGCCCCGCCAATTTAAGACCGCCCTGTGTGAGTCGAGATCGTTATCGTTATCTATTAATTGGATTTATTTATTGCGGGGTATCTTTTAATCACAAACTTCTGTTTCGTTACTGTCTGTCACTGTTTATTGTTTTTTAGTTTAAATTATCCCCGCCGGAACTCGATCTCTCTTTCATACATATATAAATCGGAATAACGAAACGTGTGTGTGTGTCCTGCATGCCCAGACTCCACACGCGCATTCTTACCTGAGAATATCATCCACCCCTTAAAAATAAAATAGCCTCATTGTGATAATACTAAAAAAAAACCGATCACGAACGAGGCAAAATACAGGGATATTTTCGCGACTGTGTTGCTCCGCTCTACGATAGTTAGCTGCTTTCCCCAGCTGTAACATCTGACTTGAGGCCATAACTGTATTTATATATCACTCAGCGATTATAATATCTAAATCCCGCAGGGAACACGAGAGGATCTGATAACCACTAGTGCGATTTCAAACGGACAGAAACCACTTCCTACTTCAGTACTTATAACAAATAAACTCGGGCTCTGCTATGACAAAAGGTTGAAGAAATACTCAGAAATATTGAAGAAAGCTGCCTTTTTTTGTTTTGTCTACTGTTCAACATTTCGCATCGTATAGACTTATGTTTTTGTTAAATGTGAGTGTATTGGTTGGAAACAGATCCTCAAGTCATATCAAACTAACAAGAACGACTTCTTCTTTCCCAATGACTGCACACATTACCGCGCCACTGCCAATGGTGGCCCCTATAAACACGATGCCGTTCACGTTCCCACCACCATCTGAACACGCGTACTCAGCGTTTTCATCCTCCTCCCCTACCACCTCGGACGTGTCGCTGTCGAACTCGCACTCGCACTCGCAATATGTCTTTGATAAACCGCCGGCGGCCACTACCACCACAAGTATCAAAAACGATGAAAAACTCGATTTCGCCCAGCAGCCACAGCCACCATCGAACCGACCACTCATGACCATTGACCATCTCGTTCAAGCCGACCTGGCAATATCTCAGGAACGGGCCAAAGCCAGCCATGGCACATCGCATCTCATCGATCTTATCATCAAATTAAACATCACGGACCGACTGAGTGTTGCCTTCCAAACTTTCCACTGGAGCATGGCTGAAAAAATGAGGACAGACGCTGCCAAGTTTGCACCGGCCTACCAGCAGTCGCTCGAGTTTGTAGACTCGATCCTCCACAACAACTATCCGATCAATACGAGCCATTTTGCAACTTCGCTCAAACCGTCCCAGATCCAACTGGTCAACTCGTTTGTGTCTCTGGTGAAATCCACCCCTCGGTTTGTCACCAACTGCCTGTTGGCCATGTCTCCCTCGGAGCTGAACAATGTGACAAAATCTCCCGGAGAGGCGTTTGACGAGCTGACGTTTCTCTTAAGACTTCGACCTCTAGATATCCTGTTCCACGTCCTGTTCCCGTCGGACAACGGTTTCCGCCAGAGGACAGAGTACTTTGCCACGATATGCGCCGACCTACTGGTCAACCAGCGAGGCGAGAAACTATGCATGTCCATATTGGACCAATTTGTCGAGGCTTCGGGCTCGCCTTACTCTACCCAGTTGGAAGATATTCTCCAGGACCTGCTTCAAGAAGGCAGCTTCCTTATCCAGCTGTCCACTTCTGCATCGTCTTCTTCGTCATCATCTGCGTCTTTGCAACAACACCAGACACAGCCCTCGCATTCCACCCCTTCAACGCCCACATCTGAATCTCCATCGCCCGATTTTTCGGGAGCATCTGCAAACGCGCAGCAGAGGAAACATAGTTTGGCCAAAGCCAGCTCTACCTCACTTTCGTCCTCGATCGACGAAGCTTGTGACCAAAGAGCAGCGCGCTATTTATCCCGAGCTGTGTCTAGGCTTCTTGAATTTTTCTCCAACAAGGCCATCGACTCGATCCCGGCTAAATTCATCACGTTTGTTCACTGCGTTTTGGCAAAGACTCCGCACACCCACCAAAGGAACACTCTCTTATTTATTACTGTAAAATATTTCTTCTACAAGCACCTCTACAGTTTGGTGGTGTGCCCCGAGCACCTGGGCATTCTTAAAAACTACTTTGTGAGCGATATCCAAAGAAAGAAGATCCTAATCCCTGTCTTCCAGAAGTTCTACAAAACTGTCATTGCATCTGTTTACTACTGGAACGACGATAACAACAACGCTGAAAATGCCTTATTAAAAGAAGGCATTGATCACATCATGGATCGCTTTGCTTCATTTGACCCAGAATATTTCTCAAACCCACCCGAGCTTTGCAAGCCAGGAGAGATGGTTGTGCTGGGCCCGTCGGACATTGTCACGATTTACACAACTCTATTCCCATCATTCGCTCAAATGAAGCCGCCGCCTGCCTCATCTTTCCCAATAAGCCCGCGAACAAACGTCGTACAGCTTGCCAGGTCTGTTGATTCGTCTGCTGCCACTGTTTCGCTTCATTCGAATAACACCAGTCTGCCTAGCCTTCATGAGGCCGATCCTCGTTTCAAAGAGTTTGAGATAGATCATTCTATCAAATCACCTGTTATCAACCCTACTAGTACTAGTCGTGAAGCTAATGCTAATTCTGGCCATGTCATGGACGATGCTGATGATGACGATTGGAACTTGGACGACGTTCGAAGCGACGTGGAGCCAATAATCACAGCTCTGATTAAAGCATTCCCATACCTTCAGTTCAAAGACTCGTCATATTTGTATTCGCTACGTCCAGGCAAATTTCAGCATTTTAGGATTCCGCACCCAGTCGCTGAGAGCTGGCAGATATTCAAAGTTGATGATGATGGTATCTTCACCCACGTGAGTGGTGACGATGTGTTGGTTACTGAATTTCAAAGCCTGGCAACGAGCCTAAGGTCGGCTAATGCATCGCTATACAGCAGACCTGAATCCTTGAATGTCACATCAAGCAATACTACCACTGCCGATGATGACTATGCTTATTTGACCTCGCCGTTTCCCTTTGGAGGCAAGTCATACATGGTCCAAGTTAGGGCTGCCATCGACAAGCTGGCTACCAGTATTGTGAATGATAGCTCATTTGAACACGGCGGCGATCTCTACACTCAGGATCACACCTATACTGCTCAACTACTTGATGATGCGATGAATACCTGTATAGCTAAGAGCCGTTATCTCGAGGCTAACGAGTTTTCAAATGCTCTCACAGCACTCAATAGGCTGACTGGTTCCAGCAAAGATGTGTGCAAGATAGCTGCTGAATTGAACAATTATGTCTTCTCTTCTCTGCTGCGTGAGAGGGAGTCCACTTTGACTTTTATCAAAGGACAGTCTGACATTTGTGAAGCTATGACGGGCCCACTGACCGTGTTACTTGCCAAGATTCGGCAACAATGTGAGATGATTCTGACCGATCTTCATGATCTGAGGACCAAAGTGTGGTACACCACTGAGGTTCGAACCTCTCCCATGTGGACGCGGGCTAGAGATGTGGCGTGTGCACTAGCTAATGATCCTATTGACTCGTCGTCGTCCTCAGCGACGGCTCCAATAGCAGCAAGCAGCCATCCAGCTCTGAAGCGCAACAACAGTTCAAGCTCAATTACTTCTACCAGTGGATTTTCCTTCAAAAGATTTACATCTAGTGCCAAGAGAGACTATGCTTCTAAAAGGCAATCTGTTATTGGCCAAATTCCGGTCAATAATGAAGGACTGTTTGTCAGCAAAGAGCTGGGAGGTGAATTCAAGCTATCTGATAAAGAATCAGACGCGACTAGCCGCTGGCTGTCGGGGCAGAACATTCAGATCTTTTGCATTGGTGAAGAGAGAATCCATCGTTTTCATTGCGAGCTGGATGATTTGGTCAAACGAATATTGGGTGATGCTTTGACCAGCAAGAGAAACAAAGGACACTCTATTTTAACTTCGAGTGCCTTGTTTAAACATGATATCTGGAAGCGGATTGTTGATATCGAAGGCAAGAATCGAGCCAGTACGCCTGTTTATTTTGCACATCGATCTTCTGTTCATGGTGACTTGGACGAAGAGTCTCGCAGGTCCTCAGACTATCTCGAGAGCTCCCGATCGCGTTCCAATACTTTGGAGCATGGAAGATTGGACAAGAATGCCACTGTGAGGTATCACAGAGTTCAGAAATCGAGTCCAAATCTTTTGGATATGTTTTCATCTATGGAACTGAACAGAAGGCCCTCGACCGAGACTCGAGAAGAAGCGTCTGGTCATAGACGGAACCGAAGTTTAAATGATACAGACGTTCATAACAGCTCGGATACCAGTGACGTGTATGGCACGTCAGCCGATGACGCCAACATGACAGACCTGAATTTCAAGAGACAGGAATTGGATGAACTTATTCTGGAACTCCAGATGACATTGATTAGTTTCATTTATACAGATATTGGAGTAACGTGGTTTGAAGGTATGTATTCAAGCATTTTTTTCTGTTTCGCTGTTTTTAAGGTGAAGCATACTGACAAGGTTCGGAGACAGACAAATGGTTGTCGTCGCCCCTCGTAGAGAGATGCGTCGAGAGAAGCATGGATCAGCTGAAGAGCATGCAGAATGCTATGAATAGGAATTCGCTAACTACGGTGATGAGCATGAGGGAACCTCCTGAGTCTAGGGCCTCTTTGAGGAAAGCAGTAAGCCGTTCGTTCAGTAACTTGAAGTCTGCTTCAGTTCTTCAAATCGAGGAAGCGGTCAAGGACACTAAACCTGCGAAGGAGACAAGTCGGTTCAGTTTTGACGATGCTTTCAGGCAACTTCTCCATAAGCTGTCGGTAACGCCTTCACCAATGGGGAAGCTGAAACTGCTCTACGAGTTTGAATTGCTGGTAGTTTCTTCTCTATCGGCAAAGGGCGTTCATGTCAACACCCCGGGATCCTTGAAGCTTCATAAGACTCGTTCAAACCTGGCGTCAATCAGTTCTGAGAACCCTCTCTACTCTGTCCAGGCCTCACCTACTCCGCATCGTGAGAACGGTGGAGGGCCTCGAACTACTAGTATGTCTATTCACCCTAGCTCTACGATGAACTCATTGAGTGAACAGATAGCTTCGATTGAAGCCAAACGGACATCATCTGGTATACCTCCAACAACTTCGGCAAACCAGCATCCTTTCAGTACCGGTACTGTTAATGTGAGAAGCTCTACAGGACCGAGTACTGATGCGATAATCGAAGAAACCCGTAACATTCTATTTAACAACGAGCTATCCAGCAAGACGTTGTTTAGAGATCTTCAGTTCATTGCTTCATTTGTGCCAGCAACAATTCTTGACATGACAGACTATGGTAAGTCATTCTGGGATGTATGCCTAGCTGCTCTATCGCTCAAGGAGGAGACGCTTCGCATAATTGTCGATACAGCGACTGAGATATTCCAACACAATACTGGAATGATATCTCAAGACAGTACGGACAACGATTTCCTATCCCAGTATACTTTGAAAGATGTTGCCAACCTATGGACGATTGCCTCTAAGGAGGGTGACACTACAGGTCAGAGAGAGCTTGGTATAATGTATATGTCTCATCCTGACATTACTCCGACTTGCCTGAGTCCGTTTAGCAAAGTGTCAGAAGTTTTTGAGCCTTCTTTGTTGGAAGATCCCAAAATTTTGGAAGATTTGGACAAGTATGACCCGATAAGAATGGCGGTGATCAAGCACTGGATGGGCAGAGCTGCCAGCTACGGTGATGTTATTGCATCTGAGTATTTGATGCAGCAAGAGCCTTCGTTAATGTAAGCGTTTATATATGTATATGTGTAATAATATTCTATGGATTTCAGGCACCTTGCTACACTTTCAGCCTCTCGCGGCCTGCCCGGGAGGTTGTTTCTGCTTCCCAGTAAACACAGCAAACTGCGGTCGTTTAACTTTGTATCTACAAGAATGGGCTATCTGAGTTTGTCTGGATCCTGATGGGCTCTATGCAAGAACAGTTCTCAGTCTGAATAAATTAATGAGACAAACACTTTTGAGTTATATATGTATAACTGCTCCCTCCCAGAATAAAACCCGCTAATGGCGAGTAAGATTAAAAGTTGTTCTCGGCAAGAAACTTCAGAATTTCACTTGCAATTGTCTCCAAATCAGTCTCAAGAGCAAAGTGACCGGTATCTAACAACTTCACCACGGCGTTGGGATTGTCTCTTTTGAACGCTTCAGCTCCTGGTGCAATAAAACATGGATCTCCTTTGCCCCAGATAGCCAAAGTAGGGATATGGGTCTCTTTGAAAAACTGCTGAATCGGAGGGTACAGAGCCAGGTTAGTCTCGTAGTTCACCTGTAAATCTAATTGAAGGTCCTCCCGACCAGCAAAGAGAGCGTGATCCAATGTATACGATTCGGGCTCAATAAAACCTAGCTTTTCCTCGGGCACACCAGCTTCGTACTGCATTTTGGTAAATTCGAAACTGAGGGCACCTTTCAGTTCCTCTCGAGCCTGCTTGTAATCCTTGTTACTGGCTCCTCCCCACGTCTTTTTAATAGGTGCCCAGAATTCCGCGCCAAACCCTTCTTCGTAGGCATTGCCATTCTGACTAACAATCGCCTTGATCTGAAGTTCTGGTCGTTCCAACGCGAGTCTCCACACAGTAGGAGCGCCATAGTCAAACACGTAGACGGCAAACTCCTGGATCTTGAGAGCCACTAAGAAATTACCAATCGTCTCAGCAATACTGGCGAATGACGCCTTGTAGTTCACCGGAATCTCAGTAAATCCAAATGCAGGAAGGTCTGGGGCCACCACATGGTAGGATTTCGCAAGGGCGGGGATCAAGTGTCGGAATTGGTGAGACGAAGACGGGAAGCCGTGAAGGAGAATAACATGTGGTTGAGAGCGGTCACCAGCTTCTCTATAAAAGACGTTGATATCACCGACTTTGAGTTTGTTAACTTCAACTGACATTTTGGTATGTGATTGTGACTATTCCTCTAGAGTACTCTTTTATTCAATCTACTAGACGACATTTCCAAAGGGAACCTTTATATAAGAAGCAGTAGTCCTGCTTTAGAACAAGCGTTCCCCATTTGATTAGTGATCATGATGACTACTAACTCGGGTCGTGCAAAAACTTTTGAACTCCTTTACTAAAAAACCCGGAATGACTTAGCCGATCAGAGTTATTCCGAGGATGATGACTAGTGTTAAATAGTTGATGTAAGGCCAGGGTAGACTTTATGGTTCTAATATGTCATTTTGATTGTCAGCCGTGCGTTTGAGGGAAAGTTATTCCGCGGCAAACGGGTGAATACTTTATCCATATGCATGGGAGGTCTATTCAAATTGCAAATTAAGCAGGGCATCCCCGGACGTCGCACCGCGGAATATATTTAGATCGACTTCTGATCGGAGAAAACTGACAACTCCTTTTCACAAACGTCTGGAGTTTCATTGTTTTGCTTCTGTCGACTCTCATGAGTTAACCTCATAAACAATTTGTATCAGCCTAGAAAGATAAAGGCGAATGTAATGGCGAAGCAGTGGAGTAATTACACATTGACGTTGCCATTACAAGAGAAGATGTGACAGGCTAGGACATTGCGAGCAGTGCTGAAATAACTATCTGAGCTCCAAAGCAAGGCTGGCTTTTTCTTTGGCGAGAGTTCGTATTACATAACTTCAAATTCTTACGCCGACAACCTCACGTGACAAATGCGACATGCTATAATTCCGCCCTTCGTATTTGCCTCGTATAGGTATAGTTCTGCCTGCTCCAAAAAGCAGAACTAGTTGCTCTCGAATATCTGTGAATGCGATAATTAGGGCATTGTTCAGTTCCACTCACTTGGCTCAATCCAACCAACTGCTGCTGACCAGTTTCTGATATCTCCGTGTGTTTTTAAAGGAGAAATAAAAAAGTTCTCGAAGTCGGCATGCCGACGATCGTCCCCAGCTCTCATCAACAAAGCCATCGATAAACACACTGCATTGTTAGATTTTAAGACCTGCCAAAATACTTCAACCCCTTTTTTACCATTGTAGCTGAAAAACTCAAATGGAGGAGAAACTTGATCCTCTCAAGAAAGCTGCCAGTGTATCTTCTTCAAGGTCTTTATCAGATCCGCTGAACACGGACGCTTACGGAGAACAGGCCCAGGAAGGTCCTCAGGCATACACGGCTGAAGAAGCTTACGCTACTGTCAATACCAATGGGAGACAGAATTCAACTTTGAGTGGTTCTCAGAACCTTCGGATGAGACGGCCCACTGTCACCTCTGTCTCTCAAAGCATTGCTGCCAGGTTGCAAAAGGGTGAAGATGGAGACGATGAAGATAGCGAGGGAGAAAATGGAAAAGACTCAGTGCCCAAGCAGCCGTCAGCTATCGGAAAAGCCTGGAAAGCACTGTACGGGTATTTCAGGCCGTATTATTTTCTGGATCATTTGGACTGGCCGTCTTTGAAGCCAATTATAAGGACATGGATACAACTGTGGACTGCTGTCATTCTCTTTGAGATAAGTGCAGTGAACCAGTGGTTGGGAAATGCTGGGTACCTAGTTATGATCCTTTCCGTCATCCTGGCATCGGGACAAATGTCCATAATAATTTCTATCATCATACCCTTCTGCACTCTGCTAGGCGCGGTCTTTTCATTTGCTTTATCAGTGGTGGTTATGTCCATAAACGCCCGTATCAGAGGTTTCCCCACTCCAGAGTCTGTCGCAGCACAGTCGATTCAGGAAGGCCTCTGCGAAAATAATGCAGCCATCACCCAGTGTGTTCAGCTCCATTTGTTTCAGGGCCATTTTTTGACTACGAGAGCCACGGTTGTTACCATTATCGGCTATACCTTCGGCCAGACCATTCTGTATCTGGTCAGGCTCGTCAACCCTATCTTCATCCCTGGGAGTATCATTGGTAATATTCTGTTGACAATTCTGCTTTTCTACAACAATCTTTTCCCATATTTCAAGCCCTTGACGGTTGGAGTAAGTTGTGATTTTGTTGGCCTTTGACATTCTTATACCCACTAACCAGAACGTTGTTCTTCGACCCATGGGACTCTCTGTTTCATTACCATTTGTATGCTCGCTTCTTATATTCCCTACCTCATCCAGTGCTGCTTACTTGGGTGCCTGTAGCAACCTCACCAAGGCCCTCTCGAAGCTGTCCAAGACAAATGTGGAAATACTCGAGACTAAGAAACCCACTAGTGAAGAGTTTGTCATTTATAAAGAGCTAGGTGTGGGTACCACTAAAATGCGAACCAATTTGGCCAAACTAGAAATGCTGGCCAAGACCATCAGTCTTGAGATATCAATCGGTCGAGTTGATGCAGGGGATGTCGGAGAAGTACAGTCGATCCTCAGCTCTGTTGTCCCGGTCCTGGGAGCCTTTCAACTATACTACCGTGCGATCGAAGAGCGTAAGCAACTTATCAAGAACAATATGGAGCCTATCAGGAGAGTCAGTACTGCTGCTGCTCTGGGAGGCCGCATGTCGGGAACTTCCAAGATTTTCACTTCTCTCCATGATACCTACAAGCCAGTGGGAGAATTTGAGAATAGTATAAAGTACGATAAACTGCGACAGTTGTTGGCTGAGAAAAATCCCGAAGACATTCTCACCTTGGATGACTTGGATTTTTTGCAAGAAACAGTCTACGCACGATACCATGACACACTGTTCTGTGCGAGTGAAGCTCTGGCATTGATGGGTGACTGGTTGGCTGACACCAACGAATTTAGAATATACGCATTTCTGATACCTGGTAAATACCAGAAATGCAAGCAGCAGCAACAAGTTCGGGCCAAGGAAGTGATAGAAATGACCAAGAAGCTAAAAGAAAAGCTCGAAGCGCTTCAAGCATCTTCATGGGACGATCTTCGAGGGGATGTATTAGAGCGCAACGACATGATGTTGGCGGTGATAACTCTGGGCTCACTCTTTGGGTACTTTGTTGACTGGTATGCAAGTGCGACAATCCGTCTCCTGGAACTTGCAATTGATGTCGACGCGCGCCGCCAGACACCAACCCTTATCACACCGTTTACAAAGCTGATTCGAAAGAGGGCACAATTTCCAGACGATGGAATTGCAAAGGGTGATGATGTACCCCAGGACGTCTTCACGCTTCGCCGCGGAATTGCTAAGCGAGACCCTGATGCTTCTCCTCCACGGAATGTGGGCCATCTCATTGGAGCCAAAGTCGTGTCTCTCTTTGAAATGCTGACTAACCGGCATTTCGTCTTTGGAATTAAGCTTTCAGTCTTTTGTATTTTGGCAACGGTTCCTTTATTTGTTAGGGAGACAGCTGGGTGGTTTTATATGAATCGACTCATTTGGGTCCCGGTCATGATCAGTTTGTCCGCTGCTGAATTTGCGGGCGACACAATTTATAACTTGATCACTCGAATATTCAGCACGTTTATTGCCTGCGCCATTGGCTTGGCTGCCTGGTATATCTCGGCCGGGCGAAGTACAGGCAATGTCTGGGGTTTTGGAGTGGTGGGAGCCGTGGTTTGTTTTTTTGCTGCATTTTATCGGCTCTATTCAATCCACCAGGTTATAGCTCCGTCTATTCTGGTTCCCGTTACAGTATACTTGGTTATGGGGACTAGCTGGCAAGATGGGAGACCTGGCCAACTCACTGATCTGGGACACGGATTCACGGTTGCTTGGGTGCGATTCGCTACTGTTGTTATTGGTGTGTTTATTGCATTTATTTGCAGTCTGGTTCCTAGGCCTAAAACTGCTCGGGCCACGGTTCGTAAAATCATGGGCCGCGTTCTTGAAGAGAGTGGGAACATACATGGCGACGTTATAAAGTTTGCCATAGAGCGGTCCTATACCCCAACGGTACACATTTCATCTCGATCTGACCCGATTACTCTCAGTTTCAGGACTCTGTACCGAAAGATGGCCTACAATATGTTCCTTTTCCCTAGTTTGACATATGAGCCCTCGCTCAAAGGCACATGGCCGAAGCAGAAATATGAGCGTCTGCAGAGATTGATTACCGAAATGGTGCAGTTGTACTTTTCGCTGTACAACCTTATAGACGAGTTTCAGGACCCGGCTACCCACGTTCCATTGTTACTGTCACGGTGTGGCTATACAAATCCAGCTCTGCAAGCCGACCTTTTCTCGGTCCTTCACATGAGTAGCGCTGCTCTGACAACAAGCCGACCCTTGCCAATGGTGACCCCAGCGCATACCAGTATCCTTCATTCGAGTTACATTGAAGAGCGGTGGGGTGCCAGCGGGGCCTCTTTCCACGAGAGGTACTTTCTACGGGACGATTCGGATGAAGAGGAGGGCTCATCAGATGGTGGATCTGGATCAAGTCAAAGATGGAAGCGTCATTTAGACATGGACAGGTTACTGTCACATGACGGTCAGCTGGTCATCGTTGGCATTTACTTTGCCCATTTGATATACGAGAGGGTTGATGAAATTATGTATGTCGTCAAGGGGCTGGTTGGCGAGCAGTTTGAAATTGATTTGAAGCTTTTTAAGGAGTTGGAAGATTTTGAGTACGAGACGGTGAAGAAGATGGCCTAAAAGAAGTAATATATTTGAGCTTTTTTGTGACTCCTTTGCTTTCTAAGAGATTATCAGCTAATTTTGAAGTTGGAGTGTCCAGAGGAGATTTCGCTTTCAATATAATCTATTATTTCGTGAAACGAAACCGCCTCTAAGTAGTAGACTACTAAACCCGAGGGTTCCGCGCGCACTGCGAAGATTTGTGGGGTACCTTTAGCTATTGCGCCTCACAAATATGTGGCAATAGATTTTCTGACCCTTCTTATTTTAACTATTAATTTAACTATCAGAATCATTCTTGGGACATACACCATGAATAACCAGCCTACTTGGACACCCTATAGGAATCGCTCCTGCTTTAAGCCATCGGTAGTGGCTACTGTATTGTTCCTTACCTTTGCATGTGTTAGCTTTATAGTAGGCACGAGTTTGCTCATTAAATATAGGCATTGCACTTCCAAGTCCAAACATAAAGATAAGTGTGAAGAGATACAGTCATTTGAGTACGTATTCTACTTTTTATCGGCTCTGTTTACAGGACTCTTTTGCGCTCAGGTTCATGCGAATTTGCGGGGTAAACTGTTTTCGGATGCGCAATTGGAGCGAGGGTTTTATGAAGATGATGAGGAGTATTTGAGGGGAGACCAGCATTAGGAAGGATAGCACAATAGCGATAGAAGGATGCTGTATTTATTTCGATGGAAGAGTTTTCGAGTTAGACAGTTTACAAATTAGGTGTACGCTGTGGGAAAAGGGAGAGGTTTTAAGTGGACAGTTTGTTATTTGCTCACTAGACTAGAAGAAGAATTGATATTGACCATGGTCACAAGACAGAAGTTTATGTATTATTCAAGTAAAGACCAGTTTTCTCTACTTTTATAGACTGTTGGGTCAAATTGCCCTGTTTTATAATCACATCTCTGTTTGTCTCTCATTGACTTTTTGTCGTTTGTCGCGTATCTGCAGTTTGTTAGTGTTCAGATGCTATAGTTGACGGTTATTCCCCCACGAAAGATGCCACAACTCAACTTCATAACTTCATCACTGAAACTTTCAAAATAGAGACGCTTTTTGAATCGCAGGAATTAAAGTCATTCATTCAAATCACCTAATTGATCCAACCGAACAACTGTCATTGATTTGATCGGTGAACAGCATGAGCTTTGAGCTACCTCAGAATATACCGAAATTTGGATCAGGGAATAGTAAGGTGGAAAACCGATTGTGGACTGCGAGAAGAGATAGTGGTAAACTACCCTTGTACAAAGACAAACCGTACGGTGGACACAGTAGAATGGGAGATGGCATCTCGTTTCACTCGCGAAGGCGGCGGAGACTGCTAGGCATTGCAATGCTCTTGGTGGCCTTTTTGTACGTGGTATACACTTATGGCCATATCCTGTCAGGTCAAGCTAGCAAACTCGTCCCGTGGCCGTCTCCGGGGAAGGAAACTTGGCAGTATCGGCAGAAAAAGGTCAAATATGCCTTTGAGTCGACATGGGAAGCATATCGCAAGAATGGATGGGGCAAAGACGAGTTCCATCCGATTGCCAAGTCAGCTAAGAATATGGGTCCCAAGCCTCTAGGTTGGATCATTGTAGATTCGCTCGACACTATGGCTATCATGGGCCTAGAAGACCAGCTACAAGAAGCACGAGAATGGGTTCAGGATGAGCTGGACTATGACATGGACTACGAGGTGAATACCTTTGAGACGACAATTCGCATGCTGGGAGGACTGCTGTCCGCCCATTATCTCACAAAGGATGATTTGTATCTGAACAAGGCTGTGGATCTGGCAGATCGAATAATAGGAGCCTTTGACACTCCGTCTGGAATTCCGTTTGCCAGTGTCAATTTGCACACGGGTAAGGGGAAACCGTCGCATACTGACGGAGGTGCCAGTTCTACTGCCGAGGCAGCCACCCTACAGCTGGAATTTAAGTATCTAGCGAAGCTGACAGGCGAGTCGCTCTACTGGGAGAAAGCCGAAAAGGTCATCCAAGTATTGGAAGGGAATCATGTTCAAGACGGGCTTGTGCCTATTTATATTCAAGCCGATTCTGGTCAATTCCAAGGTAACTTAATCAGATTGGGTTCTCGAGGGGATTCATATTACGAATATTTGCTCAAACAGTACCTTCAGACTGGCGAGAGTATATACAAAGACATGTATGAGGAAACAGTTGAAGGGATCAAGGGTCATCTCATTCACCAGTCACGTCCTAGCAGGCTAACGTTCATTGGTGAACGAGACCATGGCCTTGATGGCCCTCTGTCAAACAAAATGGACCACCTAGTCTGCTTTGCAGGGGGGATGTTTGCATTAGGAGCCACTGGTGGAAAGCTGCTGGATGAGGCTCGGCGGGACGGTATCTGGTCTAATATTCAAGAGAATGACATGAGATTGGGTATGGAGATAACTAAATCATGCTACGAAACGTATGCCAAGACTGCTACTGGGCTTGGACCCGAGATTGTTATTTTCAACGATGATCCCAATTCAACGCAAGATTTTAGCATCAAGCCCGCCGATGCCCACAACTTACAACGTCCAGAGACTGTTGAATCTTTGTTTGTATTATGGCGAATTACAAAGAACCCGATCTACCGCGATTGGGGATGGAGGATATTTGAAGCTTTTGAAAAGTGGACTAAACTAGAGGATGGAGCTTACGCCAGTCTGCAGGACGTGCGAACGACGCCTCCTAGAATGCGCGACAATATGGAATCATTCTGGCTGGCCGAGACTTTGAAATATTTGTATCTTCTTTTCGATGACAGTGAAGAAGAACTTTTGCCTTTGACAAACGTGGTATTTAATACAGAAGCCCACCCGTTTCCGAAGTTTGATATGCAGCCTCTGTTTAAGACTGGATGGAAAAGAAGCAATATCAAAAATGTCAAGGATGATGTCGAAACGATTGTTCCACCAAAGGAAAATGAAGAATGAAGAACGAAGAATAAAGTTTGCATAAATTTTTTTTATTCTTTGGCTCGAGGCTGTTACTATATAAAGAAAGATTGAAATTATGAAATGAACGTGATGAAAAACACAAGTGTCGGGAAATAGAAGAGCTAAGGAGGTGAAGAGAAGAATTTCTGTCGAGAGATTGTCCTATCATGATTGTCATATCATGATTGTCCTATAGGCTTCATCTCAAACATTTTCAAGCACCAAGAGGTTCGCCGACACCCCAGACGGGAAGTTTAGCCTCAGGTTCGGCCTCTCTGGCACCTAGTGGCTCTCCAACGCCCCAGACAGGAAGCTTAGGTTCAGCCTCTCTAGCACCAAGAGGCTCACCGACACCCCAGACAGGGAGTTTGGCTTCCCGAGCGCCCAGAGGTTCACCTACACCCCAAACGGGAAGTTTGGCTTCAGGCTCGGCTTCAGCCTCTCTGGCACCAAGTGGTTCTCCAACTCCCCAGACGGGAAGCTTGGCTTCTCTCGCTCCCAATGGCTCACCAACACCCCAGACAGGCAACTTGGGCTCAGCCTCAGCTTCACGGGCGCCAAGTGGTTCTCCGACACCCCAGACAGGTAGTTTAGCCTCAGGCTCAGGCTCGGCTTCTCTTGCACCCAATGGTACACCAACACCCCAGACAGGAAGTTTAGGCTCAGGCTCAGCCTCCCGAGCACCCAATGGCTCTCCAACACCCCAGACGGGCAGCTTAGCTTCTCTGGCAGACAGATCTAAAGGAGCAGCAGAAACTCCTAGAGCAGAAGTAGCTGCACAAATGGCAAAGGTAGAAAATTTCATTCTTCAGGCGAGAGAGGAAGAGGACGCAGTACTAGAACAAGAACAAGTTTTGGTTGGAACAGGAATATGACAAGTAACAGCCTCGAAGCATAATATATATAATTGTTGTATATAGCATGCCTAAGTGGCCCTAAGTGTCCTCCTTTGGGAAGGGTTCGCACCATCATCCGCCATAGCTACTTATCAACACATTTCAACCTACTGTTGAAGTCCACAACATGCCTAGCAAAAAGACGTTGAAATACCTCTAAATGAGCCCAGATCAACATAAAGTCATGCATGCATGGTCTCCTAATAAATACAATTAAGGAAATTTCGCATCTTTTTTACTCACCCTGCGGTGCCGTAGGTTGTATCTTTCACATTATTGAATCCTATGAAGTTGTGCCAAAGAGCCGACTTTAAAGGCCTGATATGCACGAGGGGTCCTAAGAAAACCTTAATTAGGAAATTGTGATATGCATGTGGGTCCTAAGAACCCTTCATTAAGGTAATTTTGAGACCCTCAGGAGGTCGCGAAGACTGGTGATCAGGCTGGACTATTTCGTGAGGGGGGGGGGAGGGGGGACTAGCTTGGGCTGGAGGTGAATACGATGGTTTTCCATGGCTTCCTGGCCAACCTTGTCATTGATCGCAGACTGGATTCGGAGCCTTTCCTTAAGCGAGAGGCTAGAAATATCTACCTGAACGGGTCACAATCGTTCTTAGGGAGTGCCATATCGTCAGCTTCCATACCGTGGGCGATGCTGAACCGGCTTATTCGAGTCTGGAACCTATCAGAAGGCCCTTTCCACACTTGGAATTATCCACAAGCTTGGAATTGTCCATCGTAGTATCATCGTGGTAATACGAGCTGTTTGAAGTCAAGGTATTTATTTTTGATTTTTGATCGGTCCCGGAGGATGAGGCATGGAGAAGAATATGAATTCGATCTGATCAATGTTCGTCAAGTATTTGGGAAAGCTTTTGGAAATGCTAGCTAACAACCTTTAATGAGTGCTTAAATACTTTCCGGGAAGCAGCACACTTCAGAGCCATATTAAGCCGCGGGCGGCTCTTAATGCATATCGAGGGTTTCACCTTCACTTCGCCATTTAACACTGTGGAGTACGCGCAAGCATGGCGCCACTGAGAGAAGAAATAGGTCGGACGCAAAGAGGACGGCACGTTAAGGTTGTGACTCAAGACGTAGGTCCGACAAACACAGGTCGGAGAAGGGGAAATAACTATGCTGCCGACTCTGCCACTCGAGCTCGAGCTCAAGCCAAAAGGATAGCAGAGCTTGAGCGTGAAAACTACCACGATAATGTGAAAATAGATATCCCGAAGCTGGACCTACTGGTGGACCCAATGACAAGCAAGGGGGGTGTGCGAATGGGTGCCACCGTAAACTCTCGAAGAGTGCTGGGTTCGAAAAAGAGTCTGACCAATCACTTGGACGACGACCCGAGCTCGACCAAAATCCTGCACGACTCTTATGCACCGGCGTCTGTATACCCAGCCAGACGCTTGTGTAGTATATGTGGGTTCTGGGGCAAAGTAACGTGCACGAGGTGCGGAGCTCTGTATTGCAGTCTGCCTTGCCAAGAGACGCATCGAGAAACTCGATGCCTGAAAGTCTACGGCTAACTAAGTATATTTATTATGAAATGCAATGATTTTACGGCCTCGCCATGCCTCGGCAGTCCCTCCCGGGGACGATTGGTTAAATGTGATGATCGTTCAATGAACTTACTCGACCGATCTATTACTATTAGTCGCCACTCTGTGTACATGGCGCCAAAGAGCAGTAATGGAGTCGTATTTTACTATCTAGTTAAATGCTTGTATGCTATTCATGGATGTGTTTTCTGCGAAGCAGAACCAAGCTCAAATACGCCCAGGGTGTACTGAACTTAAGATCTTGGCTCGCCATTGTTCGTAGTCTTCGAGTCTCGAGGCACTGCTGAAGATCATGCTGTAGTTTAGCATGTTGCCAATCCCGCTGGCATGCTTCTTTTTCGCCTTGACACTTTCGAGCCTGTCATCTACCGTGATCCGCCGTATCCAAGTCTGATCTGTCACGATGTTCTCTGTCCACCCAATCCACTCTTCTAGTTTCTCTTGGCTCACTCCTCTTACGAGACGCAGAAGCTTATTACCAAATGACACTTTTGCTGAACTTTCGATCAGCTCAGGCTGCGACTTGTTGGTAATAACGTAAACCAGTCCACATAGCAGACCCCACCTCTCTTTAACTAGGTTGTTATAGAGTCGATACCCGTGCGAGATGGCTTCTGCTGTCTCGTCGCTCAGACCCAAAGCCTCGCAAATCGAATCCAAGTCACGGCTCTTAGGATCGGTGTCTTTTGCGACTCCACGTCTTTTGACCGGAGAGGGCGATGGAGAGGGCGACAAGTCGCGCTTTTCACTTTTTTTGGCGCTTACCAGGCCCATTGCCTTAACTGGTGAAACTGAGTTGTTTAAATTAGGGGCCTGCACGGGTCGCGGAGATGTCGTTGTGGATATTCCTCTTTTCTTAGACGGGGTCCTAGTGTGTGCTGGGGAAGACGCCGAGGAACTTCCTCCGTACAATGCATTACGAAACCTGCTCAGCAGGTTATTGAAAACCCGGGGTGGCACGGGTGCGCGTTTCGAGCTGGGCTGGGGCAGGCCTAAGCTCGCCATGCACTTTTCCACTGCCAGATAGCTACATACATAGTACCGGGCAGCTTCTTCGTCAGGTTTGAGTCCTGTGACCTTTTGTCCCGACTGCAGCTCCAGGCTCGTCCCCAGTTCCACCAGCTCAGCTGGGTATGAGACCTCTGGGATGATGAGTTCAAGGGCACTGACTACCTGCTTGCTACTCATTAGATGTGATGCGATGTGGAGAAATTAAGCAGAGCTGTGTGGCTCTTTTTGGTGCCTTTTTGAATTAATTTAACGTTAAGGTGGGGGACCAACTTATAAAGTGGTTGCAGATATCAGATTGACTTCAAGTGGGGTTCCGAGCATATCAGATTAACTAGGCTTACTGCAACGCAAGATTGCCTGTAGCGGATTAAACGCTAATCCTAAATTTAAATTGTTCTGGCATTTGATGTATGAATTGTAAGAGTATTTGTGATTATTTTCGGTGGAGCGGAACCACCGAGGCGCCCTGCTGGAGGCAGGCTGGACACGTGAATTCTATCTTCGTGGCTCCATCTATGTATGTTATATGCTCAACTCGTTGTTTTTTTACAGATCCTGTTTGACAAATTGCTTCTTGTTGGAAGGTCGCAGCCTGTACAATGCAGTTCCGTGGGAAGGAACCAAAGCCTGGATGGTTCCATGAGGATGCACAGTGCCGATATTGGCACCAAACAACAAAGGCTCGTTGTCAGCGATACCGTCAGCGTAGCTTTTGGCAGTAGCGTTGTACAGAAGGCCTTCTTTTACGGCCTGTTGAGGAGTCTTGGTACCGTTAATGATTGATTCAGCGTCTTTGTCGCTCATTCGGCCACCCCACAGATCATAGACATCCCAGGCCATGGCGCATTTAGGAGATGTGCCCGAGGTGCCAGAATCCACAAAGATGTCAGCAAGCGTCGCATTGAGCGTCAGTGGGATGTTGGCTCCGTTTACCAGAGCCACCACCTGGTCTCCATTGGCCAGACGGCCGGACCACATTGATAGCTCACCATAATCCCATCGGTCCTTTTCAGAGGCTTCCATTCTCCACATTCGTGCGGCAGAAGAGCCTAGCGGGTCCTGGTTGATGGCCAGGACGGCAGGGTTCGTCAAAATAGTGTACGCCTTGGGATCCATTTCCCTGATATCGTTTCCCATCATGAGAGGCGACTTGAGAGCTGACCACATCGAAAAGTGGGTGATGTACTCGTCATCAGTGCTGCCACCGTTGCCTACTTCCAAGATATCGAGATCGTTCCAGGCTCCAGGACGGGCTTTGGAAACGTAAGAGGCAGCCTTGCCGAGCACGTTAGTGAACGAGCAGAAGAAGCCAGCCAACTTGCATGTGTAATCTTCAGCAGAGCAAGGACATCGCTGGTCAGGCCTACTGAACGAGTCGTACAGATCTCCAGCCATTCTCCACGAGTTGGCGATGGTCGGCGCCCAATCCCAGGGAGAGTCCTCACCCCAGTTGCACAGGGAGTAGACTATCTCCCGGTCGGTGTTGAGCAGAGCGTCAGACATACGCTTGTATCGGTTGAAACTGATCTCTGCAGTACCATACTGCCCTTCATTGAAGCAGTTATCGTACTTGAAGTAGTCCACCTCCCACTCGGCCATCTTGGTGGCATCCTCGACTTCGTATCCGAGCGACCCTTCGTAACCGGCACAGGTCCATTTTCCGGCACTCGAGTACATTCCAAACAGAAGGTCCTTTTCATGGAGTCTGTCAGCCACTGCTCGCATTCCATTGGGGAATTTGGTGAGATCAGGCTCGAGGTAGCCGTCGCTATTTCGTCCTTCAGACCAACAATCGTCAAGAACGACGTATTTGTAACCGAGATCCCGCAGACCTAATTCGAGCAGCTTTTGCGAGGTTCCCACTAGGAGCTCTTCGTTCACGTCGCACTCGAACGTGGCCCAGTTGTTCCATCCCATGGCTGGAGTCATTGACAAGCCATTATAACTTGCCGGTTCTCCGTTGATGGCAGCATTAGTGAACTGAGCACCAAACAGAGTACCTGCGACTGCCGTGAAGAGAATCATGTTACTTGAGAAGTGAGTAATAATAAACGAATATATTTACTTCTGATGAGAATGAAGGGGAATAAGGAGAAGACAAAGTTTTGGCCCTAAAATACCCTTTATACCAAACCATTTCCAGTCAGTACTCTAATCAAATCAATGCAAAAACCGGGTTGATTCTCGGAACCCATCCGGGACACACACGCGCCAAGTTAAGCATTGCCGTCATAATTCGTTTGGCAGGTTCTGATTTGGAAGGAGGCCATACATTCGGACCGAAGAGAATTATACTATCAGGAGAACCCCGACTGCCCGGCGGCAGTTCCTAGAGCGGGAAAACAAGAAATTGTGACATATTGCCTTTCTGACTCGTTTAAAAGTCCTACTCATTTTTTAACTCCATTTTTTCCGGGCATGAGAGGCACCCCGGAAAGATTATCGGAGATCGCAAAAAAATGTGTGGAGAAGAGAGAGAAAGCTTTGGACGATCTCTTTCAGCGGTTGGGGTAAGATGAGTTCAGCCGTGAATCCTGCCGAGAATCTCGCCAAACTGCCTCCAAAAAAAACTTGTTGGCAACTCTTCGTATCGTTCGCTCTGCGTTAGAGTACTGCAGGAGTATATTGGCAGTAGTACGAAGAAACCAAGGAGAGGTGGGGCGGTTTTCCCCGTCAAGTAAATGTTGTTGATAGTTATTGTTGGCCATTAACAAGAACACTGCCATTTGACAGGAATAGACCCGGCCAACCCACCCCCCACCATGAAACTCAACCCCGCACGGCTCGTATTTGTTTGCGAATCACGGAAAAGTCCATGAAAGTACACACTATTCACCCGGTGCTTCACCCAGACTCAGGGTACTTGTGGTTTATGCTATATCAGACCGAAAAACCTAGTTCGCCCAAGCGAAACGCTCAATGCCCACTGTCATACAGCCTTACCTTCCTTCCCCCACCTCTCTCCACATATAACGACGTTATGGTAGAAGTTAAAGTTACGGCGCATGCAGGACCGCCCGCGCGGGGACTTTGACCGAAAATGGCCCACACTCTCCTGCGTGCCCCTCACTAAGCCCAAATGTCGGTCTTAGCAGTACGAGAGAATGAGAAAGAGTTGCGATGAAGTTTGTTCCAAGATAAAATGCGGCCCAGATCCACCTCTTGGATTATCTATTATTTTTCGCAAACACGCATTCTCAACCATGGCTGACACTAATAACGTCTCTCAAAATGAGAAAGGCGCCGACATTTTTGTCGAAAATGATATGAAGAAAAATATCAACTCCACTTTGTACGATGCCATCGAAGAAACCAATGTCGAGCATGAGATGTCCTTGTGGCAGGGTATGAAGCTGTACCCAAAAGCTATTGCCTGGTCATTCCTTATCTCGCTGGCAGTTATCATGGAGGGCTACGATACTGCCTTGCTTGGAAACTTCTTCGCGTACCCTTCGTTTCAGAAAAAATTCGGCGAGCCTTTTGGAGATGGATTTTCGCTGCCTGCCCGTTGGCAGACCTCTCTAGGTCTTGCCAGTGGTATCGGGTCCATGTTTGGTGTTTTGATCAGTGGTTATATTTCTGACTTGTACGGTCACAAGAGAATCATGCAGGCTGCACTGGTCACAATCACCGGTTTCATCTTCATTACCTTCTTCGCACCTAATGCCACTGTTCTGTTGATTGGAGAGATTCTCTGCGGCCTCCCCTGGGGTGTGTTTGCAACTGTTGCGCCTGCCTATGCTGCCGAGGTCTGTCCTGTGGTGCTACGGGGCTATCTCACAGCCTACATCAACCTGTGTTGGGTCATTGGACAGCTGCTTGCGTCTGGAATCCTTAAAGGTTTCGTTAACCGCACTGATCAGTGGGGATACAGAATTCCCTTTGCGCTGCAGTGGATGTGGCCCATCCCTCTTTTCATTGTGGTTACTCTCGCGCCTGAGTCTCCCTGGTCGTTGGTCAGACGAGGCAAGCTGCAGCAGGCAGAGATTTCAGTCCGACGACTGGCTTCCAAGTCCGAGCAGGTAGATGAGAAGAGAACTGTTGCTTTTATGCTCCACACCACCGAGCTTGAGCGGAAGGTGTCTGAGGGTACCACCTATTTGGACTTGTTCAGAGGCTCCGATGGACGACGAACTGAGATTGCCAGCTGTGTTTTCCTCGCTTCCACTATGTGTGCCGGAAACGTGCTCTCCTATGCCAATCAGTTTTTTGAGACTGCTGGGTTTTCAATCTCTAACGCTTTCTCTTTGGGAGTAGGCCAGAACGCCATTGGGTTTGTCGGTACTGTCTTGTCGTGGTTTGCTATAACCTACGTTGGACGACGAACTTTGTATCTATCAGGATTCATTCTCATGGGAATTGTTTTCTTCATCATGGGCTGCGTGTCCTTCTCCAGTACTGGTGGTGCTCTGTGGACCCAGGCTGCTCTGATCTTTATACTTCAATTTATCTTTGAGTTCAATATTTGTCCTCTCTGCTGGGTGCTGATTTCTGAGATTTCTTCTACCAGACTGCGATCCAAGACTATTAGCTTCTCTCGAGATGTTTACCAGGTGTGGGCTATTCTCAATGCCGTTATCTATCCTTTTATTATGAACCCTACTGCTGGCAATTGGAAGGGTAAGGTCGGCTTCCTTCAAACCGGATACTGTGCGCTTTGTGCTCTATGGGTCTATTTCAGACTTCCTGAGATCAAAGGACGAACCTACGGTGAGTTGGACGTCATGTTCCAGCGGGGAGTTCCTACGAGAGAGTTTAAGAACTACGTTGTGGATCTGGCTGAGACCGGAGAATTGGATTGAATCTTGACAGCAGAGTTAGAGAGTTTCTATTTAAACAGGTTATAAACAACTATTCAATTGACTTTTTGCACAATATTTTGTATTTTGTACTTCTCTTACTATGGTATGGAATAGAACGGCTGCTCTAAAAAAATTCGCCTACCTCGTTCTAACCACGAGCAAAGGTGCTTCTACTTCGACAGATTCCAACCATGCCGCGTGCAATTAAGGAGCTCCCATTAGAGCTAACATTTGAAGTTTAACTGTCACTTTTCACGACGTTAGTTCAATTCAATTTTTGTTGTTCGGTCCCCCCGCACGGCTTCTCGGAAACCTACCCCACCTCTTTGATCTGATCTGCCCATTCAACCTCATCATCATCTCCCCGACCGCAAAAATATGAGAGGCTAGTCTGCAATAGGTCATGGAGCCCGTGGGCTATGCCCGCCGTTCATCTCATGCAGGCTGCTGATCTTCGCCTCGGTCTGCCAATAAAGTGGGGATATCCATTGGTTCTTAGTAAAATTTACGGGCTGTTTTATTATTATTACAACCAAAAAAAAATTGAGTTGATATCGGCGGAAATTCCGGTCTGACTCTCTAGCTTGGCAAAATGCCGTTGTTTTGGCTTTGGTACATCACCCATGAAACCTAGCTTCTACAGTGAGTGAGCCGTCAATTTCGGTGGAGAGAGGTTGAGACCCAAACTGCAATTGAAATTGCAATTGAATAGATGGTTTAGCATGAAATCAGAGCTACGTAGACCAACGGCTCTCCTTTCCTGCTATACGCCCTCATCATTCGATATAGCATCGTACCACGATGTTTCCCAAAGAACGATCTCGCGGCGCCTCGTAATGAGTTTTTACCCCGCTTCGATCAGCACAAGATCTGTATATCTGTCAAATGTCAACTTAGAAGCATCTCTACCGCGTTGTTAATGTCTCGTAATAGAAAATCTGCCGGAAATTTTACCGAGCCCACGGTACTTCACCGTAAACCTGGATATGCGGCAATACTACAATTCTGAACTTCATATATAGTTGCCAGATCTTGTTCTTCGTGAGAGATCAACGAAAACCTCCTTCGGCTCAACTTCGAACTTCAAGGACTTTCAACAGTAACAGTACTCTCTCCCATGAAATACTCAACTTGTGGCCTCGTTGCCTTGGCTGTAGGATCGGCTGTTGCAGGAACCCCACTCACACAGGGTCCCGATGACCCTCTGCCTTTATGTTATCCCCAGCAAAAAGTATGCAATCCGCACCTGAGCGTTCTAAAGGCCGCCCGAACCCCCAACGGGTTTAATCAAGCTTCTAGAGGGTGGAATTCCTTTGGAGCTCAGGCCAATCCTATTGCTGTACCCAGTTTTTCGGTTTACAATCAGACCTTTTGTTCGGAACAATGTTTCGTTATGGCTGAACATGACTTCCAAAACGCAGGTTATCAATACTGCAGTCTGGACTCAGGATGGTCACTGAACAACGGCGATGCCAATGGGCGGTTCCTGTTTGATCCTTCTATTTTTGATCTCCCTTCTTTTGCCGAGGAGCTTCATGCCAAAGACCTGAAATTGGGAGTTTACGTTCTCCCGGGTGCATTCTGTGACGAAGGAAACAAGACAATTCTCGGTACTGATGTTACTCTTGGAGAAGTCTTCAATGGAAACAACGAAGGGTTCCTGAGATGCAATTTCGATTTCTCCAACGAAGCGGTTCAGCAGTATCACAATTCGGTGGTTGAATTGTTTGCCTCTTGGGGGGTCGACATGATCAAACTGGACTTTGTCACTCCTGGCAGCCCCGACAATGGTGCCAATCTGATTCTGGACGGTCACAAATACGTCGAGGCTTACCACAAGGCAATTCAGCATTCCGGAAAAGACATACGGTTGGACATCTCTTGGAAGCTGTGCCGAAACGAGACATTCCTGGATGTATGGAGAGAGAACAGTGATTCCATGAGAACTGACCAAGACATTAACAACTCAGGGTCGTCTGTCTTCGTGGATTATGCTACCGTTCAGCGAGCCATTGATAACTATCGACAGTTTAGCAGTCTTCACGTCGAGCAAGGCAAGGCTATCACCAGCTACCCTGATATGGACAACATGTACGTGGGCAATCCCGCATCAATCACTGGAGTGACTGATGAACAACGGCAAACAATTGCTTTCCATTGGATTGGAGCAGCTGCCAATCTCATCACTGCCTCAGATCTTACCAATCTTGACGCTCTAGGAAGGAGATTGTTTACTGATCCCAACCTTTATGAAGCTGCCGATTTCGCTGCTGCTTATCCCATGCAACCCCGAAACCCAGGAACCGGATGCAACACTGCTCAACAATTACAAGGGTGGATTTCAGGTCCCTCTCCTCATGGGGAAGCTCTTGTCTTGGCTACGAATCTTGGACCGGATCAAGGACAGGGTGGATTCAACCAAAACCTGACAGGAACGCAGACCGTGACGCTGAGCCTTAAAGATTTGGGAATCCAGGGTAGGAATTACAAAGCTTGCAACATCTGGACCGGACATTGCAGCACCATCACCAACTCTCACCCTCTTTCAGCTGCTTTAGATGAAGGTGCATCCGCATTTTTCAAGCTGACAGAGTTCTAGGCGGCGATACAACTGGCTCTGCTGCCACCAAGCCATAAATATTCTGGAAAAAAGAATAACGTTAGGTAAAACAATAGGAAGAACAATGAACTTCTAGTTAGGCGACCGGTCCTTTTTAAACTGTTCAGATATGAATGATATGTTAGACTTTGTGTGGTCGTCGGCCGTGTCAGATGATGATGCAATAATGCGGTTGACAGTTTCCATATCCATTAATCTGGCATATATTCCAGTGGATAGTATACCGAGTGCCTTTGTAAATTTGAGATGAACATACGAAGGGCAGGTCTTGTCCTGTAAAGACTCTAATGTTCTGTGACATATCTCGCCAATATATACTCTGAGGGTTTCTTCGTCGAGGGCTAGATTGGGTAACATCTGGGCGGCCTCTGCAATTGTCAGGCTCAGCATATATCTAACAGTACCTTCAGTTTCGTCATTAGAATGATTGTGGGCCAGTTGGAGAAGCTCCGCCGATGGCGTGGAGTATGATGCAATGTTCAAAGCAATACGAGCCCCCGTCCGGCGCAGTTCAACATGTAGTTTTTGAAGCAACAGGCGCTCGACAACGTATAGATATCCAGTGTTCTTAACAATGATACCACAGCCCTCTGGCCTGCGTGAAAGATTTTTTAGAATGTAGTATTTTTGAAAGAGAAAAGGTTCATTGTCAATTGGGCCGTTGATAATCGCATTAACAATTTCTTGCGCTTCGCTGAGTTGAACAAACTGGTTCAGCTTTTCATCGTCCACAATAACATTAGCTAGCAAGCAGCAAGCCAAAACTGATTCATTCGTGTTTGATCCCTTTATCCGGTCAATTGCTTGATGGAATACCGGGTCGGACATCGACACTTTGACTATGTTAGAAAAGGATTCTATGCTGGTAACCTTTATCACTACATTGACAATCGACTGATACGCTTCAGTCCCACTTTCTATCATTCTGATGCAAGACTCGAATAAAAAGCGAAAGTCTGATTCATTTGCAAATTGCTGGCAGAATCGGTCGTCTCCTCCAAGAAGATCTATTGCTATGAGTTTGGCTTCTTCGTGGCCGGATCCGAGAAGCTCTCTTGCCACACTGTCAGGAAAATGGCTCTGTTTGTTCTCTTCTATAAAAATCTCAATCAAAGAGAGCGCACCTTCCCAGGCTTTACCATCAATTCTAGACATGCATCTAAATATTTTTGGGAACCATCCCTTGTGCAGCAAAAAGTCGATAGCTGTTTCTCTGTTAGCAAGACAGTTAAAGAGAATCCATGCGAGGCCGCAACTTGTAACTTACCATAATCAATGCAAAGGTTTAGCAGTAAATAAAATATAATCTGAAGAAGGCCCTGATCCTGGCCGTCCAGAAAGCTTAGCAGTTGAGTCATAAACGGTTCGTTCCCTATAACGATTGCCCGGTTTACATCTTTTTGTTAGTCAATTCACAAGTCTCGTCCATAGCAAAAGAAAAACAACCATCCTTACCATTGTCTGCCACACTGTTGCTAATGACTGTTAGATATGCCCTGTCTAGCTGACTGTTCTCAAACGCATATTGGCAGAGTTCTGTCACGTAAGGACTAATTTGATCTCGGTGACTTTCTAACAGTTAGTATAATACAAAGCAGAGTCAAATTTAGTTATCCTACCATTTCGAGTTTCTGCTTTCAAGTCGGCTAAGACCCTGGAGATGACACTGGCATCATTGGCTTGTTGCGCCCGACGCAATTGCTCGAAGTATTGCTCCATGTTGCAATAACTATAATCAAGTCAGGAGAAAGTTTATAACATCAAATTGCAATTTTAATGTGGGGGTTGGGGTGTGGATACTGACTATTTGATGTTGATGGAAGTTCGCTACGAAGTACAGTATAAAGTGCAACAAATATATGGGGTTTCCGAGTAAGGGCAAAATAGTGCGGAGCTATTTGTTCCATATTTTTATAATCAACTGTTATAGACTATCCTTTACTGTTTCTGCAAGCATCCTTTATTTTCCAATAAAGGGGCAAATAGTGAAATTTTCTGTTTCATCTGCATATAGTTATACGCAACTAACCATTTCAATCAACGGACATATAAAATTCAATATCATACAAAATATATATCTCATAACCTTCTGCGAAGCAGAACCAACCCTCGCCGGAAGGGGCCGCCGGGGGCATCTCCCCATGTTAAATACAATTCACTCAACTATAGTGCATATCTGAATTCTGGATTCTCCCCGTCGGTCAAATCAGCAAACTCGGCATTGGCCAGAGACTCGGGAAGGCGCTCATTGGCAGCATCTCTTCTCTTGTTCTCCTTCCAGTTGATGTAGTACACCAAACTAGTAGTGATCTGGGCAACGCAGAAGCACACCACAATTGCGATTTTGGCGCTCTGATAGTGAGGGGCCTGCTCTGGAAGAAATGTCTGGGGCCCAATTAGGTTTCCAGCTCCGAATCCGACGAGCACAACGGCTCCTGTGATAACTTTTTTGGTGTGGCCGGCAGCATTGGACGCAACGCAACTGAGAAAGCACACAAACGTAGTAGGAATTCCTGCGTAAATATAATAACCAGCCAGTTGAGCTTTGTTGGAAGGAGCAAAAGCTAGCAAACAGGCCGCCACCAGGTTGAGAAGATTACCCAGCCATCCAATCAGCATTCGCTTTTGAGTCCACTGAGCTATCAATCCTAAGCCAATACTTCCAACCAATTCACAAGCACCAGCAGGGATTCCCATGATGAGAGCTTGCTTCTCGTCATAGCCAAAACTAGTCAGCATGATGGAACTAAAGTTGGAAATGCCTCCATTGGGGATATTAATGGCCACCAAAGTGAAGAAGTAAAGATAGGTTCGGATGTCTGTCACAACCTCCTTCACCTGATACCACTTGATGTGTCTGTTACCAAATCCCTGCTGGTTTGATCGGATGCGCTCGACGACGAGTAGCTTGTCCTCTTTGTTCAAGAACCACGCCTGGGAAGGAGTGTCGGGGATGTGAACAATGAAAATGATGCCAAAGAAAATTGTGATGCTTCCAACAATAATATACAATAACCGCCATCCAGCCATGGGGAGGGTGCCGTTTGCGTCTCCCACTGCCATCCCATAGGCAACAGCAGGACCGATCATTTGTGCCATTCCGTTAAAACTCATCCATACTGCCGTCCGCAAGAATTGCTCCTCCACTTTGTACCACTGCGACGTGATAAGCACGAAAGCAGGTGCAATGGACGATTCGAGGACTCCGAGCAGGGTTCTCAGAGCTAGAAATCCGGCATAGTTTTTCACAACTGCAGTGATGCACAGAGTGAATCCCCACACGATAACGAAAGTACCGCACGTCTTGGCAATAGGGAAACGTTGAAGTGAAAGGGAATTGGGCACCTCAAATACCAGGTACCCGATATAGTACGCGGTTCCAACCCAACTATATTGATTTCCCACCATCTTAAGATCCTCCTGCAGACCCATGATCGAGGCGTAGGAGTTGGAAACTTTGTCCATAAACTGGATACCGTAGATACAAGACATCATGAGACAGACGAAGAAATCGATCCGTCGAACCAACCTTCTATTGGTCTTTTCATCTACTACCAATCCCTGTGACTCTTTGGCATATTTCATAGCCAGATCAGCCTCCGTGAGGTCGACTGCAGGAATCTCCTGGATCTCTACAGAGTGTGTTTCATCCTTCATTTTCTGTATGCGTAGCCCAAAATGGAGTTCTTTTATCTCCCTTTTTACTACTACTGAATGCCATTGATTCTTATATCTCATTCTTTAAATACCCAACCCGGTTTCTATCTACAGCTGGTGGGGGTGGGGTTGCAATAATGCCCCGACAGTATAATTCGGACTCCTTAACAAACTTTTTGGACCCTGAATTTGCTTATCAGCGATCGACCCGTCACTCTTTTGCCTTAGTGGGTATAGGTTCCCGAGAGATAATGTAAGAGGGCGGGAAATTAACCTCCACGATAAGATTTCAAAGCCCCCGCACCCGAATATCAACCGTCGGAGTCCTAAAACCTGTCAAAAAGTCTGCAGCAATACATCAGTCATAGATGCTCATTAGTCAATAAATAAAAATGTCACTTAGATAAAATTTCCCGAGATAACACCTCCACATAGCCGTTCAAAGATAGACCCCTTGAAATAGATAGATAGATAGATAACACACACGGTGTGACAACCTAAACAGCATTGATCATCATTTGTGACTTTGAAACCAATCCCGCACCCTCTAAGAACTCGGGAAATTCTCTCAAGCTCTTGCCCAGGATCGCTTCCATTTGCCGATATCCAAGGCACATGCCCATGCAAATAAATAATTCGTAATCAAGCGAGTCGCTACTGACTTGTTTAAACAAAATCTCAGGCTTCATCGGCAAACTCGCCGTCATTATCGGTTGGGACAGCTGGGGAGAAGACGCAGCCTTGGCTTTGCTCCAACCAGAGATAGTGCGTGCCTTAAACATTGATTTGGAAAGAGTTACGGGCATGTCAGAAATAAGAGCGTAGTAGCCGTCACCGCGAAGACTGCAATAAGCATACTGACATATAAACCCCATGTACACAGTTCGCGACATGCACTCAAGCAAGATCCACCGCCGCCAGGGCAAATCGTTTCTCGAGTTGGTCAGAGCATAGTCTGCCAGTCCATCTAGGAGGGTCACCATTTTAAGTATGGCTTTCTCCCC
This sequence comes from Spencermartinsiella europaea, assembly GCA_030579595.1. Taxonomy (NCBI): domain Eukaryota; kingdom Fungi; phylum Ascomycota; class Dipodascomycetes; order Dipodascales; family Trichomonascaceae; genus Spencermartinsiella; species Spencermartinsiella europaea. The sequence continues at coordinate 197,541 of JAKTRG010000016.1, forward strand.
AAGTGCGGATGTCTTAATATCGCCGCAGAATAGTCGCACACATTGGGTGAGTGCAATGGCTTGGGCTAAACTCAACAACTCGGTTGGGTCGGTTGGAATGTCCCGAGCTACCAGGGCTTCTGACAGAGTGTTGATTGCTGTCAGGATAGCAGGCTCGTTTCTGCACGTGAGCTGCTGGTTCAGCGCACAAACAGAAAGCGCGATGCCCAGTGACTCTGGTATCCCATCTTCGTAAAGACTCGGGTGTATGAAAGGATTGGAAATGGATCTCAGAAATAGCAACGGGTAGTGCCTGCAGCGTTCTATAACAAATGGAGACTCTAGAGGCTTGCATTCCTTCAAGGTGAAGTCTCGAGAGTGGGCAAAATGCTGCAAATTGGGCATCGGGCCAAATAAATCGTCCATAGAAGTTGAAATCAAGTTCGCTCTTTTTGCGTAAAAGCTCTGACATACATATAAGGAGTCTGAAGATGCTGCCGCGTTGAGGGGAGACGGTTTGACTGCATTCCGCCCTGCCACCGAGAACTCTGAGCTTGCCGGCAAATTTTGTTGATCGCCACAGGTACTGGCTGTGCTGCTGGTCGTACCGTCCGGAGAAGGGAACTGCACTTCTCCCAGGTTCGGGCTGTCGTCTACTGCGATGCCGCCAGCCATATCGGCAGCCATGTTGGATGCCATGTCTGACATGTCGAACCCCATATCGGCAGCAAGGTAGTGCGAGTTCATATCTTCCTGTGTCCCTGCGAACTTAGACACAGGAGGTGACAGGCCAGAGGCTATGGATGACGCGGTCGAGGATGAAGAAGCTGAGGATGACGAAGACGAAGACAAAGACGCCCCCAACTGTTGGTTTTGGTGATCGTTCCCTACATTATTATCTTCAACGTGAAACTCTCGCGAGATTCCAGCCATGAACAGGGCTACAGGGTTGCTAGTATTAGCGTTGTACACGCATGGGATTCCTCTCTTTGCGCACCTCGAGCACGACGGGTGGAACATATCGCATCGTCGTTTGAGCTGAGCGCAGGCTGTGCAAGCCTTTTTGCGTGACAGGGGTGGGGCTTTCATAGTGTACAAGTCCAAAATCGTTGAATCTATTGTTCTCCTGTAACTCGAACACAACAACAAAGAAGCAAAGGAAAATATACAAATTGTTGACCCACACAACACCTAACAGAAATGACGGGATAAATCAGTTCTAGAGAAGAAGACAACCTGCCTGATTCAATATATTACACAAACTGAGCACAATAGTTAGTAGGTTACAGCAAGGTAAAAAATCAAATGTGTACCAAGAAAGTTTTAGTTTTCGCCACAGAGTTGGCCAGCCAAGGGAAAAATAATTTAGTGTCGGCGAACCGTTGGCATGCTCGCTCAGGTGGCTTTCCGACTTTTGGGTTTAAAGCTTTGACTCACTCAGTGGTCTCTTCTGTCAATACACCACTTCCGCAATCTGAACTCCGCACTCCGCAAACTACTTTGGTGAAGCTAACTCAATGTGTAACTCCTTTGTGCGGAATTCCGCAATCTCGTTGCACGGCTGACTCAACGTAGGTAGCGATCCATGCTAGCGCGGCTGAATTACCGCTGCCCCGATGTCTATCCAGCCCTACGCAGGTTGAACGCAGGGCTGAATGCTGGGCTGAACGCTTAGCTAATCTTTCGTAGTCGAGTCACACTGCGGAATTCCTTCACGGAGTTCTCGAAGGAGATAATGTAGGTACATCAAGTAGGCACGCAGAGGCGTGCCTCGAAGTGGTGGAAGAAGCTAAAATACATAAATAGGAATCCGTTGGTCAGGATCACAATTAGCAGTTCTATTATTTTATCAAGTCTCACGTTAATTGAGAAATGGCGGACTCTATTCATTCTCCGACTACATCTATCCATCATCCAAATGATGATAACTTGCCTCTATCACGCATCTCGAGGGTTCGAAAGACCCTGAAACCCATCTCACTCGCGGTGTTCAGTGGCGCACAGATTCTCGATGTCGTCAATATGACGGGATTGATCTTTTCTACTGCAGAAATCGCCGCCAAGTATAATATCCAGCTGTCTGAATCCTCATGGCTTATCTCTGCTTATTCCTTGACCTTTGGCTCGTTTATCCTGTTCGGTGGCCGAATGGCTGACTACGTTGGCCACAGAACCATATTCACCATTGGTATGGCTATTGTGGCTTTCTGTTCCCTGATAAATGCCGTGGTGCAGAACGTTTACGTACTCTTTGTGTTCCGGGCCATTCAAGGTCTGGGTGCTGCTCTCTCGATCCCCACGTCTTTCTCACTGGTAGCGTATACTTTCACTGGAAGAAGCCAAGCAATTGCATTCTCTCTAGTAGGGTCGGCAGCTGCAATGGGCGGAATAGTCGGAGTCCTTGTGGGAGGTGGCTTTGCTGAGACCTCCATAGGGTATCGTGGGCTTATGTTCTTGTCCTTGGGTCTTTCTACGATGTTTGCAATTTTAATTAACTTTGTGGTGGAGGAAACTCCTCATGATTTCAAAAAGCTCAAAAATCTCGATTATCCTGGCATATTAGTTGTGATTGCCGGCATGATTTTAGTGGTGTTTGGCTTCACCTCTGCCCCTGGCAGCTGGAAAACTGCAAAGGTCATATCTACTGTTGTCATTGGCATTCTTTTGCTAATTTTCTTTGCGCTCTACGAGACTATATATGCTGAAAAGTGGTTCAAGGTCGAGCCATTGCTGCCTTCGTATGTGTGGAAGTTCAAAAACGTGGCCGCTGTATTTTGCCTGGCACCCCTTAACTTTGCCAACCTGTACGTCATCATGTTTGAGGGGACGAACCTGCTGATCGAGTGGCGAGGTAAGAGCCCTATGGCTGCTGCGGTTCAATTCATCCCCATGGGAGTCGCGTTTGCAGTAGCATGTGTGATAGGAGGCGCCACTTTTGGCAAAGTGTCTACACGTTTGGTATTCATAATCGCTGCAGCATTTGAGATAATCGGAGGAGCATTGCTCGCGCAAGTCGACCGCGAATCATATTGGAAGTTTTTCTTCCCTGCTGTGCTGTTTTCCGGTCTGGGGACTGCATTATTCATGGCTACCTTTACCAATCTTACATCCAACTCTGCACCTTTGCAGAGTCAGGGTCTCGTCAGTGGAGTAGCCATGACCGGTGGTTTGTTAGGTACTTCAATCACCTTGGCCATTGCTACGAGTGAGGTAGGCAATGCCCACGTTCTAAGTGGCTATCATAATGCTTTCTATACGCTGGTTGCCTATGGTGGACTTGCCGCTATTATTACTGTTCTATTTGTCAAAGACCATACGGGAAGTGTGGGAGACCAGAAGAATCATGAGCTGAGTAATGATGGAACTGTGGTAAACAAAGCTGATCTAAGTAGCGGTGTAAATGGCACAGCTGCGCCCAGCTTGAGCGAGGTCGAGGATGAGGAGAAAACGTCCGACTTCCGTCCTGCTGACGAGGAATGAATACATGGAGGTGAGAATAACCTTTCCAATGTTTCAATTGCATGAGCCCACATTAATAATGTTATGATGAGGATGATGAAACCTATAGAGGATATAGTTACCACGCTCTTATAAATAATAAAACCCCACTCCAAGCTATTATCAAATGAGAAAATTGAATTGCGAGCGTAGAAGTTGTACTTTCGGGAAGGACGACTTTTCAGAAGATAGTATACAGAATAACTTATTTCTGTCAATTCAGAGCTGTGAACCTTTATTTGTGAACCGCTGACTTGCTCTATTTATTCATGTTCTACTCACATTGGTTGTGCAACAGGGTTGTTTCTTCGTTAAGTTCCGCATGGCGCTCGTTTACACACCAACGATCTGCATGCTTATTCAGATATGGGTGACAGATTTAGTCATCCGAAAATTTCAAAGATCATCGCAAATTTCCAAGGGATTTTCTCGAAAAACCTGAGATACTTTTAAGAGAGTTTTTGAAATAACCAAGGTTTGGAGGGGATTCTTCGATATTTGAAACCGCCAATTGAGACTGAGAAAATACGAAATACATTTGACTCGCTTTCCCACTTGGATAATTCCTGATTGCTTTTGTAACAAACGCAAACAGGAACTCCGTTTCTTCCATCATTCCCAATCTGTTTCTCCTGAGGACTCTGCCAGCTTGGAGGCAGAAGGTTATCAGTCACATAAGTTGGGGTTTGCAGCCTTCTCTCACTGTTCGCTTTCTAAGGACTTTATCAGTCGGAAGTGAAGTCGCTGGTAATAGGAGACAAGCATTCAATTTGAGCTCGGTGACATCGGATATTATGCCTCCGACAAACACGTTTGGGGCCCGGAGGCCCATCAATAAAAGACGAGCGTCTAGCAACTCTGAGCCACAGCCAGTAGGCGGGAAAAGACTGCATCGTGACGAAGGTGTAAGTGTGGCGGGTACTGTAGATGCTGTGAGTCATCACCACCTCAACCTCCAGAACCTTCATAACCACAACCACCCGGAACCTGCAGTCGATAATACAGTAGACGAAACAGATAAGAAGAAGAAACCCGACCAACCCCGAGTCGTGGTAGATGATGTGAACAAAGTACAGGAGGCTAGTACTGGCAGCAGTGACAGTGAGATGGCGGATCTCGACTCGGCTGAGCAGATGTCTATTACGATCCCAGAAGATCACAACGGTGGTGCGTCTGAGGGCCCGAAAGAAAAAATCGTCAATGGTCTGCCGCTTATTGAATCTGCTGAGTGGCAGCGGACAACCGAGCGTGTCGTGAAGAGCGTTGTTTCTATTCAGACAGCCACTGTCAGCAGTTTTGACACCGAGGAAGCGTCTGTGAGCGAGGCGACAGGGTTTGTTGTCGATGCTGAGCAGGGAATCATCATGACAAACCGACACGTAGTGGGTGCGGGGCCCTTTTGCGGGTACGCAGTATTTTATAACCACGAAGAATGTGACGTGCAGCCCGTGTATCGAGATCCCGTGCATGATTTTGGGTTTCTTAGATTCGACCCTAAGCAGATAAAGCACATGAAGGTGCAGGCTCTGGACTTACACCCTGAGCTGGCGAAAGTGGGCTGCGAGATCAGAGTCGTTGGTAACGATGCAGGAGAAAAGCTGAGTATTCTGGCCGGTTTCATTTCGCGACTAGACAGGAACGCGCCCGACTATGGAGGAATGACGTATAACGATTTCAACACAGAGTATATTCAGGCTGCTGCCTCGACGTCAGGAGGGTCGAGTGGGTCGCCTGTAGTGAATATCGATGGTCGAGTGGTGGCGCTGCAGGCTGGTGGTAATACTCAGGCTTCGACAGATTTCTTCCTTCCTTTGTACCGAGGTAAACGAGCGTTGGACTGCATACGAGCTGGCGAACCGGTCAAGCGAGGTACGATTCAAGTGCAGTGGCTGCTGAAACCGTTTGACGAGTGTTCTCGACTGGGTTTAACGGAAGAAGCCGAAGAGAAGCACCGAGCTCAGTTTCCCGATTCGATTGGTATGCTTGTCGCAGAGGTTGTCTTACCAGAAGGACCATCTCATCAGTCGATAGAAGAGGGAGATTGCTTAATATCCATCAACGGAGAGCCAATCCGCTCTTTTATCCGCGTCGACGAGATTCTCGATTCGTCTATTGGCGACACGATTGATGTCATCGTTCAGCGCGGTGGCAAGTACGTGACGTCTCCGATCAAAGTCGGCGACCTGCACGCGATATCTCCTGACCGATACGTTGAACTGTCTGGTGCAGTCATCCACAGCCTCTCGTATCAGATTGCGCGGCTATACTCACTTCCTGTCCGCGGAGTCTATGTCGCTGAGTCGTCCAACCTCTTCCGGCTCAACACCTCTGACTCCACAGGATGGATTATAGACGAGGTTGACTCACAACCCACGCCGGACTTGGACTCGTTCATTGAAATCATGAAGGGAATCCCCGACTCCAAAAGAGTGCCTATAAAATACCACCACGTCACTGACCCGCATTCCATCAACTATACAATCGTCTGCATTGACCGCCATTGGAACTCGGCCTTTCGAATGGCAGTGCGAAACGACAAGACAGGTCTGTGGGACTATCACGACTTGGGAAAAGCTCTACCGCCAGATCCAATCGAGCCCCAGGATGCCAAATTCATCGATGTTCAGATGGGTGACAATGGCTGCTCGAGACTGATATACAGCTTCGTCAAAGTTACTACCACTATCCCCATGAGGGTGGAGGGCTTTTATATCCCATCTAGAACCTCCTATGGCCTAGTAGTCGATGCAGAGAAGGGGTACGTCATAGTGTCTAGAATGGTCGTGCCCCATGACTTGTGTGATATAGCCGTGACGGTTGCTGACTCGGTAATTGTTCCTGGCAAAGTGGTCTTCCTTCACCCCATACAGAACTACGCAATTGTTTCCTACGATCCGGCTCTAGTCAGGGCTCCAATCCAGTCGGCTGTTCTTAGTGACAGACCTCTTAAGCAAGGTGAGGCTGTCACTTTTGTCGGACACAATCACAACATGCGAATTGTGGATACGCGAACCCGGGTTACCGATATCAGTACTGTCATTATCCCTCTAGGGGCTGACCTGTCGCCGAGGTATCGTTCTGTGAATCTTGATGCAGTCACACTCGACACCCAGACGAGTAACGACTGTGCCTCGGGTGTGCTTGCCGATTCAGATGGCACTGTGAGAGGGCTATGGCTGGCTTATTTGGGAGACACTAGCGGTAACGGAAGAGACCGGGAATATCGACTGGGTATCGATATTGTGGGAATCAAGCCCGTGGTGGATCAACTGAAAAGGGGTGAGAAATCAAATCCCCGCTTCCTCGACATAGAAGTCAACTCCATTCCGGTAGTTCAGGCCAGAATTTGCGGTGTTAGCAATAGCTGGATTCAAAAGGTCGAGGAAAGCAATAACGAAAGGCACCAGCTGTTTAACATAAAGCGTGTCGCTGGCGGTACTTCAAAATATTTACGAGAGGGGGACATCATCCTTGCCATTGCTGGAAAGGTGGTTACTCGTGTATCTGAGCTTGACGTGATGTACGACAGCAAGGAGCTCGAAGTTACTGTGGTGCGAAACAAGGTGGAGATGACTGTGACGGTGCCAACAGCTTCGACTGACGACCTCACTACCAACCGCGTGATTTCCTGGTGCGGAGCAACTATACACAAGCCTCATCATGCTGTTCTTCAGCAGCTGAAAAAGCCTCCTTCCGAGGTCTACGTTGTGTGGTGTGCATCTGGTTCTCCGGCCAATCAGTATGGCATTTCGTCGACCTATTTCATCACCCACGTCAATGGAAGTCCTACTCCCACTCTTGATATGTTCTGGCAGGTGATTTCCCAGATCCCTGACAATACCTACGTCAAGCTTAGGATTGTTACCTTTGACAACGTACCATGTGCATGTTCTATTAAAACCAACTATCATTATTTCCCAACCTCGCAGCTGGAGAGAGACCCGCAGACCAACAAATGGAAACGCGGAGCCAAATGAAAACAAAAAATGATTTAATGTATATACTGAAAAGATAATGTAATGCATCATATTTAGACCAAGTAGAGCTACTCCACGTTGCCTCCGGCAGCCCCTTTGGAGGAGGGTTGGTTATGCTTCGCAGAAGAAATACTATGCATAGGTTTACAATGCAAACATCCACCATCCTAAATATCAGAACATATACTAAGATTAACACAAAATGCATTATATATTTACAAGATCTGTATACCCACATAGGAGCACTCCTCTATCAAGTATATGGCATGAGTCTCTTCAGTCGCCGGGCGTGAGAACCTTTAGTCTTAGCTGCTACAGGTGAATTGAGTTTGCTCAAAAGCTTACTCCTCGACCAACCTACGTTCCCGTGCTGTCTTCCAGCTTGGCGCTAGTTAGAAATAGGACATACAATGATGCAGAATGCTTGTGCTCTACATTAATACAATGTACTAACCCTCAGCCAAGTTCCATCTCCTCTATGCTTCCAACGCTTTTCACCGCCAGTATGTGTTTTTGCTTTATATTTCTTGGGCTTGGACTTAATAGTTCGGACAAACATTGACGCAGGATTCAGTGGGTTTCCCACAAATGATGTCAACTGGCTCGGAGCCCGCCGAAGCGATGATAATATCAAACTCAGCATGACGAGTTTGGCACAGAAGTTAGTCGTGAAATTTGGTGAAGTTAAAAGTTTCAGGGTTAGGTCGCTTTTGCATGTGGACTGCCGGGAGGTTCGGGCAGGAGATGATGTAAATGTTAAGCTGGTGAATGGAATGGCATTCGAGGTAGGGAAAGAGTCACTATTGAGTCGTTACTTGGTTGGTCCTAATGGTACTAATAATCTTTCTTTTAAGAAATACATACAGAAGGGATCATTCGTCCTTAAAATTCTTTGAATTTCCTAAATATCTACAGAAGAAAGACGTTGCAGCAGTGCTACTCAATAACTATAAATCAGTTTATATACATGCATTTATTTTCCATTACTATCTGCTTGCTCGCTTCGCCCGCCCTTTTCAAACGGAGCGTCTTTCCGAGCGTCATCAAGCATTGGCTTTATTCCCTTTTTTTCCAAAGCAGTCTAGTTAGAGCTAGCCAGGAGCATCGCAACAACCAGACGAATGCTACAAAGGTTCAACTTACCACTATGCAGGATTGATATTCGTGCCACGTATCTTCGCACTCATTGGAGATCTTGTTAAAAGACAGCCAGTTGGGACTGGCGTAGGAGGAGACAATCCTCTTTACTTACAGATTTGCCTTTGAGAAACTCTTGTTAGTTTCATTTACACAAAAAAAGGGCGAAGTTTTGTTCTCCTTTTATGGCACTTACTTTCGCTATACCACTCATTGAAACAGTTGTCGTAAGCTTTCTTGGCTTCTGTACACTCAGGGGCAAAACTGGCCGACATGGCGTTTCCCATGGAATAACTATATAATGTTCAACGTTGGATAAATTAGATGTTTCGCCTTACATTGAGCAGCACACAGCCGCATATTAATTATAACGCAAGCGTAGGAGAGAGTCCTTAACTTCGACACCATTTAACTATTGTCTTTATCATAGATAGCTTAAACTGGATAATTTTATACGGATTACACATCTATATGAAACAAATCAACAACATTATGCAAGGAATCTATGATTTCTTCCACGTCTAAATAATTTACAGGCATTCAAGACACAGTCGTGTGGTTTTGGCGTGAGTCAGTTGTGTGGGGAAAGTAGTCCCTTGGAACAGTCTCTTCCAGCTTCAATCTTCAGCATGCTCATAATCGACTTTTAATGCACTCTCCTGGTGTTTGGTGACCAACTTCCGATACCAGCCTTCGGTCACATTGGTTGCTCCTCTCGACAGAGGATCACACTCCTGAGCCTTCCTCATCGCTTGGATATGCTTCAAATTGAATCCGCTGATTGACTCTGTCTCATCATAACCATCCATTTTCTTTATCCATGGAAAAGCCTGGCGTCCCAGGGTGACAGCTCGACTGACTATACAGTCTTTGTGAGTCGGGCTGTATCGCCACGAAAGACAGTCGCTCCTTAACTCGCATGCCTTCTGACAATTTTCAGGCGATCCTGCAGGCTCGAAAGACTTTCCTTCTCCGTCTTCGCCACCTTCTTCGACGCCTTCTTCGTGTGTTTCTCCGCTTTTCCACCTCTCACCGGCACGGCCGCCGTTACTCCAGTTGGGCATCCACTCATCGATATGCGGGAGCACAAAATCCTGGTATATGTCTGCATAGGTAATATGTGACCTCCGGGGTCCGAGGAGTTTTTCATATTCATAGAGCTGCTCAATGTGGCCCGGCTTAAGGTGATGAAAACTCAGAATCTTCTCACAATACCGGTTGGGATTAATCTCAACGTCAAATGGAGGGTTGCCCTGGAACTTGTAGCCAACATGGGGATAGTCATCGCCCCATGAAAGGTCCAGATCGATTTTTTCCTTCAGCATCAGGGCAACCATGGCGTCACCACAGCAATAGTTGAAAGTTTTCTTTTCATACTCCTCAACGTACTCAGGATGCTGCCCTACAGTCAACTCGAGAGCTTTTCGCGACACCACCACCCCTGTGCCACCGTGAGCGAATACTAGCTCTCCCAGCATGGCTGCTGAACCGAGGTACAAGGACTTGTTGGGATCAAGGGTATTGAGGTAATCTACTAAGTTGTCCATGAAGAAATAAGTGTCTGCATCCATAAAGACAAACCAGTCGCTTTTGGGGGATGTGTTGTAGGCGTGGGCAAGCATTGGAATGTTTTTAAACTTGTCTAAGTTCCACCCATCATCTTTGCCAACTACTACCTCTTCTGGATCAATGTTCGAACGATTGTCGTGGATGGCCTTCATTTTACGATACATGGAAAACTCCTCGGACTCTTTTGTTTCTCGGGTCATATTGGCCAACACGTCCACAACCTCGTATCCGCCAATGGATGTGGCATGGTCTGCGTACAGAGCGAAATTGGGCACTTTGGTTAAGGTGGTGAACAAATGCACAGGCAGCCTGTTCCAGAGTACATTGCTACCGGTTTTTATCATCAGGAAAATCTTCTCGGCACCGTCGGGGTAGTCAGCCACAATTGGTTGTTTCAAATACTGGGATTTGGAAGCAAAGTCGTCGTACGGAGGAACCTGCGGTCTCAGTCCTGTGGTGTGTTCGTATGTATCCTCGGATCTCCAGCTCTCAAGGGTGATAAACCTGTCCACTTCCGTGCCAGACGGAAAGTAGCCTTCCCGAGGCCTATCCCAGTTTATTGGATTTGTGTCTCCTACAGGCCGCTGCCACGATTTCATTTGTGGATCACCGGCAGCGTATTCCAAGACTGACGTGTATCCCACTAGGAACCAGGTCGAGCCGAGCAGTATTACCGCTGAGAGGGCGAGCATAATGACTCTACGTGAAGCTTTGTTAATAATATTTCCATGATGTGGGAGATGATATATTGAAGGCCCGGGAGAGAGGTATAAAGAGGGGCCCTTAGTATCATAGGGCCCATTCTGCTGAGTCGTTTGCTTTATCATCTTCTAGCGATGGAAAGAAAGAACGTCGCTTTTAAAAAATGAAGTGAAAGTGAAGATTTGAGAAAGTTCGACCCGGTCGTCTCACATCCAGCTGATGATCGGTGGTTGCTGTTACAAAACTATCAGTTCACCAGGTACACACAACACACGCTGGTGGATACTATTAGTTCACGTTGTGTGCCCAACCTTTGCCGTGTGTCAAAATACCAGAGTGAAATTGAACTACCCAGTATCCACAGCACAGCGAGCCCAATATAAAGCAACTCAATGATATCCAGGTAAACTCTAAATTCTGAGACAAAACAGCACTAAGGCGAAAGAGCGCGTGTGGCACACTTTGGATGATTGTTTTACTTACACAGAATTCTATCGCCAAGCATTTTGAGACTTTTTTTCTTTTGACAATTGGTAACTGGTGCTGCTTCAAATTTCCAATGACCTTCTGATATCTTCTTTCAACGGGCAGCTTATTCGTTAAGCAAGAGGAGTATGCTATCTCGTGCTTTGAAAGTCCCACGAACTTTAACCTATGCTAAGAAGGTTTAGAGATAATCTGCCAAAAAAGGGGTAGTCAGGATATGGGAAACTAGAGCGTAAGTTAGGTCCGTTATTTAACTCTTCTGGCTATGTTGATAATCGCTGCGGGATACACAAATTAAAGTACTGTATCTCTTCTGCCAGATCTGCTCTCCTAAGCTGTAGACCTGTATATTTATTAAATCCTCTTTTTAAAGTTTAAGTTGCCCAGGTCCTCTCCCACCCTTTCCGTAACCTTAAAAGAGAAACAATTTGCCATCTGAGCCTGTTCTATATTTGAGTTTCAAACTCTCAAGCGACCGAGCACCCAAATAACGCTGTCACCCTGCGCCTAAGTGCATCATGTCCAACCGATTACCAACGTGCGCGGTCATACCGATTATCAGCATGAGATTTACAATAAAACCCCGATGTACCCGAAATGATTTGCAAGTCAAGCAGGACAGGTGGGGAGTAAGGGTGCAATGCTAGGAAGGAGTGCCTGGCCCGTCCATTGATTAGGCGACAATGGAATCATAGCTGGCTTGATCAAAACAAATGCTTCCTTCTATTCTATGAATAGCATTTTCGTGCCATTCATGAATATCGTGCACGAATTAGGCAACTGCACAGACGACGAGTTTGGCGCCTGTCCTTCGGAGTAAGTTGGTGGCCGCATAGAGTTTTAGTTAGTCTCAGGCAGCTAGCGTTTTAAGTGTCGGGAGTCCGGGGATGCAACTGTCTTTCAGCGAGGGAGAATATAAACCGACCAATATAGAAGACTCTTTTGAAATGAGAAATTGAATCTGCTCTTACAATTGTTCACAACTTTTCTGCTGTTCCTTTCCACAATAAGCTGTTGAAAGGGGTGAACCTGCATGAATATCACACAATGAATTAATGGAAAAATCCTGCAGGAACCGTGGGCCCGCATTTAGTCCGTGAGACGGTAGATTTTGTAAGAGTTATTTGTAGGAGGGATGTAGGGAGGGATCCCTTAGTAGACACGGTAGAACTTTCTGTGAACTCGTTCGTGGATGACCTCTCCCAAGGTCAGTAGCAGGTTTAGGTTTGTGTAGTGGGTTTAGTCAAATAGCTGTTTTGAGATCTAAATGAGCTATCTGTCGGTAACCTGTAGCATTGTTTACAACTTCCAATTGATAACGTCATAAAAGCAATCACACAATAGGGTCAATCACTGAAGACGAGCATTGATCAGAGATTCAAGCTTGAATTTCCTTACACGGTGGATGCTGCAAAAAGGTCCCTTCTGCACTCTGGTTATTGCGCCTCCTGCTTCCAGGTGGCTGCTCCGCTTCGCGGAATGGTATAGCAGCAGATTCTTAGTGCGACATAATATCATGAGTGTGATCTTCCTGTAATTCATCAAAAGTCACAACTGCCATAATGTATAGTAAATGTATATTAAATCTGTACATTTAAAACAACAGCAGAACGTTGCGACTCCGGTCTGTCCACGTTAATTTGACTGAGAGCGTTATTACTGAGCAGCTTTACAGCCAAGAACTCGTTCAATATTACTACTTCAACTAGTAAACGTTTAAAATACTAAGACTAACTAGTTAAATGTTCACTAGTATCAGAAATGTTATGGTCGCCAAGTAACGCTGCTAACCACACTCAGAATACAACATTAAAAACATTAGAGTTAGCAAATGCTGTCAGCACACACAGCGTAGCCCACATACTCAAGACATACTGCTGTTACCCTCTCCAGATTGGCGAGAGATGGCGTTGGCATTCCCTGCAGAAGTGACAGAAGTCAGACTGAAACAGGACCGACCGAGCTGGGCTTGACAGGGTCTACTCGCTAATAAAAAGTCGCTTCTTTTTTCATTCACCCGACCTTTTCCCATTACACGGACACTTTGGAAAGGAGCGTTCTAGCTTTTATAGAGAGGCTGTGGCCCTCTCGGACATTCAATAAACTTCTTATGACCTTGCTTTTCAATGGCTCCAAATAGACTGCTAGATTGCCTGTGCGTGATAGTTGTGCTGCTGCTTTTAGGTCCGGCTCACGCATCTCAGTCGCTGGCATCACCTGTTTGTGAAGACCTAAATCAGGCAGAAGACAAATGTGCTTTTGTGCTTGAATACTGCAATGGCGAAAGGGTCGGCTATATTAATTATCTAAAGGGGCTCTATTGCGCTGACTCTCCGGCTGATAATGTGGCATTTCAGATTGCTTCTGTGGTTTGGCTAGTTTGCCTCTTCATGACTATTGGCATCGCTGCCTATGATTTCCTGTGCCCTAATCTAAAAAGCATGGCGAACATTCTCGGTTTGTCCGAGTCTGTCGTAGGAGTGACTTTTCTCGCCTTCGGAAATGGTTCTCCCGATATGTTCAGCACCTATGCTGCCATGAAGATAGGTAGCGGTTCGTTGGCCGTGGGAGAGCTTTTGGGAGCTGCTTCGTTTATCACAGCTGTCGTGGCCGGTTCCATGGCCATAGTGCGGCCCTTCAAAGTGCTGAAAACGTCATTTCTGAGAGATGCTTCGTTTTTTATTGTAGCGATATCTTTCACGCTATACTTTGTGTCAGACGGTCTTCTTGAGCCCTGGGAATGCTTCGTCATGCTGAGCTTGTATCTGTGCTATGTTTGCTTCGTGGTGGGTTCCCATTGGAAGAAATCCCGGCAGAGTATGTCAGTAGCGTCTGAAGTGGCCGCTCGCGAGTTTTACAGTGAGCCAGGAACTGAGTCTCTGATAGGCACCCTGAGTGACGCAGATGCCGAGACAGTAGACAGTGAATCAAATATTGGTGGTGTCAGTGATGGAAATACTCTTGATAATCGAAGACAGTCCTCCTCTCCTGACTTTTCTGCGCTGTTTTCACCGCGATGGATGGAAGATAATAATAACTTAACCATGGAATCAGAACAGCACGAGGGATACGAAGAATTGACCCGAATAATGAGAATGAACAGTTATCACGGTCCCATTGACCACACAAAGACTCATACTAGTAATATTCATAATAGGCAAATATCTGGAAACTCGACGCCTACCTCTGCCATGAGACCGTCGCTATTCGGAGCGCTGGAATTTCGCAGTGTGGTTGAGAAACTCCGCAGGGCTGCCCTCGATGCTGGGAATCCTCAGATCCCCTTGAGGAAGCAAATCTTCGATAGTTCTGACTCTGGCGTGGCGTCTCCCCATCAACTCCCGTCTAGTGCTCCTCCCGGAATGGAAGTGCATGGCCCGTTCCCTCTTCCCCAGGCGTCAGACTCCCCAAGGCCCGCTTCACAGCGTGCGATACCGAATCTAGTTATCACTCAGTTTGATGACGACCCCCAGGAAGACGGTCTGCCTCCCCCTTTCCTTTCTACCCCTGCTATGAATTCCAGCAACAATGGCAGCGATCTGACACCTACGACGAATGATTCTCTGCGTTACCTCTCCCCCTCACCACTAACTCCAATTCAGTCGATCGAGGACTATTTCAGCCATCAGTCTGATGGGCCGCCAAAGCTGTTTCATTCTGAAATTCTAGGCACTCTTTTCCCATCTTTGGTTGGTCTGGAAGACAAGCCATGGTATACAAAGATCACAAGTGTTGTCGCAGCGCCTTGGATATTTCTTCTGACGCTCACTGTTCCTGTACACGACTGTGATATGAAATCCGAGATGCCTGTATCGCCAGCAGCGGCGGTTGCCGCCCCTCAGGATACAAAAGCATTCCGCACATCGGCGGATTGGTTGCTGCGTTCGCAGGCCATATTCGCTCCTCTAGCCTTTGCATTTTTCAACCTGTACCCGCATGATCTCAGCGGGGTCACGATTTTACTAATTTCGAGCTGCGCTTCTTTGATCTTGCTAGTCTTGATACTGTTGTTTGACTCTGGGAATTCTGATCGTTTTGTGGACGTTCTACCCTTCTTGGGGTTTATTTTAGGAATCAGCTGGATAGCAGCCATTGCCAATGAAGTGGTAGGGCTGCTCAAGGCGTTTGGCATTTACTATAACATCTCAGATGCTATCCTTGGACTTACCGTGTTTGCAATGGGCAATTCTCTGGGCGACTTGGTTGCAAATATCATGATTGCAAAGATGGGGTACCCAATGATGGCCCTGTCGGCATGCTTTGGCGGTCCACTGCTCAACATCCTGGCTGGAATTGGGTTCAGCGGGTTGATCTTGTTTGTCCAAGGGGGAATTGGTCGCGATCCCTACGAGCTTGTCATTTCCAAATCTCTTGTAGTATCTGGAATCGCAGTATTAGCTACTCTGATGTTTTTACTAGTGGCTGTACCACTCAACGGTTGGAGAATGACCAGAACAATTGGCATCGTGACAGTAAGCTTTTGGATCGTTTGCACGGCGCTGAGTGTTACCCTTGAACTTATTTAACTAGCATGTACATGTATATATATATTTATAACGATATAGCGTTGAACCGGGCTTTTCAGCAAAAAAAACATGTTCGATATCATTTTCGCGTCTCCGATGATGAGCATTATTGATGCGGATAAATGTAGCATCACCTTTTTTTGACCATCAAAAGAGCCCGACATATCAAAAAATGCACAAAGCATTGTTCACCAAAAAGCCCGCTAGTACGGATGTCTTCTATCGAAGTTCACAGCTGTATTGTATTCAACTATCTGATAGCATTTGTTACTTATGGATACTTGACTCCACGATCTCCGTTTAGATTCGTCGCAGCTGCCGTATATGCTACTATTGGTTGGAACATTGTAATAAAGGCTCACCATGCTAGCAGCATTGCCCCGTACAACAACCTGGTATCCGTCTTATTTGGTTCCACGTCTATACTCCAGATGACAATTCACTTCATACTTTTGCCAAAGTACTATCCGTGGAAGCAGGGTACTGTTCTGCAAAAGATGCGATATGCGTGTGATCTATGCTTCAATTTTCGAATGATTGGCTTCCCGGAGCAGGCTGTTAATATCCCGGAATTTGCTCCTGACGCTGTTCCTTCGAAGAGAAAGTTCCTGCTTAAAACTATAGCGTACACGTCTGCTGCGTACTTGTTTGTGGACGCCATGACTAAAGACGTAACGCCAACAAAGGTTGTGGAGCAAATTGCCCGATACTGTGCAGAGGAGAAAGAATGGTGGGCGGGCCATCAAATAGCTCTGGAAGAGGTTCTGATAAGATCAGGTATGTGCTTAATGTTTGGGATAATGGCTCGAGTGACTACAGGCATACTGTTCAATATCCCTGTAATCGTGCTGGTATCACTGGGTTTGTACAATCATGAAACGTGCTACCCACAGTACGGATCGCTCAAAGAATGCTATACCGTCAGGACGCTTTGGAGTAAGTACTGGCACCAGAATCTACAAAAGATTGTCAAGTTTTACCCTCAGCTCGTAGCTGATTGCATGCCCTTGAGAAATCGAATCTTTCTTCGATATTTCAAAATCCTCGCTGCCTTTGGCATATCTGGGGTCATTCATGAAGCTGCATCTTTCTACACTGAGAAATTGCCAACTCGCTACGCGGCATTGTTTTTTGTTCTACAAGGACTGGCTATTATGGTGGAAGACTTTGTTCAACACATGTATCATATGTTAGCACCTGGAGCTTCTAAACGGAAAAATACAGTTTGGTATGAAAGAATGGTGGGCAGGATTTGGTTGACCTGTTTTTTAGTTTGGAGCATACCTTTTTATGCTTTTCCAATTATGAGAAACGACAGAGGAATGGCTCTTCCAGTAAGATTTATCAATTTGACATAAAGACTGAATTGGAGAAAGCACATAGAAACGGCTGAAACAACCTTCTCATTACAATGATCTTATCCCTGGTCACTGTTTCAAGCCTATAATACTTATATGTATATATGTAATATATTTTGACAATAATGACAACACAAATAATCATGGGTGTGATTGCATCCATTTGGAAAACTATTAATCTCTAACGCTAAGCACAATCAAAGTGTTCGACATTTTGTTCACCGCCATTCTCGATGACGAATTGTCATTAGCCGTTCCTGTACCGTACCGTACACTCCCTTCAAGGAACCGCAATCTGCAGGGGGTATCCACAACTGAGAATTTACTTTAGATCGACGATCTCCGGGGTGCGGTTATTGATACGATGCCTTATACACATATAAAACGAGTACTCCCTGCTCAAGGAGACCCTATTGGAAGACGGACAGAGTAACCTTCAGAGTCATGGGCCCCGTTGGAGTTCACTTGTGCATTCTGTGCAATACACTTATATCCATTTTCATACTGGGATTCGTGTCGCCAAAATCAACAGCAAAACGATACACAGCTACGATGGTCTTCGCATTGAATGCATTTCTGATCCATACAAATGGTGGACACTCTGGCCTGAGCAATATGTACTGTACCGTGATTGGGTTCGGATTTGGGATTTTTCGCCTGCTTGAGATGTCCCTCCACTTTATCCTCCGACCGATGGGTTACAACGGCGGCAAACGCGGTAGCAGTTTTGCTTCACGGGTAAAGTATGCCACCAGTATCATGTACAACAATCGCATGATTGGCTATCCACAAGAAGTTAAAATTCCAGGTAGATGGGGCCCAAAAGGTCCTCCTTCAAAGCCACGCCTAGTCCTGAACTCTGCTGTTCGCTTCGCAATTGCATATCTTGTGGTGGATGCTGTCACACATGATGTCAGCCCTCCAGAGTTGCAAGCGAGCATTCAGCAGATGTGTGCCAGAGAGAATGATTGGCTCTTACGGGTTCCCTCGAAAGAAGAATTTGGCATACGATTACTCATGACCGTCAGTTACTGGGTCCTGAGTTTCTGTATAGTTGATATGTGCGTCCAGGCTGGAATAATCTTAACAGTTCCTTTTGGTTTAGCAGAGGTTGACACCTGTATGCCTGCATGGGGCCCATTGACAGAATTGTACAGTGTACGACAGTTTTGGGGAGTAGTCTGGCACCAGAACCTACGTCATGTGCTTACTGCGTATGCTGAAAGACTGGCCCTGCTTGTGCCCATCAGAAACCGTATATTTCAAAGGTATTTGAAGATCCTGCTGGCGTTTACCATCTCGGGCGTTCTCCACGAAATCGCCCAGAACCAGGTTGAACATGTCCCTATCCATCTTACTACGGTATTCTTTGTGTCACAGGGAGTTGCAATCATGGTAGAAGATTTGGTCCAATACATCTATAAGTTAGCATTATCCCGAAACGGATCTAAAACTGGTTTTCTGTACTGGCACGAAAGGCTGATAGGGTATACTTGGTTTATTCTGTTTTTCACTTGGAGCACGCCCCTGTGGTCTTATAATGTTGCTAGGAACAGCAGTGGAGTGCAACTTCCCGTGAGATTTATAAATCGCGATTGATATTTTGGCAACCACCATCACGTTGGCCATGTTCTCTCCTCCGGCTGGCCCTTCCGATGAGGGAGATTCTGCTTCCTGGGAATCTGTTTCGTAGCAAGCACTACCGTTGGATTTAAGGTTATCGTTCGGTTGTGTTTTCATGAGTAGCCGTTCTCTTGCATCTAAAGGAAACTTTTAAGTATTCATTCTCTAGCATCTACAGTTTAAGTACTCTGCCGTTCTAGCACTAAGTATTCTGTCGTTCTAGCACGCATTCTCTGACATCCACAGTTTAAATACTCTATCGTTCTATCATAAAACTCTCATACAAGCTTATATTCAACTAGTGTTCAAATGTATGCTAATTGACAATCAGGTTTAACTACCGCGAGGCGGAACCAACCCACTGGAAGGGCCCCTCCGGAGGCGATACAGACAGTCAATTTGTTTCTTAGATTGTTTAGAACGGCCAACCAAGATTTTAGTGTTATTTCTATCTTCGTGACTCAAATTTACCACACTTTGGTTATGGTGAGTGGAGGTGCGTCACTAGCGTGAATTCACGTCACTAGCGTCATCGATGCATACTCAGTCATACTGA
The DNA here is from genome assembly GCA_030579595.1 of Spencermartinsiella europaea. NCBI lineage: Eukaryota > Fungi > Ascomycota > Dipodascomycetes > Dipodascales > Trichomonascaceae > Spencermartinsiella > Spencermartinsiella europaea. Next base: position 216,952 of record JAKTRG010000016.1, read on the forward strand.
GATACCGTTAAACTTTCCCACATCAACCTGCTATTTAATAATGGTATTAATTCCAAAGCTCGCCATTATTAGAGACCACAATGAGTGACGCACTAGACGAAGCAACTCTTCATCAGAAGACCATGAATGATATCTTCGACAAAATAGCACTTAGCCAACTCCACGCTATAATTGTCAGGGGTCAAACTGAAGATGCTGACGCTCCTGTCGGTATGAACGTCGCAGTAGCTACATTTTGCGATGAAATGCTCAATCTCGGATACGTCGTGCCTAAAGAGGTTTATCGTGAGCTGTGCAACGACCCAAGTCCGGCAGACAGATCAGCTCTTTTGCTGTCGATGGTCAAGCAGCAGACTGAAGGACACCAGGGTAAAATCATGTATGTGAACTTCCCTAAACAGGTCATGGAGGCATCGGAGGGGGAGCTCATCGTTAATGCTCTTCTTCACTACTGGACCTATGGAATGTGGACTCCGTCTTATGAGAAGGAAAAGCGACCCGAGCTGTCAGAGAAAAATGCAACTGTCGTCCTTACGGCCATTACACTTGATGGCCTTAAGGAGTATTACTTCAAGCTGCTGGCATCAAAGTCTAGTCAGCCGGCCAGCTTAGTCGAGTTTATGAATGTGTGCATGGACGCTGGGTGGCACAAAGACTATACAGGCGAGATCCCATTCCGAGAGACCGCCTGTCGCATTGCCGCATTTATGGCCACGAGGGGTGAGAGTATTGACTCGGTGGTGAAGAGTGCAACCGACATTCTCAGAGTAATTGCGCTGTTGTCACAAGCCGACGTTGAACTAAAGACGCCTGTGAAGGTCAAGTCTATGAAAAGATGTACCCGGAGAATTATAGTCGCTGCACTGGAAAAGGTTATAAACGAGTCGGATATCAAGCCGTACGCATCATTGTGGAAAATAGCATTCCACTCTCTTCACGTAGGTGAGTATGGTGGTAAAGTGGCCGTTATTGCTGCCAACTATCGAAGTCAGCGGCGGGTCAAGACCGTTGAGACCTTGATAGGGGAGGCCCTTAAGACAGGAAATGTGCAAGTTGCAGCGGAACACTTGAAGAAGAAGCCGTCCGTTATGGCACGAACATTGGATAAGTTACTCAGAGACGCTTCGGGTGACACAGTGAACCTTGTCTTAGAGACATTTGAAAAGGTCTCTTCGAGCGTTGAGACAAAAGTGTTACTGCAGCTGCTTGGGCACATCAAGGGCAGAAGATTGAGCGAGAATTCAAAGAGAGTAGTCTTCCTTCCTGGGAGAAAGGGGCGGGCAATGCTTGCCCCGTCTCTGGATGCTATGGACTCAAAATCTTTGATGAGGGCGCGTGAGGTTGTAGTATCCGCTCTTCGTCTAAACTTCGGCACTAGAAAACTACTAAACGGCCGAAAAGTGTTCATAGAACCTGAGCTTTCCACCATTCTACTGCCGCTACAGTTGGCCTCTATAAGTGAGAACAAGCGAACAGTTGCTCGTGGATCTGTTGTTCCTTTAGATCGTATTGAAGAGGACAAGCAAAAAAATACTATACGCATGTTTGTTCATTGGATTGGTCTCGATATTGACTTGAGTGGTATTTTCTTCAGCGAAGATTTCAGCTCCTCAGCACAGATTTCCTATACGAGGCTAAGCGCTTCGTATTCTTGTCACTCAGGAGATATAACTAATGCTCCAGGACCAGCTGGAGCTTCAGAGTATATTGATGTCGATATGGAAAGGGCTTTGGAGCATGGCTTTAGGTACGTGTGTCTTGATGTTCGAGTTTTCAAGGGCCCTTCCTTTCTGAACCATCAAAAGTGTTTTGCAGGGTTTATGTTACGCAAGGAGCCTGATTCAGGCGAAATATATGAGCCATCAACGGTCCACGCTAGGTTTGACATAACATCAGATACCATGGCTACTGTATCCTGCTTGTTTGATATGCAAACTAGGGAGGCAATCTGGGTAGATACTCCGTTGAAGTCAATTGAGGGCGCTCCAAACAACGTCAGTGTGAATTTTGCTACTAGTAAGGATATGATACGAGCATTCTTGAAAATGAAGTACACTAAAGTCTCTCTAATGGAATTAGTGCAACTACATGTTGAGGCAGATCACGCAACGCAGGTCGTTGAACGCAGCGAAGCTGATTTTGTTGTTGGGCTTGGAGAAGGAGACTTGGACGCGTATGATTTTGCAACACTGAATTCCAAGTGGATTTAGAATTATTTATTTTTTAATTTATTTTTTCTCGGGTCTTCTAGTTTTATAGTTCGCTTAAGCATATAAATATAAAAATAAAATCTACTTTTTTTAATACTCAGCCGCCGTGTAGTCACAATACATTATTAGTGACCCTTAAGCAGAGATGCGGTTATTTACAAGTTTCTCAACTACGAGAAATTCAGATGCACCCATTTTCCCACTTGACTCCAGCAAATACGTGGAATACACAGAGCCAAGCTCCTGGACAAGTTTGGGATCCAAAGCGTTGGATCTCGAAAGATTGAAAATCGTCTGCACCCTTTCGAATTTTGCCTCCCTTTCTTCTTGAGAATCAGCCCGTTGATCGATTTCAAACATGAGATATTTTTTCCAGAAATAAAAATTTCCAACATACTCCGGCATGTACGTTTCAAATAGCTGACGCGCCATTGGGGCTGCCTTGTATGTTGTGTAGAGAAAAGATAGAGCAACTATCAGTGCCAGCCGCGAGTCGGAGGTCATCTTACCGTTTGAAACAAGCTCTGCAGCCTTCGACTCGACCGACTCGATACCCTTCTGGCTGTATTCCAAAGTGAGGAGTAGAATACCAGTCTCGATGCTATCGGGAAGTGCTTCAAGAATCGTAGCATATACCTGCTGTGCACTGTATACCTCTCCCAGGGACAGAAGAAATTTAGCGTAATAATGGCGAAGTGCAACCCTTCCAATTGGAACGATACTGCTGGCACGTTGCAGTACCTCTCTTGCCTGTTCGATCATCTGCTTCGATATGAGCCACCTCGCGTATCGAAGCCAGAACTCCTCGCTGAGACAGGTTGGAATGACAGCTCTTTCATAAAGTAAACATATCCTATCGAAGTCGCCTTCGATTTCTTCAAATGTGAGATACCTTCGCCAGGTATCATACTGTGATTCCGGCAAATATGCAACGTGGAAGAAGGGCCGGGTGATGGCCGACTCAAATGCAAATCTTTTAAAGGTCTCTTCTTGGACCCGTGTATAAATAGAGGATTGGTAGTTTGTTAGTCGCAAGAGGAGGTCAGCGTTGGCCAGTTGCTCTGCTAGCTTTTGGTTATCCACTGATGTCGCATTGCCATTAGAGGCAGTATTGTGTTCTTCCTCCAATTCGTACTCAGCGCGAAACTGCTTAATGTAAAATGCTTCAACCTGTAACTCTGGAGGCATTTCCCGCGCCATCTTTCTATATTTGTCAAAATATTTTGAATACTGGTGCAGTGGGATTTCGATAATTCTGCTCAATAACTTGAATACAGATTTCGGGGTACCCTCGCGCTCTTCGAGCTCAACGTAGAGATCCCATAACCGGTGGCTCAAAAAATGGCTGCCCACTCTGTCCACAGCTCTTTCCAGTAAAACTCTCAAGGGAAACACATCTGAGGAAGTCGTTACTAGCATTTTGAATGAGCAGTAATCGGCCCATAGATCCACACTGCCGGGGATCATACTGACTCCCCTTTCGTACACGGCGAATGCTTTGTCTGTATGTCCCAGCTTGAATTCCAAATCTGCGTATTTCTTCCAGTAGGCCTCGAGCATCGGGAATCGATTCAGCAAGTTCCCAAAGGTGAATCGACAGAGATGAATTGATCTCTCATCTGAATGACGGTTGATCCCTCCTTGAAGTGACAGTGCCACGTCCACCAACTCCTGCCATAGTTCAAAGTCATCAGGCGAACTCTCCAGCTGGGAGTAAACGGAATTCCATTGAGCTTCGTCCTTTGACATTTTGGTATATATTACTTGGATGTATTGAATGGTTTGGCGCGGGAAGAGTGTGTTCTGAAGTTGGGGCGGGTAACTTCATTATGAAGTATGAATAGTTGGTTACAAGGTGCGAATGTAAGTTAATTAATCTAATGAAAGAACTTGGGAGGATGCAATTACATATAACAAGCCATGTTCAAAGTTCCGAATCTTAAGAACGTCTCCAGCAGTACCCTCAATTGTGTCAGGTGTTCTATTTTTTTCTTGCATATTGACTTACAAATTGATAGTAAACTTAAGAAGTCTCGTATAGAGAGGAGACTGATCGCTCTTAATCATCTCTGCACTTGTAGATACAAGCCTCCTCAAGTAATCCTGTCGTAGGCTGATCGGGCGAATTGCTTTGTTTCATCAAGCCCATATTGCTACTCTTCAACACGATTTCCAAATGATTTCCAAAGCTGAGATTCATTCTCCTATACGTCTTCTACATATTGAGTATATATACGTGATGCTCTAAGTTAGGGCTTAGCGTGTACGGGGACCCTGAGCAAATTCTACGTAATTTTAAGAGCAGTTTTGAACCATGTACCATGTATGACTAGCTAAACTATTGTTCCAGTAGCCTATTATTGCGGATCTCTGTTTTGACTGATCAGAACATTTGTATCTCTACTTTATCCATCGTTTTCCCTGTCCAACCAATAATCAGTGTGGTAATTGCCGTTACGCGCCTCAGCTTCAGCCTACCACTAACGGCCTAAACGATCACCCATACTGCCTTCCTCAATAGGGTGAAAAATTCTTACTGTGCTCCGACCCGATTGCACATGACGATTTGAACAAATATTGCTCGTATTTGAACGCTCTCTTTTCCTTTCCCCATCAACACAGACAATTCCGGGGTGCACTGAAAAGCATATACTGTGCCGTATTAACTGAAAGTTGCTCTCTTGCAACACAAAACATTCCCTTGCCATTTTAAGTCCGGTTCGGCTTAGTTTGAAGCCACACCTCTTGAATCTTCATCTCCCTAATATCTATCGTGTTTGCACACTTTTGCACCGATTGCACACACCTACAAAACAAAATGGTGGACAGTCCTATCATTGAAGACCAGACCAGCCAAGAAGTTACCCAGACTGATCACTACGATTACGAGGGAGTCGAGCCTGAAAAGCCCAAGATATACGTAGGAGGTCGGAAGTCCAAGCTGGCAGTTATCCAATCTCGGTATGTTGCAAACAGCCTAAGGAACGTTCACCCGGGATTGAATTTTCCCGTAATTGCTATTTCTACCTTGGGAGACAGGGTTCACAACCGTCCTTTATACGCGTTTGGTGGCAAATCGCTGTGGACGAAAGAACTCGAGACGATGCTGCTGCATAAGCTCGAAGGGGCCGAGCAGGTTGACATGGTTGTGCACTCGCTTAAAGACATGCCCACTACGCTTCCAGAAGGCTGCATCTTGGGCGCAATCACCGAACGAGAAGACCCGCGAGATGCAATTGTCATGAAGGCGGGCTCGGCGTATAAGACATTGGCCGACTTACCAGAGGGCAGCGTGGTTGGGACTTCGAGTATTCGCCGAAGTGCTCAATTGAAGCGAAGCTTCCCTGGATTGGTATTTGAAAGCGTACGAGGTAGTGTTCCGACCCGGCTGGAGAAACTAGACGCTGCCGAGTCGCACTATAAATGCATCATTTTGGCTGCTGCGGGCCTGAAACGGCTAGGGTTCGAATCGCGAATCTCAAGTTGCCTAGACTATCCAGAAATGTACTACGCGGTTGGCCAGGGTGCGCTGGGAGTAGAAATTCGGGCAGGCGACCGTCATATCCACCAGCTGATTGAGCGCATCAACCACAGACCTACGGACCTGTGCTGTCGGGCCGAACGCAGCCTAATGAAGACCCTCGAGGGCGGCTGCTCAGTTCCTATTGGGGTACAGAGCACATACGACGAGCCTACAAACGTATTACGACTACGTGGTATTGTAATCAGTGTGGAAGGGACAACTGCAGTAGAAGACGCAGTTGAACGAAAAGTGGAAAGCATTATTGAAGCAGAGGCTGTTGGCAGCGACCTAGCGGCCAAGCTAATTGAGAAGGGCGCTAAAGCAATTCTCGACAGTATTCACCTGGATCACGTATCCTGAAGAAGAGCCATGATATTTATTTTCTATTTTCTTTGTACATAGGGAACAGGCAGTTCACAACAGCTCAATTAATTCCGCGAAGCGGAACCAAACCTTCTCCGGGAGGCCCCGCCGGAGGCGAGCACGAGAGAGTCTCGAATCATATATCAGGAAAAAGTTTCGAAAAAATCTAACATTTTGCGCGACAGCTGGTCAGGAACTTCTTCTGGGATGTAGTGGCCACTTGGTAGGCTTCCCGACTCAAGTATTACGTCGTCAGAGTTCATTACTTGTTTCCACAAAGATCTGGCATCAAAACACCGGTTGATGATGCCAAATTCACCCCAGAGGACCAGCAGGGGACACTTTATACCCTTTCCGGCTTTAAGATCCTCCCTGTCGTGCTCTAGATCAATGCCATACGATGCTCTGTAGTCCTCGCACATGGCATGGACAGCATAGGGGTCCTTGAACGTCTCGAGGTACGTCTCCCAGTTGGGCTTGATGTATTCGGGAATACTTTCAGTATGGGCACGATCCAAGTGATACCGCAGATAAGACTCCGGGTTGGCATTGATCAATGTCTCTGGCAAGGGATATTGCTGGATCAACAAGAACCAGTGATAGTACTTTTCGGCAAACACCTTTGATGTGTTTTCGTACATTGCCAGAGTCGGAGCAATGTCCAGAAATATAGCCGCGATGACATTGTCAGGGAAGTCAACACACAAGCGATGTCCAACTCTTCCACCGCGGTCATGGCCGCATAGGTAGAAACGGTGGTAACCTAGCTGGTCCATAACCGACATGCAGTCTCTGGCCATCACTCTTTTGCTGTACGCCGAATGATCTGATGTTGGACCCTGAGCTGATAGACCCTGCTGCGGCTTGGATGACTTCCCGTATCCACGCAGGTCTAGCGCCACGCAGGTGTATTTCCCAATCAATTGAGGCAACACGGCATTCCAGATAGCCAGAGATTCTGGATAGCCGTGGAGAAGAAGTAGAGGGGGCCCTGTGCCCTGAATGGTGGCATGAATAAATATATCACTTTCAACTTGCAGGTCAAACTGTTTCATCTGTAGAATGTTGTTACTTTGACTCTTAGAAGTATTACTTCGACTTTTCAGAAAAATATTCCCTTGAAATGGAGTTACCAGAGGACGAGCAAATTCGTTTCTGCTGGCTTGTATTCAAACCAGTCCAATAAACTTTTTGCCAAACTTAAATAGTCACGCAGTAATCCATGAATCCCCACGTTTCATATGTACCCCACAATTCAACCCAGTTAACGACTTGCGACAGACAAAAAGATATATCTACCGTTTAACTTTCAATAATCGTTAGATATATCAGTAGTTATACACAATTTCCTCAATGAAGACTTACTCCGTAGCCCCAATCCCTGCCGACGGAATCGGAAAAGAAACTGTTTAAGCCACAGTCGCGGTACTGCAGCCCCTCCAAACAGCTTTGAGTTCATTTCCAGACCAACTTCACAAACTAATATTGGCACTGAAAGATATAAAGAACTAGGGGTTTATATGCCAGCCGACAGACTGGACAAGCTCAAAAGACAACTGTCGTTGAGAAGTCCAACACTGTGAGAAACGGCTTGGTTCTGTGGGATGAAGTCGCACAATTGGTTAAGCCAAGATTTCTTTGATGTGAAAATGTAACAGAATTCTGGTTGATGCAATGATTGTGCAAATGGTGAATAGTCCAAAGTCGGTGGGTATTATAGCAGGAACCAACATGCGCATGGGACCTTTATCTGATTTGGCAACAGCACCATCTGGCAGTGTAGGGATACTCCCGTCTGCGAATCTAGACCCAACCCACAAGAACCCTTCTATTTTTCAACCAATTCGCGGTAGCGCCTTTGATATCACGGGCAAAGGAATTGCCAACCCAATGGCAACTATCTGGAGCGGTCACAGAGAACTTGTATTGTCCTTTTTTAGAATCCAGCTCACCCAATCTTCTAATTCAGACAGCTCATAGAATCCACTCTTTGAAATGACCACGGCCCCACTATCGGTGGTCAGGGTCGCAGTCACATCGTACAATGGAGTGTACGCCTGCAAAGGGGAAGAGGTCACGATAGAAACTGTCAATCCTCCCTGCGTAGTCAGGGTGTATTTTGATGTTGGAGGATAGAGTAGTCTCCCCAGATAGGCACTCAGGCTCCCAGATTGGGTGCTAGAATCAAGCTCCAGCTTTGCATCTTTGTGATTTTCAAGTATCATTTCAAGCAGCCGCGAGGTCCGCTGAACGACCTTGTGATGCTGCATATGGGCCACAAGGGGTCTAAGAATAAATAGAGGCGGTGATGCTGTTGTTGCTGTCGTCTGAGTTTTTGGCTTTGGACGCAAGGGCAACGGTTTCGATCGCTGCTTTTCTAGGTTTCTTCGATGGGAATAACAAACCATCAGGTGAAAGGCAGAGCACAGAAGATCAGCCTTGCGCGAGGGTATTTTGAATTCTTCGCTCTCCTCGAATGGAGAGACATACTCAATCTCAATGATCTCGTCAATAAGACTGATGACTATTTTGTCTCTAATGGTGACTTTGTGCGACAGTAGAAGTCTGGCCTCTCTTATCATCTCAAAGAACAGCTCTTCCTCAAACAGCAGGTTTCGAGCATTTCTAATTTCGTTCTGCACGTTGAAATTGGGAAGCAGCGACGTCTGGGTTGAAGAGCCGACTTTCACCTTGTCTCCGCTCGATGTGTCATAAAGGGTTACAACAATAATCTTATTTGCATTCTGGCTCTTTGTAGAGAAGGACATATTCCCGTCAGCCCTTCGGCTTATTATTGCCACTCCTTTGTCTCGGTATTCGGATCCAGCATCTCCAAACCCGTATTTGATTCCCAGTCCCCTGGCATCACCTTTGCGGATTTTGAACAGCACCTCGTTGTTATTGGTGGTCTCTAAAACAGAGTCCCAGTATCTGGCCTCTTTCGTTATCTCGGACTTTAAACGTTCGCTCGACTCCTTTAACAGTTTGGACGCCCTTCCCAGCGCCTGAAGTTTCCATCCTGCTGTAACAGCCATATCATCTTCAGCAGCACCAGACGAAAGCAGGTCAGCCCCTAATGAGCCCACCGCAACATGCTGCTTCAGATGAGGTGACATGGACGTCGTACCGGCGGCTGGCCTGAGACATGATAGCAGAAGAGATATAAAATCCAAGCTTAAAGCTGATTCATTATACGCCTGGCGAACCAATTGAATCAAGTCCTGCCTTGCCTGGTCAAAGTCTTTGCGCTTCAATCCCAAACTTTCATTCACTTCATCATCATCGTCACCGTCTTCCATCCTCGAATCATCGTCTTGCACAATGGCCTTGCCACTTTCAATCTCCTGAATCAACGCATCCTCCGTAATATTGGCGAAAGATCCTCTTTCTTGAGTTATTCGGGGAATCAACTGTCCAAGAGTCACGTTTTCTCTGGTTAAAGCTCATCCATACGCGTCAATTGACAAATATACCGTACCTTAGAATCTCAGAGTCGTCTTTTTCTGATGGTTCCAACGACGTCAAAACAGAGTCCATGTTCGTGCTGGTTGGTTAAAGGTGATAATCCGTGGAAATTTCCAAAAGCCGCAGATTTCAATGTGCGTTTCGTGAGACGGGTGGAAAACTGCCAAAGCTCTAACCACCATACAGCTATGTAGTTGACAAATCACCTCGCAATCAAAACGACTAATCGACTCCTTCAAATTTTGCGAAGCAGTACTAAGAGGTCTGGGGCTGTCCCCAGTAGTGTCCAAGATTAGTTCGTATTTGTATAAATATACACACTCTAGTTTAACTAACGATATTCACTATCTTACTATGTTTTTGCTACGGGTAGTGAGCTGCTCAAATATCGAAATCTCCATCGTCGTCATCGTCACTCCCTTCTTGAAGCTCACTCGCGAGCTCCTTCTCCCGCTCCCGCGCTTCTTCAGCAGTCTTCAGGTCAACTCGGTGATCCTTGAGCAGATACCGCATGGATTTGATGCTGTCGTTGTGGAGCGAAATGCAGAATTTGATTCGCTCATGGAACGTGTCTTGAGGCTCATCTGTTGAGTAGACATCCAGCACCTCTCTGGACTGCATGAATCCTCTTTCATGGTCAATCGATGCATCGATGACCCCATCTCGAATCGCTCGCGCCACAATGTACTCGGCAGATTCCTCGCTGTCCAGGTGCAGACGTAGACAGATGTCTTTGAGAGAGATCTTTGAATAGGTCAGACTCATAATCCGAATTCCAGTCTTGATCACATTCTGACGTAGTCGCAAAACCAGTGTATAAGTGCCGTCTTTCTTGAGCACCTGCTCAAACTTGGCAATGGTCTCGGAGAACTGAGCCACGTCCCCCACCCGAACGGCCTTGGCCACCTCAAAGTACGGCACAAGCGACTTTTCAAATTGTGGCTGTCTAAAAGTCTTGGGATCAGGGATATCACCCATCAGCAACTCCACCACGATACTCAGCTTGGTCGCCTGCTGTAAGAAACCTGTCGCCATGGGGGTCTGAGGTGCTTTTCGAATTGCCGCAGTAACCTGTTCAAAGGACTCAGAGTAATGCAGCTGGATAGCGCTAATCCGCGCCCGGTAGTATAGGTGTCGGGCCGTGAGGGCGTTTGAAGCCGATTCGGGGAACTTGGTTTTAGCAACCAGGTTGGCAGCCTGGGAAACCTTGTGGTTAGCGAGGTAATTGCGTAGCAGCAAAGTCACCAACGAGGCCTGTGTCTCGTTATCATGTCGGAGTGTAGCAGTCCGTAGCCCGGCCAGCAGAACGGGGATAATCTCGCCCAGCTCGCTCGGTCCACTCAGTTCATATGCTCGAGCGTAGTAAAACCAAACTTTGGCGGCAAGGTAGTCCAAGCTTCGTCGGTTGTACGACCGCAGTCTATTCACCGTGTAATCACAAAACTCTTTGTACTGCCGCAGCCCGCTGTCCCCGTTGAGAAGCCACACCTGGACCACCAAGTGGAGATAAATGTCTATTTCAGGGAGCACAGGCTTTTCACTGGAGTTGGCAGCAGCACTACCGGACGACGATGATACGGCAACGTCAATATCCATCGAAGAGTTCTCTTCAGTTTTCGAAGCAGTAGCAGGAGTTCCCACAACCGCCAACAGGGCCTGTGCAGCTGGATCATTGGATGGATACGTCGATTCGACCACTTTTGCAATCGATTGGGCGTCCAATCGCTTGCGCAGCGCTGGAAGACCCCGCAAAACCCTCAAAGTGTAGCGGGGATCGAAAGTAGCGACTGCTTTCTCCAGGTACGCAAAGTTCTGTTTGATGTCTTTTGTTAATAATCAAATACTTTTAAAATTGCATCATGACGCCACGAAGCTTACTTACCATCCAACACCAACGTCTCCTTTTCCACTTTCTCCTCAACCTTCGGAGACTCTTTTACCTCGTTCATTTCCACATCTTGTTTCTCCACAGGTTCGCTCGACATTGCGTTGTTGACGATTGATTCACTGAAAAGTACTTTTTCCTCTTACAATCTTGGAATAGCTATGAAGTTGGCGTTGTGTGCCCAAAGGGTTACAGAAGGAGTGGGGTTGGGGCTGAAAGTCAGAGGCACGTGATGTTTGACAAGAAATATGGAAACCCACCGCTACTTTTCTACCCTACATTTCCTTCAGATCAAATCCGCTGTCCGTATATGAAAGAGCCTATATCTGTGGAGGAACTGCTTCGTAAAAGGAAGCAGGAAAAGGACAATGGCAGTAGACCCAAGTTCCTGACCAAGGAGCAGAGAGCTCAGCTTGCTCTGGAAAAACGAGCCTTGGAGGTCGAGAAGGCCAGCAGGCCAAAGATCCACGGACATGATGAAGTGGCCGAAGACGCACGAAACGTGAAGCGATTCCGAAATGAAATTGCTGAAGGAAATACGACGAGCAACAGGGGTGGCTCACACCTTGAACACGGGGACAGAAAAAGCCGAGAAGTGGGGAATAAACGGTCCAAGTTCAACTTTGAATGGAACGACGAGGACGATACGCTGAATGAAAGTGATCCGTTGTATAGCTACCGCTCAGTAAAGCCTAGTGTGCCAAGCAGCGCACAGCTAAGTGAAGGAGCAGCAGAAAGAGAGCGTAGAAGGCTGGAAATTGAGAAGCTGCGGGCAAAGAAGAGCAAAGTTGATTGGGATGATATGCCATGGACAGAGAAGCCTCTGGAAGCCATGAGGGAGCGTGACTGGAGAATTTTCAAAGAAGACTTTAAGATACTTACCCGAGGGGCCTCAGGGTTGCCGTTGCCGTTGCGTTCATGGTCTGAAAGCAGCATCCCCAAGAGCATCCTGCGTACATTGCAGGACATTGGCTATAAGGAGCCTACTCCTATCCAACGGGCCGCAATTCCCATTGCCCTGTCATCGAGAGATGTGATTGGAGTTGCGGAGACTGGATCAGGAAAGACAGCCAGTTTTGTTGTCCCCTTGCTATCATACATTCTTGAGCTGCCTACGCTGAACGCCATTACCAAGGAAGACGGGCCATATTCAATCATATTAGCCCCAACCCGAGAGCTGGCGCAGCAGATTGAAATAGAAGCTCAGAGGTTCTCCACCCCCCTTGGGTTTCGATGCGTCTCAGTTGTTGGTGGTCACAATATCGAAGAGCAGGCGTACAAGCTGTCTGGAGGTGCAGAGATCGTCATTGCCACTCCGGGACGACTAGTCGACTGTATAGAACGAAGGATAATTGTATTGAACCAGTGCTGCTATGTTGTTATGGATGAGGCTGATAGAATGATAGATCTCGGATTCGAGGAGCAAATCACCAAAATTCTCGATGCGCTCCCTGTTAGCAACCAGAAGCCGACCGGGGACCACGATGGTGACATGCCAGGTCTCCCGGCAGGAAAGCGGTACAGGCAAACAATGATGTACACAGCTACGTGGCCCAAGTCGATCGAAAGGCTTGCCGAAAAGTATCTCCGAAACCCTGGTATAGTGACGATTGGAGATGTGGGTCAAGCAACTGATCGTGTGCAACAGCGGGTGGAGATTATTTCAGGTGAAGAAAAGAGAAAGAAGCGCATGCTTCAAATACTTTCCACGGAGAAATTTGCTGCTCCGATAATTATTTTCGTGAATTTGAAGCGAAACTGTGATTTTGTTGCCAAGGCTCTCAATGGTGAGGGATGGCGCGCTGTGACTATGCATGGTAGTAAGTCACAGGAGCAGCGAGAATTGGCCCTATCGCAATTGCGATCTGGGCAAGCCGATGTCCTTGTCGCCACTGATGTTGCCGGTCGAGGTATTGACGTTCCAAGTGTATCGCTTGTACTCAACTTCCAGATGGCCACTTCGATAGAGAACTACACCCATCGTATTGGAAGAACTGGGCGAGCCGGTAAAAATGGAGTTGCAATCACGTTTTTGGGGAGAGAGGACGAGGATTTGTATTATGATCTACTACTTATGATTCAGAAATCTCCTTTGAGCTCTGTTCCGGACGAACTTCGACGACATGAAGCATCTCGAGCTCGTCCAATGGTTAAAAAGATCCGACATATCAGTGACGAATGATAATATGGAATTTATTATTGCTCTTGTACGAAAACTATGTTATTTATTTCATATGTATTCTATGACATTTAATTTACAAACACATTACAATTAAAAAACATCCTTTACTCCAAATTTAACTCATAAATCGTTAATAATAATATACAACTTTTTGGTACCCACACCGCAAACTAATAGTGTTCGCTTCGAATCGCTGTCTAAAGGAAGGCTAATCGCTGTCGTAACCATCAACCAGAGCGGCTCTTTGGGGTATAGGTGCGGGCGCTTCATGTTGAACTACGTTTCTTAGAGACTTCAGCTGCTCCAAAGTCGCATCGGATAGGAGCGTAGGGGCCTCCAGCTGTTTGACAGCTGGAAGAGTACCATCATGGTCGCCATTTTGGTCAGCCGTATCATCAGCATCCCCTGCGCTGTCGGTACCATCCTCTTTAGGTCCCTCTAACGCTTTTTTAATCGAGGTCTCTCCCTGGGTATACCACAGTTCCTGCGGAGCTTCGTAACCTTCGAGCTCGAAACTCGAATCCTTTAATCTCTTCCTCTTTGCTTCAGAATTGTCCTTCCCCTCTATCTCCGCGACGTATTCTGCAGGAAGAATCTTTCGGATTGCTTCAGCTGCCTGCTCCTCCAATCTTCGCTTCTCTCGTAACTTTGCCATGGGGTTTGGATCTTCAGTAGCCCACCGCAAATTAAGAACTTCTTCGTCATCCAAAGACTGGTGCGCCATTGCCTCCTTTGCAAATTGAGCATTTCCTTCATTGAGATAGGTGACAAAGGCAACACCCCTTGCATTAAGCACTTTGATTCGATCAATCTCACCCCACTCGGAAAAATGTCGGTAAATAACATCTTCCATGTCATCTCGGATGTTCACTCTGCCTACATACAAAGTCCTATTTTGGCGCAAAAAAGACCCTACTCCACCCATATCGTCTCTATAGTCGCTGAACTTGTCTCGCCCAAAGCAGTCCAGGTTGGGCGAGTAAATATCTGTGACAGTGGGCAGACGATGCAGGTACTCACACGTTCTACCTTTGGTACACAAACCTCGTGCAAAGTAAAGACAGAAGTAGCTTCCTGCTACTTTGTCGGCTTTGGTATACCCAGAGTCCCGCTCAATATTGCACCGACCGTCTGCTTTCCGTTGACTTAAATATGCGTCATCTTTGTCGCCTCCACTCCATTTCTGGTACCATATATTGAAAACTGTTCCACTCTGCGGGGGCCGGTCCCTAGCTTCATCTACGCTGGCTGGATCCACCTGGACTCTTGCTGCTTTCCTTTTACCGGAGTTTTGTTTTGGCTTAACAACGACGGCTGATTCAGCCGATTTTTTCACGACCATCTCTGATGATTCAGTTTCTGCGCCGGCAGGGGGTTCTGAGGGAGGAGACACAGTACCATTAATACCTTTATCAACTTCATCAACACCATCCTTTGCAACGCTTTCTTCAGAACTCATTGTCGATGGACTGAAGTGATTCTCAGTTAATGTAGCTGAAATATCGGTATAAGCGCCGCATACGCCGCGTACATGTGAGGCCATGTCACATGATCTCTTCGGTGACATTATTCCCCCCACAACCCACGCGACCTCGGCACACAACAGAGGAGAAAATCGTCATAGCAGAGCCCTGACCCAAGTACTGCGCATGTGAAAACAGTTCAAATTGGTGCGGAGTAACCACTCATAAAACCCTCGGTTTCACAAGCGTAGATTGTTAAATTAATCCGATCTTAGTTTTGTTTTCCGTTTTACTAATTGTCTGAAAATAACAGCGGCCAGCAAATCTAAGCAAAACTCTTTAAAGAGAACTGGAGACCGGCAAAATTAGTGTTTGCAAAAAAACCACTCGTAGGGAACGGGGCGGCTATTTGAAATCGTATCTTTTGTCATAACGTTGGCATCACAGTTGTGCGACTTCACAACTAAACCTGGATATAAGAAGCAAAATAAACCGAAAGACCACACAAGACTCAAAGATTGCCACAGTATTAAACTCATAGACACTTATAAACTACTTATAAGACAGTACAAAAACCACCACCGCCAAAATAATGTCTTTTATGAATGGTGGTGCTGAATGCTCTACGAGCAGAAACCCTCTGTCTCAGTTCACCAAACATGCTGGCGAAGACCGTTCTTTGCAACATGAGTGGTCGGGTCCGGGTCCTCAGAGTCACGGGTCTATGAGGACAAACTTCCAGGGCATGAATTCTGATGACCAACGAATGCTGGAAAGTTTCCAGCAGGGTCATGCTCCACAGCAAGCGTTTAACTTTGAAGCTATGCGAAATGAAGTGGGAAACATTCATCACAAAGGTTCCCCTGTTGCAGGACCTCACGGTTGGATCAACGATTTCCGGGACGGTTCGGTTGCGGAAGAACAGTATCGAACTCGCTCAGCGTCCCCGCAGGTAAACGGACCTGTTTCTGGCGGAGTTGATTCGGCGAGGTGGAAATCCGAGTTTGGTAATCAGATGCCCGTTGCCGAAGGAGCTATTCCCATGTCTTCGAATGGAGTAGCGTCTGGGCCGTATATGCAGAGATTCACTCCACAGATGACCCCAATGTACGCCAGTGGGCGAATGGGAGGAGGCATTGCCACTCCTCAGCAACAGCACCAGCAGTCTTCTCGAATTGTAGAACTGGACGATGAGAAGTGGGAGGACCAGTTCAAGCAGATTGAACAAGAATCTTTGGCCGGTAGCGACAAGGGCAAGGAGAAAGAAGGAACATCATCAGAGCGCGTTTCAGCTGAAGACACTGACGAGGCCAGGGCCGTGGAGGAATCGCTAAGTAAAGAGGACCAGTTTGAAAACATATGGGAGAGAATCAAATCGCAGATACTGGACAACGCTGACGAGTGGGTGCAACAGAGTCATGACAACGCGTGGGACAGAGACTTTGACGAGTACACTACTTCGCGACCTGACTTTGGTGATTATGAGTTTGAGGAGAACAACCCATACATGGCCGAGGCTGACCCTTACAGTGTGGGAGTTGAGCTTATGGACAACGGAGCGAAGCTGAGCCTGGCGGCTCTGTGTTTTGAGGCTGCAGTTCGAAAGAACCCTGAGCATATTGAGGCATGGAACAGATTGGGTGCTGCACAGGCCCAAAACGAAAAAGAAGACCCGGCCATTCGGGCGTTGGAGAGATGCATCAAATTGGATCCTGGTAACCTTAGTGCGTTGATGAACCTTTCGGTGTCGTACACCAATGAAGGCTACGAAAATGCTGCATACGTCACTCTGGAAAAGTGGCTGTCCACAAAGTACCCGGACATTGTGGACCAGGCCCGGAGCCAGGAGCCCAAGCTGGGCAATGAAGATAGATTTGAGTTGCATTCCCGAGTAACGGAGTTGTTTATTCGAGCCGCCCAGATTTCTCCTGACGGAGCCAACATGGATGCAGACGTCCAAGTTGGTTTGGGAGTGCTTTTCTACGGGAATGAGGAGTATGCCAAGGCGATCGACTGCTTCAACTCTGCCATCACCGTAAGACCTGACGACCCATTGCTGTGGAACCGTTTGGGCGCGACTCTCGCCAACTCTGACAGAAGCGAAGAGGCTATTGATGCGTACTACAAGGCTCTACAGCTGCGACCATCGTTTGTACGAGCACGCTACAATCTCGGTGTTTCGTGTATCAACATTGGCTGCTACAAGGAGGCTGCTCAGCATTTACTTTCAGCATTATATCTACACAAGACTGACTCTCCTGACGATGTTCTAGCCAATCAGAGTACCAATCTGTACGAGACTTTGCGGCGAGTGTTTTTGTCTATGGAGCGACGAGACTTGGTTGAGAAGGTGGGGCCACAGATGGATTTGGATGAATTCAGGCAAGAGTTTGATTTTTAATTTGATTTTTAAAGAAAATCATTCATTCTATGTAGCATAACTGTAACTATCCATAGTGAAGTATACAATAACAAGAGGTAATTCAGGTAGCCGCACGATGCAGACAGGAGCTCTCGTCAAAGATGAGGAACTATTCCCATTTTCGTGGGTTTTTCTCTTCGCTGTATCTTAAGTAACATTGGACTTAAAATTGTTAGGGGAGACATTTGCTGGACGGTACCTGCATAGTGCATCATCGATCGTCGCACACTGAAAGCTCTCTCAAAGTCTCTCCTAAAGCGATATCGTTACTGCGGGAAATTGAAGTAAAAAAAGTCATTTAAAAGCTTCGTTCATAAAGTGACATCGTTTCAAAAACCAGACATTAAGAATCAACTTGTTTGGCACATGAAACCCCATTGAACAGGGATCGATCCCTCCCTGCTTACGGCACTACACAGATAGTAAACCCCTTCTAATCTGTTCAAGTTACCCTCCAGAGTAATCGCGTCTCAAGTAAATGCCAAATCAATGACATCAAACTTGACCTCATCGACTGGATCCGAGGAGATTTAGGTGAACAGATTACAAGTGAGAGTGAAATCTATACCGTGACCGCCACGGTAGTATTATTCTTTATAAAAGCTTATTCTACAACAGTGTTCGGATTCGTATACGGAGAAGATTTCTATAATTCACGAAAAAAAAAAAACTCGAGTGGATTGTAAAAACGCCTTATCCACGGTGTGGTATATTTTTTTTCGCATCTCTAACAATCCTCGAGAAAGCATTGTGGAGTTTTTAGAAGAAAAGCCTTCATTCGATTAACTGGGTCTTGTATTGTATTTTTTCTTCTCGGTGGGGCTACACTGAGCATCATCATCCAGGCTGGAGTTGTGTCCTTTTCAATTGGCAACATCATCACCAAAGGAGAGGTTGAAGCCAAAAAACAACTCACAAAATGAAGGACGATGAGAATAAGGGATGGAAATCGGCGGGAGGTCCATCATGGCGGTTTAGATTGGGAAGTGGATACCAGCGAAATGTTGGTCCTTATAGATCAGGACTGAGCCGGGTGATGCAGTTTTTTTCAGGCTTGGGGAGCTTCTTAATCAGGAGAAAACTGCTAGTAGTTATCTTTCTCTGCCTGTCCTTATTATCACTGTTCACGGCAGTGCCATTCCTGCCTCATTTGAACTGGGGGTCGGGCAAATACGTCATTATTCTCGCCGCCAACGAGGGAGGAGGAGTGATGCGGTGGAAAGGAGCAAAGGAATGGTCGGTGGAACGATCCAGCATTCAGAATAAAAAGGAGTACGCTGAGCGACACGGCTACCATTTGACAATCAAAGACGTGTCAGCTAAAAAGCGATATGCCCACGAGTGGAGAGAGAGCTGGGAGAAAGTAGACCTCATAAAACAGGCCATGAGGCAATTCCCCAATGCAGAATGGTTTTGGTGGTTGGATTTGCATACGTATATCATGGAGCCTCAGATTAGCCTGGACCAGCACATATTCAATGATCTCTACAATGTGACTAATCGGGATGTCGGTGATTTCAATCCTTTGAACATTCCTGTTGATATCCCTTACGTGGACTATAACCAGCCGTTGGATCTGATCATGTCGCAGGACTGTGGAGGGTTTAATCTCGGGAGCTTTTTCATCAGGCGGTCTGAATGGTCTGAGAAGCTACTTGACATTTGGTGGGACCCTGTGTTTTACGAGCAAAAGCATATGGAGTGGGAGCACAAAGAGCAGGACGCCCTGGAGTATCTTTACACCCACGAGCCCTGGATCCGGGGTCGGGTAGGGTTTGTGCCTCTTCGAAAGATCAACTCCTTCCCACCAGGAGCCTGTAGTGATATGGCAGATGACCCTCGGTTCTTCTACAGCGATAAAGATAGAGATTTCGTGGTCAACATGGCAGGCTGTGAATGGGGACGAGACTGTTGGGCTGAGATGGAGCATTACAAGGCATTGGGCAAGAAGCTACATCAGAAGAAGTTTTTCTTCTTTTAGAGATATAAAAAAGCCGGGAAAAGAAGATTGGAAAATGAAGGTGAAAGTGTAAATGAAGAAGGAAATGTAGAAGAAGAGAATCTAATTTAGGTATGATAGAGTTTGTGGCTTTTGTTGTGTACTTCGGCACTTCTATGTTCTTCATACATATATACACATGATATGGGAAAGTAGGGTTGCAGCAAAATAGACGATATTGAGAACCCGTTGTACAACTATTCCCACAGTCCAGAGTAGCTAGTACCGGTCGTCTCGTTCATTGTTGTTATCGCTGGTCGTCACCTTTCCATCCCGATTTCCTCGGTCAAATCTCTGCTGAAGACCAGCGACTTCATTCCGCTCTTCTCGGGCTGCAACGTAGATCCAGAAGTTCAAAATGATTTCCAGAAAGCCGAAAGTGAACGTGAAACCATTCGAAATGTAGGATGCAGGATAGAAATAAATGTAAGCCGTGGTCAAGAAATATACTGTCAGTCGACCGGGCAGTGTCAGTTCCAAGCATTTTAAATAATCCGCTCCGAGAATTCCCAAATCTTGCAGGCCTAATATAACTAACAGCAATGCTACTAGACTTAAGAGAGGTTCATCTTGTCGAACAATAACCAGTGGCTTTTTGTTAAAACTGACGGGATAGAATACTTTTATATATATACCAAGCCCCAAATTCTTTAGAGTAAGAGTAGTTACTTATACACTCCTATACTAATTCAAGTACGTTACATTCATTTCACAAACTTACCAGATGCATTGCCCCCGATACAATCAGCACAAATTCATTTTCTACAAGCTTAACTGGATCCTTGACAAGGTAAAATGCCAAAGACCACAAAATACTAGATCTAACTAGCACCAATGTTTTGCTTGATACGATTGCCATTGTTCACCGGTCCAGAGATGTGACAAAACGTTCGAAAATTAATTCGTGACTTGACGAGGAATCGAACATGCGGCCACTTGTGGCATGCATTCGTTTCGCAACAGCTGTCACCCGGTTACCCTGTTTCAATTCACCACTCCCAATTTCACGCGCGCTTCTTTCTTTCACTCACTTCGTTACACGACCTTCCAACCATCCGATATCACAGCTTGTTGAGCTTTTGAACCGAGACCCCAGGTCCCAAAATCATCGCGTGTAACGCGAATTTACATTTTGCAACAGAGTAATACACCGCATTCTGGTGGAAAGCGAGACAGAATGTATGTAAAGCCCTTGGGCATCGATATGAAACCCCAACTCTCCTCATTTTTCTCGCTAACAAGAATTAAAAGCGATGTCAGGACAGTCGTTCAACCCAGCCAATCTATTTGGGCCGAGCGATGGGTCTCAACAGTTTATATCTAATAATCCGTCTGCACCCGCTAGTATGGACCCAGCATCGTTATCGTTTATGGCTTCGTCTGGGTTCGACCAAACTCAAATGTTTGATGGAGCTGACACTAGTGGTCAAATTCTGGATTTTGGTGGAGTAGGGGGTAACAGCGGACCAGTGGCCGGAGGTGGATCTGGGTCAAATAGTACCATCCAGCCTTCAGCGATCTATTCACCCCACATGTTCAGCAGCGACTTGTATTCGGCAGGCAGCCCGCAGATGGGTTCACCGTCGATTTCAAACCCGCAACTACCAAATAACAACAATGCCAACCAGTATTCTATCCCCTCCAAAAGGTCACGAGAAGGGTCTAGTATATCGCCCCGCCAGCATTCGACCCCTCTTCCTGCTCAGTTGCTACAAGAGGCTCAGAGTGGATCCAGTTCTCCAAATTTGCAGCAGTCTATGTTTTCTCACCAAAGTCGGAATGGTAGTGTGGATCTCGATAGCTTGAATCCGTCGGTTAGCCCTCATCTGGATGGAATGGGCTTTAGCGGAGGGGTCATGGGTGGAATTGGAAATACGTCAGGAAACAGCATGGGCTCTTTTAATAGTGGAAATTCCCAAGATTACCAGTTTCAGCTCAAGTCTCAGCAACAGTCTCAGGGTCAGAATCAGGGGATGCGAAAGACATCGACGAGCAGCTCACTTGGGTCCATGAATAGTAATCTTGGAATGAGTGGGATGGGATCGATGAATATGGGGGGTGGCCACTCTCGCCAAACTTCACAGCTTGGTATGGGGTCACCAATGGGTTCCCAGGTGGGTTCTCAGATAGGTTCTCAGATGGGTTCTCAGATGGGTTCTCAGATGGGTTCTCATATGGGCTCTCAACTGGCCTCTCAGATGAATTCTCAAATGAGTTCTCCAATGGGTTCTCAAATGGGTTCGCAAATGAGTTCGCAAATGAGTTCGCAAATGGGCCCTCAGATGGGTTCTCAGTTAGGGTCTCAAATGGGATCACAGATGGGCTCTCAGATGGGTGGATTTCAAATGGGGAATCAGCTAGGTGGTAGTGATATGGGAAGCCAGTCAGCGAGTCCGATGGGCAATCAAATGGGCAATCAGATGGGAAGTCAAATGGGTAATCAGATGGGGAACCAAATGAGTAATCAAATGGGTAACCAAATGAGTAATCAAATGGGCAACAATCAAATGGGTGGCAACCAGATGGCTAGCCCTATGACTCCCAACCAGAGTCAGGCTTCCATTGCTCAACAATTCTTAGCCCTCCAAAGACGGCTTTCTCCCCAAGAGCTACAGCTGCTTCAGCAAAAAATGGCAACTATGAGTCCCCAGCAGCAGCAGATGTTCATTAAACGACTGGCCATGTCGACAATGGGCAACCAACAGCAACAACAACAACATCAACAGCAGCAGCAGCAGCAGCAACAGCAGCAGCAACAGCAGCAGAAACAACAACATCAACAACAACAACATCAACAACATCAACAACAACAACATCAACAACAACAACATCAACAGCAGCAGCAGCAGCAGCAACTACAGCAGTCCTCTCAACGGCAGGTACCTGTTACCCAAACACAACCTCCGTCAGCTCAGCAACAGCCTACTTATATGACAAACATGCAATCCCCGATGCAGGCTGCTCAACGAAGTCCGGCAACCATGTCCACTGTCAGTCCCCAGCAAGGACTAGGAACCCCTGGAAGTCAGCATCAACAGCAACAACCGCAACGGGGTCAGACTACCCAGAGAGTGCCCAGTGGGCCGAATGCGCGACCCCCTGATGTGTTTCTAAAATCTCTTCTCGATTTTATGCAGAAACGTGGAACCCCAATCTCCTCAAACCCTATTATCTGTGGCCAGAAAGTTCATCTTTTCAGCATTTATGCCACTGTAATGAAACTCGGCGGACACGCTGAAGTCACCAGATCACAGCTATGGCCCACTGTGGCCACCACCCTTGGATTTAATATTTCTGCCAACCCGGAGGCTCCGAAGCAGATTGAAAAGGAGTTTGAAATGCTTCTGAAACCGTTTGAAGACGCTATCCGTTCATCACGGGCACGGTTGAATAGCCAAGGACTGCCTTCACAGGGCTCGTCCCCCTCGTCTCAACTGTCACCGCAAGCTCAGCAGCAGCAACAACAGCCGATCCAGGCCACATCATCACCCTTAAGTCAACAATCTTTGTCCCGTGTTGGCATATCCCAGTCACAGGCCCCTCCGCAAGGGATCGCAACTGACTTGCAGCGAGCCCAATCTCAGTCCAGCAGGTCGTCGACTCCTATGATGGCCGGAATAGGTCAAGGAGCTTCTCCCAGTTTAATAAAATCGGACTCAGCTGGGGTAGACGCAATACAACAACAGCAGCAAACTGCCCGCATGACTGAACCTCAAACTAAGAACGAAGTTCAAGCATCACCATCAACTTTAGGACCACCTCTTTTGGCCCTTGACAAAATTGACCAAAAATATATTCCAGCAAGACGTTTGATTGACAAGCACGGGGGAGTGGACGTAAGATACTTGATGGCTTTGGGTGTGGAGATTGACTCTTTGGTTCCAGATATGCCGCTTTCCGTCGACGCTGGTGCAATCGATATTCATGCTATAACGATGAGTTTGCGTTCATTGATCCCTAGTGAAGTTCGCCAGGCTCTGGACAAACTAGTCATGGTGACAGCTGATCCTCGATGCTTCTTTACCTTACAGGATTGCCCAGACTTGTTGAATGTCATGGCTGAGTTGGGGATGGGATTGTTGGCAGAACTCCTTAAAGATACAGTTCGCCCCCAGGTCCATCCAACCCCCGTCTCTGAGAGTGTCGGAACTGCTGTGGAAGGTGACGAATCTCTCATTGATGCAATTTTTGCTGAGTACAAAAAGGATTCTGCTACCGATGGTGGCAAGCTGGATATTGTGATTGAAGTGGACTCGTTGACTGGAAGACCGGTACGGAAGCAGTCCAGAAATATTGAGCAAGCCAAACCTAGCAAAGACTCTTTCAACCAACCAAGCTCCGAGAAGCAGAATGTGGAACCTCTTCAAACTGAGTCGAATAAGACGAGTTATTTTGGATATACCAATTATCTTGATTTGCTTCAACTGTCCAAAGATGAGGCAGAGAAGATTGAAGAGCCTCGTGATGAAATATCAGAGTTTTGGCGTAAAAGTCAAATTGATCGGTTATTGAGCGTTTTGACGATAATGAGGAACCTGTCGTTCTTAGATGCCAATCGCCCTGTCATTGTAAGTGATCCAATTGCCATGGCGTTGCTTTTCAACGTTCTGATAAAGTTGGGAGATCAGCCCGAGCGATTCTTCAGCTACAGGAGGCGCCTTGATGTCATCCGCTCACTTCTCACTATATTTTCAAATATTGCTCATATGCTGATCCTAGAGTCTCCAAAGGATGCTTTCATAATGGTGTTGTTTGTTCTCTCTTTTTCGCCAAGTGAGAACCCTTATTCAATATCATCTACCAGTAGGAATGACCTGTTCTTTACAGAATATGTGCCAGCAGCACATAGATATCTGCCCAATGCGGTTGACATACTGGCCAAAATCTTACCGCGCGACCCGCCTAACAAAGATGTGTTGAAATCGGTGCTGTTAGGAACTTGCTCGGACCCTGATTTTCTTGTTTTGTTGAAGAGAAATCTACAAGGCCGTAAACCACGACCGTACGAGTATCTAACTCGCCTATTTGGTTTAGCTATTTCTACCGTTCCTTACAGTGATTTCCGAGTAGTTCCTAGGGCGCTGGAGTTGCGACGGCCATTGCTGCACCAGAGCTTACTAGCTGCTGAAATTTTGGTGGAAATGATTCCGGATCGCAAACTAGACCATCCAGTAGAGCTAGATTCAGGTGATAAATTCTACGGAGACGCCTTAACGTCTGCTGAAGTACAAGGCTGTAATATTGCCTTGCAGTGGCTAGAGGCTGGTGATGGATTTGGCGCTGTTCTGTTACGAGCAGCTTGTGCGTTGGGTGCTATATCCGTACAGCAGGTTCCTGGCAGAGTGGAGGAAAATCCTTTTGCGAGAATCACGCAGAGGAGCATTTCAATTTTGCGACTCCTGGGCAAAAAAAGTATCGACTGGCAGAAGAGCGTTCAAGGCAGCAACGATTTGCCTCCCGGTATTCTTCCCACTATCGAGGCACTTCTAGGCGCGATGCTGGCTATGGATATGGACAAGTATGTCGTTACACAGTTGTGTGCGTTCAACGAGGAAAGTGGAGAGGCTCTCGTTAAGAGCTTTTCTAACGCTAATATTGCGAGTTCTTCCCTTACTGTTGGCCAGGAAGCTGAGTAAGGGTCGTCATATTGTTTTTTAAAAGCAAAATTATTTATATTTATAGATATGTGTACAATAGTTAAAACGCATTACGCCATATTAGCCTTCCCTGACATTTCTTATGAGAAATTGGCATACCTTTCTGGCCGCTTCGTTGCCAATAATTTTGGCCAAATCTGTCTCGGGCATCATACATAATGCTTGTAAGTTTTTTACTTTATTGATCAACAAAAGGTAATTCCTAATGGTGATGCCCGGTATTGAACGTAGCATATTAATTGCAATGTAATTTTCCATCCTCTCTGAACTATGGTTCTCATCTTGTCCATATTTCACACTCTCGTCAACATCAGGCTCAGGCTGGGACCGTTTCAGCTCTAAGAAGATTTCAGCCGAGTGGAAAGGGCTAGATGACCATAGGATCTTTAATTTGGGGAAAGTCATTAGAAGTAAAGCAAGTTTCTGCTGGACATTTTCTTGCATCATCTTCGCTGTAGCAGCGCTGACTGCCCCACTAGGGGTATCGCTAAACGGCTCCAAGGAAAATGATTTTGCCTCATCAAATTCAATTAGCAGAGTCGGATGCTTGTAGTATCTGAACATTTGCTCACACTGTGTATAAAGTCTTCCATCTTTGAAACTTGACACCAAATCTGGGACGGATTTCCTCTCTACACAGATTTCAGGGGTCAGGATATAGTCACCTACTGTAAGAACAACGGGGACTACCTGAACATTTTGTTCGTGTAGGAGTGTAGGAAGTGAGGATCTGAATTCACGCATATCCACAACTACCCGTGGTGGTTCATCTTGCATAGCCCGCAACCCACCTCCCGCTATCCGACTAGTTACATTGGTCAAAATAGTACTGACAGGGCGCCCAACGTCCTGTTCAGTCCTCAACACCACTGGCATAGAAGCCTTTTCGCGGATTATTTTAGTGAAAGCGTCCTTTTCTCTGCGAATATCAGAAAGGAACCTCTGCTCCTCAACTGACTCTCCATAATAGAGGAAGAACGTCTTTATCTTTCTCTGGCTGTGATAGGCCCGGTGCAATTCGATTCTCCGAATGAAAGCTGGATCAGGCTCGTACATAATAATATAAGAGGGCATCAATTGATCAATTAAACCGTCATCTTTCCGGTTGTCATAATGCTGGACGATGACAAGATCAGACATATCCAAGACTTCGTAGGAAGGGGCTTCATTGACCACGCGACTAATAACAAGCTCTGGATCAGAAGCAGATTCAGCCGAGTCCTGTTCAACGCTATAGTCACGTCCATTTTCGTCATCTATTTCTATCAGGTCTTCCACATCAATGATGGTAGCCGACCTCGAGGATTGAGCAACAGTTGAACCACCACGTACCCTTCTTCGCTTATTTGGATTTCCTCTATAGGGAGGAAGAGTTCGATCGCCAGAGTTCCGTTCGTTCTGTCTTTTGGAAGAGTTAGACTGATCCTGAGACGGGGCCTCGCCCCCTTTTCTGAGCTCTGAGCGGACATTTGCAAATCCCTTTCTCCATTCACTGTACTCCGCAAAAAGCCGTTTTAGGTACGCCTGACCTTGAGACGGAGCACCTCTTTGGCGAACCAGCTGCTGTACCTGCCGTGATGTTCTCCTATCACTGCACATAATAAGAACGGGTCCATTCATTGCGTTTCCGTGGGCCTTCTCGGCTGCGATCTCGTTCAAAAGGGCCAACAGGTGGTGCCACTTCGGAAGTTCTTCTATAAAAGCAGCCGGCTTGATCTCACTGAGACCAGAATCTCTAAACACACGCTCCCTGGCAACAGTGAAAAGAGTATGGGCAGCATTCATGCTTAGCCAAGGTGACTTCTCATCGCCAAGTCCTGATTTGCGCGAAGCAGCTAGAAGTACGGTTTCCAGCATCTGATAAAACCCCACACTGTCCAAGACTGGTAGAGCATTGAGGATTTGTCGCAGAGTTGCCAGATCGGAAACTAGTTGTCTCGTTTTCCAGGAAATGCGATGCCACACTGGGTCGAGTTGGATGTGTACCATGTTAACAAAGTCCCGCTTTAGTGCATTGTCGAGAGTCCAGTCATTTGTGTCTATTTGAGGATTAGTTTTCCGAATCTGTGATATGCAAGCTTCAACGCACTCCAGGACAGCAGCCTGAATGTGCTTCATCGAAGCTGACATTTCTACTTCCAACTCAATGACATCCGTATTTTGTCGGCGACCATGGAGCCCAGCTAAGTCTTCAGTTACCTGAACATGAAACCGAGGCCACAGGTGGACTTTTTGCAGTTGAAGGTTTTTCAACGTAGCTGATAGTGGACTGAACCCAGTTGATATGCGTTCTGGTTGGTCTGATAGGGCCTTTACAAACCCTGCTTGGTTCTTCTGCCTGAAAATCCGTAGTATAAACGCTTCGTTCGAAGTCGCAGTAACTTTCTCGGCATGCAGAACCACGATGCCTGTTATTTTACTGCAGTCTATGGTACCAGCCAGCATGTCAACTACCAGTATTCGAGACGTGACACTAAATACGCCGCCCCTGGAATAAAGCTCGCTTCTCCGATACACTGACACCTGATCGGTATTGACGACGGTCAAGTTGCGTCTTGGACGGCGCTCCGTCGGCCCAAGATTCTCGTGTCTATTGTACAGTCCGTCGAGAACCGACAGTTCCCTGAGCTCTACTTTGATCTGCAAATTCTCTTCTTCAGAAGCTCCGATGAGAAGAACCAAATTTGGCAACGAGCCTGAGGAACCTGCCATATCCATAGCATGTAGCAAGTTTGATGTCAGAGTTGACATGCCGAGCCCGCGACCAAGAACCACAAGACTGTCTTCACTGAGCATATCGCTGATTATCTTCTGCTGGAACTTCAATTGCAGGGAAAGCGTGACTGAGATATCCGTATCCAGGACGCTATTGACAGTAGTCCCGCTCTCTGGATCATTATCAGTTCCGCCCGACTCTTCTTGCCCATTGTATAGCTCCTCATTCTCCTGTTCCACAAAGAGTGACTCCTCTTGCTCAGGGACTTTCGCACCCTCTCCCCCTACCCCCTCGTGCACTTCTGTCATGTAGTTCCTTCTTCTTCTTCCTCTTCTTCTCCACAATCATCGAATTGTGGTCGTTGAAGAGGCACACGGCTGAGATGGGGGTTTCCTACTGCACTGCAGAGTATTTAATTTCCTCCCACAACGTTGGCCTAAGCGAATCGATCTTCACCGACTGAAATCCAAGCACGCAATTCAGTCATATCGTAAGATATATAAGGGAGAAAGGGCCAGAGCGAGAGAAAATAGGGATATATTGGATATTAATATAAATATACTAAGTGCTAAAGGATAACCGGCAAAATAAAGATGTCTAAGATAACAGACGTACTCGACCGGTTGGGCCCAAATCAGTACTACTTCTCATACGAATTCTTCCCTCCGAAGACTCGTAATGGAATGAAGAACCTGACGGCACGTCTGGAACGAATGGCTAAATTGGGCCCGGCATTCGTCACTATAACCTGGGGCGCAGGCGGATCTACTGCTGAGAAGACTCTTCGACTCGCTCAACTATGTCAGAGGGAACTAAGGTTGACAACATGTATGCACCTGACTTGCACTAATATGAAGAGAGAGCTAATCGACGAAGCGCTGGCTCAGGCTAAAATCTTGGGTATTCGTAATATTCTCGCGCTGAGAGGAGACCCCCCGCGTGGCGAAGAGTACTGGACGCCTGTGGACAGCAGATTTAACCATGCCGTTGATCTGGTCAAGTACATCAGGGAGGAGTATGGAGATTACTTCTGCATTGGCGTGGCAGCATACCCTGAAGGCCACGTGGAAGGAAGTGGTCAGGGTTCTGAAGGAGATCCTGAGCAGGACTTGGAGTATTTGATTCAAAAGGTTCAGGCGGGTGCTGACTTCATTATTACTCAATTGTTCTACGATGTAGAAAAGTTCCTGGCATTTGAGGAGCTGGTGCGTTCTCACCCATCGGGAGTGTTGAAAGACAAACCATTGCTGCCTGGATTGATGCCTCTAAACACGTATCAATCGTTTATACGAGCGGCCAAGTTCAGCCATGCTTCGATTCCAGGGTCGATGGAAAGAGAGCTCAGCAACATTTCTGTTGGAGATGATGAAGCCATTAAGCAATTCGGAGTCAAATGGCTGTGTAACTTAATAAAGTGTATTCAGCAGAAGAGCTCAGTTAAGGGCTTCCATTTTTACACATTGAACTTGGAAAAATCTGTGGCTTTGATCCTGGAGCACTCAGATGTCTTGCGGGGTTCTGTCATGTCACTCAACGAGAATGCTATTGAAAGCGACGAAGAGGAAGATAATGGCGGCAGCGATAAAAGAGGAAAAGACTTAAACGGCAAACAAGCTGATCCCCCCTCTTCCTATCTTGGACCTCCAGACGGTGCTCCCTCCATTCGGAAACATAGGGCCTCTAGTGTCAACCGTAACAGAGTTATTATCCCCCATCATGAACTTACCGGTGAGGACGGAGATAAAAGCGATGACGACAGCGATGTTGTTTCTGAACATGAGGCAGGTCAGACGGTTCTTGAAACGGAAACTGATACTGCCCTTTCCATTTCGACCGGAGAGGGTGCATTGGGCCGTGAAGCCACTTGGGATGATTTCCCCAACGGTCGATTCGGAGATTCACGATCGCCTGCTTACGGTGAATTGACTGGTTACGGGCCCACATTGCATGTAGATAAAAACAAGGCTCTGAGCCTATGGGGTTATCCAGTTGACATCGGAGATGTCACCTCGCTGTTTGTAAAACATTTGACCGGCGAGTTGGAGTCTCTTCCCTTTTCGGACCAGGTGCTGAGTCCTGAAACTGCCCTTATTCAGGAGGAGCTGTTACAACTCAACAGCAAGGGATACTGGACGGTTGCTTCGCAGCCAGCAGGAAATTCTGTGCGAAGCAACGACCGAATTTTCGGATGGGGCCCGCCGGGAGGGTTTGTTTTCCAAAAGGCATTTGTTGAGATCTTTATCAGCGATGCAGACTGGAAAATCCTGAAGCCCAAGCTGGATTCTCTTGCACCCGAAGTTTCTTACTACCAGGCCAGCAATATAGAAGGCTCTGAGTTTAGTACAAACTTGGAGAGGGGTTCTTCCAATGCTGTGACCTGGGGTGTATTTCCAAATCGAGAGATCATTCAGTCGACAATCATCGAAGAGGAATCGTTTCTTGCCTGGAAGGAGGAATCTTTCAACATATGGAAAGAGTGGAGACACCTTTACGACCCACGGTCGGCTTCACACAAGTTGTTCGAACAAATTTACGAAACTTATCACCTGGTCACTGTTTTACATCATGATTATTTCCACGAATCGGCCCTGTGGGATATATTGATCAGAGCTTGAAGACTATAAATCAGTCAAAGAGCAATATATGTATGCAATTATTAACGGCTGCTAGTATATAAATAGGTTGTGGAAATCTGAAACTAAGAAAACCCGTTGCCAACAATTTTTTTTTCATTATCACACTTCAATACTAGGAACGACTGATGCATGTTCCAGCGGTAGCTCCTTTTCATCCTTGCTATCAATCAAGCCTCGAATATCTTCACATAGGCTGTCTAATTCTTCAAGAGTGAACCTGCACTCAAGCAGAAGTCTCTGATGCTTGCCTATCTCAGTTGGAGAATGATCATGACAATAGGTCCCCTCGACCTTTTTAGACCCTCGCAAATTGACCAATTTAATCCTCGACAAATAACTCAGGCAATTGCACTCAGAACACTGGTACGCATCCTCGTCAAGAACGTCTGATTTAATCGCCACCTCTTGAATCCCTTCGTGCTCTTTCAAAGTACGCTGCCGATTGGATCTTTCCCGGATACCCAACTCTCGTAACTCATCAAAAAGCCACTCTGCTGTTTCAGGCCGTCGATCATTAAGAGCAGTTTGAACAAGCAGATTATCGTGCGAGAATATAGGAGAGCGTTTCTCTTTCTTATATGACATGACAGCAGCTCTTCCGACAGCCACCCAATCAGGAGGAGCATAGTTCACAGCTTCATTAAAATTGAAGCCATGATTGAAGCCGGCATGGTATGCGTGCGGAAAGGTGATAACAAACTGGCCCGCCCGCTGATCGATAGCATAGCACGGTATACCTTCCTTGATCAAAGTTTCTGGGGGTATCATGGTAGCCCTCTGAAAAAGAATATCGGGTTGTTTTTCGAATAGCTCAGGAACGTAGGTGCGACTGAAAGATTCAAACTTGGCAGCAGCGTATGGGGGGATACCATACCAGGTTTTAGTATCGCCAAAATGCTGATAGTTGACTGAATACGTGTCATGGTCTTCGCTATGCCAGCAGAATGCTGAAAATAACATTCCAACATAGGACCAAGGCACCGTCACTCCAGAAATTGTTGATCTCATATTGTGGAAGAGGGACGTTTTGTTGAGGGGAAAGTTGTTAAGATTCCAAGGATGCTTTGAGTACCGGTTGTATGGGTCTCGAACTTTAGTGGGAAATCCAGAGCCCTTGATGTCACAACTAATGTCGGCGCCATACTCCACAGCTATCTTACATTTTACGTCGCCAATGTGATTCCAGAATCTCTGTTCGACCAGACACTCGACAAGGTTACGGTCCGACGTATCTACAATAGGAAATTCTGCGGCAAGATATTCCTCTCGAAATTCGTCAGCCACGTCCTGGAAGTTTGCTAAATCATATTCCTCGCCCTCGTCGAACAAAAACATACCATCGCCGACAAGGCACTTTGGACAGTACCACGTCTTGATACCCACGGGTGAGATTAAGCACAGTTTGGGGCCGAGGCAGCTGTAGTGGTATGATCGTTCACATCGTTTACAATTCAAGTCACTTGGAGCATCTTCGTCGCAGACTTCGCAGACAGGAATTTCCGATTCAGAATCCAATTCAGAGTCAGAATGAGAATCCAACCCAGTGTCGTTAAATATACTTTGTTGCTTCTCCGAAACGGACCCTTGTGTCTCTGCGACCCGCGTCGATTTCTCTTCAAAAGGGCTCTGTAGAAAGGGGACCATATCCTGCTTTCTAGGTCTCAGCAACCTGTCCGGAGGAGGAGACAGGGGCGAGTCATTGTGTCGTTTATTTGACGGGAGTAGTTTTTCCATCAAAGAGCTCGCCTGATCTTGCATTTCATTTTTGATTGGTGGTGTGTCCAGTTGCTGAGGCAGTGACTGAGGGGTAATAAATGAAGCGGCCGATTGGAGGGGTGGTGTCAGGTTCACCGGGGTAACTAGTTCTCTTTTAACGGCGGCGTCATCGCTGCTATTCGAAAATAGAAACGAAGATTTGCAGTATTCAACATATTGCTCGTAAGGGACTACAAATTGTTGGTAGAGTAGCCTTATGCTGGAACTTGCAACTAGGTCAGCTTTTGTCGCCAGACCGAGCTCCGCACAAACCGAGGGCCATAGGCTATTGTGTTCCACATGTTGGTAGCCGCCCATCGACTGCACAGTTCGTTTCAATAAATAATAGTTGAGGACTCCATTTCCTATCACCGGGTATTTGTCGATGGACTCGCCGGATTTGAGCCAATGGAAGTTACTCATTTGGCCTATCCAGTCCATGGTAGAGCGGGTCAAAGCGCCCATAGTATTGAGGGTCTGTTTCCTAGTTTCAAACTTAAAGGCCTTGTTAGTTTGTTTTCCCATTCTATTAAAATTAAGATTGATTGTCTTGACCCAGTGTCTGCATACTCCAATATCAAGACTGAACTTTGGATTCCAGTCGGCGGGCGGCACAATCTTCAGAATGCCATACTGCCGGCCCAGCTCTCCTAGCGACTTTATATAAGCAGGGGGGTCCTTGAACTCTTCGTCGGTCGGATAGACTGTCGGTGCTGTCTGGAGACCAAAGGGCCGTTTGGTCTTTGCAGTTTCTTGGTACGGCAGGCTAGACTTTGTATCTACCGGGCCTAATCCTCGGATGCCACTCATTTTGTTGGAAAAAGAAGATCTTCAGAGGAACAAAGCGGAAGGTTTAAGTCGATTTATACTCTGTGTGTACTGAACGTTGCAGGTATTGAGGCCCTTCCTCTTGTTCGTTTCTTCTTCTCTCTTTCTCTTGGTAGGGCTTCTTTCAAAGTTCACCGGAATTTTCCCATTAAGTTAAATCAGCTTTAAGGTGAACACTCCCTCTCAGTTAGTGGTAGAGTTCTCCGGGTAAAGCGGGGTTTTCCTCTGCTGCCTGGTTTGGTGGGGGGAAAAGTGAAATATGAAAAATGAAAAGGGGAACTCTCTTCGATGCATCTGCAGTCCCAATTCTGACACATAACTAACGCTTACCGTGAGATCATCAACTAGAAAGACAGCAACAAACGAAAGCATAAAGATGGTAAAGACAATAGGCACTGGATATACTTTGGGAATCCTGGGGTGTGGAACCATGGGAACTGCTGTACTCAATGCCACTCTCGAGGGCTTGAAGAATGCTGAATCCACAAACTCAGGAAGCGCGCCCTTGCCTGGTAGATTTCTGGCTGCAGTCACCTCTGCCAAATCACAGACACGACTGAAAGAGCTGTACGGTGATAAACTCGAAGTGATTGTGGGGGATAACAGAAGACTGGTTGAGGAGTCAGACGTGATCATTCTCGGCTGCAAGCCTTACATGGCCAACGATATCTTGACCAAAATAGACCGAGCGTGGCATTCAGGTTCAGGCAAAGTCCTGATAAGTCTGCTGGCAGGCAAGACAATTGGCGATTTGCATGCGTGGACTAGTAGCGAGACTCTTGTTGTACGGTGCATGACGAATACTCCTAGCAAAATTGGCGCAGGGATGACGGTCGTGTCTTTCCCAGGAGGAGCAGAAGCAGTTCCACAAGAAATCAAAGACCTGGTGGGCTTCATCTTTGAAAATACTGGGAGATGTCTGTTTTTGGATGAAAAGCACCAGGACGTATGCACTGCTCTGTGTGGTAGCGGTCCTGCCTTCATGTATGTTGCCATTGAGTCGCTTATAGACGGAGCAGTCCAAATGGGATTACCATATGATCTTGCTCGAGAATGTGCTGCTCAGGTGATGGTAGGAGCAGGAGAGATGGTGCTCAGGGGAGACCATCCTGCTGTGCTCAAGAGCCAAGTGTGCACACCAGGAGGAACCACTATAGCGGGACTTGCCGAAATGGAGGACCGTAATGTGAGAAGCGTGTTTGCCCACGCGGTAAAGAGGGCCACAGAGGTAGCTAAGGAGTTTTCCAAGTAGTCATTAACACGTATAGTTAACCACTAGATGTACAATCGCTTGCTCGCCTCCGGCAGAGCCCTTCCAGGGAGGGTTGTCCCGCGAAGCGGGATTGTTGAGAAACCCTGCGGGTGCGCTTCTGCGAAGGGGTCACCCGGAGGCATATCCCCAAGCACTAGGACTCTTGCTGAACTACCGAGGGGCCGCTCCTAGCCAGTGCTGCTTCTATTCTCTTCTTTGTGTTCTCGTTTCTGTTGATGTTCATGCTGGGGACGGATCCTCCCAAAACAGTCACGCAGTTGGGTTCAAGGAGGGCCACGCCTCGTTGTAATTGAACGTTGCGAAGTATAAGCTTGCAACCCAGTTCAATTTTCTCGGACAAAGGAGTTATTCGCTTGTATTCTATCGCGTAGATGAGGGTCCCTGCCGAGTCCTGCAAGACAAGTTTGTGCATGGGCATCGTGTACGTGTTCGGCGAGTCTTCAGAGCTGTCTAAGCCAACTGTACGCTTCCTGAGTCGGTCAGTATTGCTACTGTCATTTTCTTCGATCAAGTCTAGCTTTCGATATAAAGATATCGAGATATCAGTTATATCGAGTATTTGCACCAGAATCGGACTACTGAGGGACGCGTTTTGCAGCGTGAGAGTGTCGCGGGGGATCACGCGTTGGTACGCGGCCTGAACCTCAGGAGCAAACCGCAAGGTCGTGTCAGTTATGTCTGCACTAAGTGGAGACGGCATTGACACGCTGGCGAGGTTGGGGTCTAACTAAATTTCAGAGTGAAAAATAAAAAGTTTCTAAGAGACCTAAATATTTAGGCCTTGCATAACTATGCATTATACACGACCTGTTAAACATCCCACTAGTAAAACAGCTAAGAAGTGTTCATGGTTACCTCAAAGATAGGGTATATTTCCAAGAAGCTCATCTTATTCAACTATAAATGTCTTGAAAGCTCTGAAACATCTGCTGAAGCATCTGAATCTCATAGTCGAAGCATCTCGAGCACACCTCAATTCCGCTCTTAACAGATTCTGATTTAGCTAAGCTAACAAATTATCCATAGTAACTAACTGTTGTATCAGATATCTTATTATTATCACACCAATTCCGCGAAGCGGAACCACCCTCCCTGGAAGGGCCTCGCCGGAGGCGAGCTAGACATGTTTTTAAATCCAAGCACGACGCTGAGCGACATGCAGTCTTTTACTCTCTTTCACAATACATACTTAACTAGATGGCTTGGGCTCGTCTTGAGGTTCTTCGTCCTTGGGCTCCTCGGCAGCAGGAGCACCTTCCTCCTTCTTGGTATCGGTCTCAGACTGCAGGACCTCGAGATCGTTCTGCCAGAAAGTCAGGTTGTCTCTCAGCAACTGCATGATCAGAGTCGAGTCCCGATAGCTTTCCTCGGACAGAGAGTCGAGCTCGGCAATGGCGTCGTCAAAAGCTTGCTTGGCGAGATGGCAGGCCCGGGCAGGCGAGGCGAGAATCTCGTAGTAGAACACACTGAAGTTCAGAGCCAGTCCCAGCCGTATGGGGTGTGTAGGAGACAGCTCGGTCTGGGCCACGTCGGTGGCCCGTCTGTACGCATCGTGGGCGTCGGTGGCAGCGTCTTTCCGCTTGTCCCCAGCCGCAATCTCAGCCATGTATCGGTGGTAGTCTCCCTTCATCTTGTAGTAAAATACTTTGGACTCGCCGGTCTCAGCACGGGGCAGCAGGTCGTCCACCAGAACGTTCAGCACGTCCTGGCAGATGTCCTCGAGCTCCTTCTCGATCTTCGCTTTGTAGTTCCGGGCCTGCTCGGCCTGGTGGCCGGCGTTCTTGAGTTCCTCCTTCTGCTCAATGGCCTGCACGAGTCTCCAGCTGGCCCTGCGAGCCCCAATGACGTTTTTGTAGGCCACCGATAGCAGGTTTCGCTCGTCTACAGACAGCTCTTCGCCGGCACGCGCCACTTCTTTCATGTACGACACCATTTCATCGTATCTCTCTGCTTGCTCGCAGAGCCTTGCTAAGAAGGTGTTTGTTTCTCGCTTGTTAGACACTTGAAGCAACGTGGGCATGCCTCCGGCGGCCCCTACCGGGAAGGCTTGGTTCTGCTTCGCAGAAATTGCGCGCTGAAGTCCATCTTCAGACTATTCAGTCGCAAAACAGCCCGTTTGCCCCGCGCCGGAGGCGAGCAACACGACCTCGTGATCCTTATCGCGCGTGTATCCGGGGTTTTCTCAGCCAAAACCTTCTTCCAAGCTTATCGCACACGGTTTAGGGGTTCCCAGAACCGCACACTCGTAGAACCTTACCTGAGAAGTCATGTTGTACAGATTTGCTAAGCACAAAAACGGGAATTTAGGCAATCGAATTCACGCAGAAGACAACACAAAAAATATCGAACTGTAACAGGATGAACTCAACACTGGCAGAGTGTATAGTCAATCAATTGATTAAATCCAAGCGGGCGTTTCGCGGACAAAAATAGAATTATATTTATCGGACAAACAGAAGTCACTTATCAGAAAAAAGCTAACAAATCGAATAAAATTCCAGACTGGATCACTCGAACGTGTTTTGTTGTTGTGATGGTTGCAAGATTTCTTCCCCCTTATTTTATAGAAAAAAACGACGATGCCTTCAACCGATCTCTGGTATAAATCCTAAGTGCCACCACACGTAACAGGGCCAGGAAAAAAAAACAAAAAACCACACGAAAACAGAAAACAAAGCAGGGGGGAGGCTGATCCCACTGATTGCACAGTTGCGGCACAACCGTGACGGCCTTTGCTGCATAGCCAAGTCGCGCCGCGATATGGCTTATGTAATCACGATCGGGAACCGACGGATAGGAGCCAAAGGGCGACGGGACGCGTAATGGAGGGAGCAAGCACCGGGAGGTGTGGAAGCTCGCCTCTGGCGGTGCTCTTCCAGGAGGGATTGACTCTGCTTTGCAGAGTGTCTCATTGTTAGACAGGCCGGGGAGGGTACAGTGGGACTGGAGCAGAAAGGGGAAAGAGATCATTGGTGTGGTGGGACGTTCTGTTTCACAGGCTTGTTAGCGGCATCACTGTGTCCCTCTTGCAGTAGTAGCTATTTCGAGTACATCTTGGGAATACTAGGTCTGCACCAAGGAATAGTTTTAAACCGTGCTAGCCCTTTTGAATAGGCTCGACCGCTGGAAGACGCGTGGAAATTTGCTCGTAAAGACGTGAAAGCCACCCGACGTAGCAATTCTCTATCTTCTAACCGATTTCTAAGCGCCTTCTAAGAGAATTGCGTTGCCTGAGTTCACTTTAAGGGTCTTCATCTCTAAAGTTCTCTTGAACTCTAAAGTCCTCTTGATCTCTAAACTTTTGTTGATCTCTAAACTTTTGTTGATCTTTAAGCCTCTTAGTTCTAAGTCTCTTGGTCGTAAGGCTCATCTAGGCATCTTGCTCATTAGGTATCTTGGTTTCAAGTCTCTTGGTTAGCTCACTTGGTTCTTACTCATCTCTTTGCATTGAGCTTTCTGGTCCTCGAGAGTCTTGGTCTGTTCATACCTTAGGTTGGTCCTGGGTAGTCACGTTACTTGGTCTTTAGGTATTCCTTCTTGATCTCTAAGTCTTGAAGTCTTCTTCTCATTTGTGACTTAGCCCTGCTATTTGATCCTGCGGGTCTTAAAGTCACTTGGCCTTAAGAATCACTTTTTCTTTGATATTTAGTTATCTTTGATCGTTGAGCTGTCTTGGGCACTTACGTCTCTTGATCCCTTTTAGTCTTAACTTCTGATTGGTTGTTTGTGCGTTTTCTTACTGCCCTCACTGCTATATTACCCTCGTGATGGCAGTTCAATCCTTGTACATACTAAACAAGGCTGGTGGCCTTATATATCAAAGGGACTTTAAACCCGGACTCAACAAACTGTCAACTAACGACTACCTCGTGCTTGCAGGCACAATGCACTCGGTTCACGCCCTGACGTCCCAAATATCTCCCACAGGCTCCAGCAGCGGGGTGACCATGATAGAGACGTCCAAATTCGCATTGCATGTGTTCCAGACCTTAACTGGAATCAAGTTTCTCGTGGTCATGGACCTGCGGCAGTTCAGTCCTGAGATAATCATCTCGCGGGCGTATCAGATCTACTCTGACTACGTCATGAAGAACCCGTTCTACCAACTCGACATGCCTATACGCTGCGACCAGTTCGACCGCTATCTGGGGTCCTACTTAATGTCAGTCGCCTAGCTTTCCTGTTTTTTGATTTTTATTATCTTAACTAAAATAACTTTTTGCATAATATCGGTGTCAATATATCGCTCGTATATATAAATAAGTCCTTTCACTCGCATCCAGCAAGTCCACTTCAGCCTATAGTGCTACAGGATGCATCGTCAACTTCAGGTAATACGAGTCAACTAGAGTCCAAGCAGATACATTCACAGGACCAGTTAAACTTCAGTATATGGTATCACAGGTTGAATCACTTAAGCATAGTGAGTCAACCAGCATATACTATCAAAAGATGAGTCAACTTCAACATCAATACCAAAAATCTGAGTCAACTTCTGCGTGTAATATCACACGATGAGACTTCAGCATCCAGCATCAATACCAAAGGACGACCCAACTTCAGCATGTACTATCACCGTGTGAGTCAAAGTTCAAAAAATCGCATCACTGTGCAACTCAGGCTTCAGCAGAAGCCTGTCACAGGATGAGTCGGCCGCGACTCCACATCGCCTCCGGCGGGACCACTCCGTGGAGGTTGGTTCCGCGAATCGAGATCTCAATTACTGTATGAGTCAAAGTTCAACAAATCGTATCACTGTGCGCTCAGACTTCAGCATATGTAGAGCGAGCTTCAAGCAGACTGTCACACGATGAGTCGGCCTTATTAACAGAAAACTAAAAGACGAGCTTCAGCTTCAGCATGCGTTATCACACCGTGAACCTTCGGCATACGGCAAGACGAAATTCAGCATCGCACAACACCCAGGCTTGTGCTCGCCGAACGCTTATTCCCGCAAAGCCGGAAACAACCCTCCCCGGGAGAAACCCAGCAGGAGGCGAGTTTCACAGCAGCTGGTCGTCAATATTGTGGTCCATGACGTGGTCGACGCCCTTCTGGGATGCAGCAAACGCAGCTGTGGCCATGCTCTCGACGCTGAGGTAGTCTTTTTCCTGGTCGAGCTCGGCGTCGCCAGCAATGCGGGACTCTTCGAGGGCGAGCCAGGCGTCGCGTGCGCCGAGATCGTAGAGCGTGAGAGTCCCCAGGGCTGCCTCGGCAGCACGGCGTTGTTCTCGTGCCCAGATGTCCAGCTTGGTCTGCATGTTCATCACGCTCCACTGCTCAAAGGCCACTTCGAGCTTGCTGCGGTAGGTGGGGCACTCAGGGTCGACGTCAGACACGGGTCCGAGCGCACGGTCCAGCTGCTCGTACGTCTGTTTGGTAGGCGGATCGTGCGGCCACTGCGCTGGGGGTAGGAAGTACAGGACAAGATAGGCAAACGACGGATGCGGAGGGAGCCCAGGCTGGCCTATACGCTGGATGAAGCTGCTGCGCGCCATGTCCCGTGCTCGATCTAGGCGTTCTTTGGCCTTGCGGCGCATTCGAGCTCGGTGCTTGACCTCTTCGCGCGCGTTGTACTGCTTCGCACGCTTGGCTCGACGCGCTCGTATCTCGACGGCATCTCCACGCCGTTTTACGTCGCCTCGTATCATGTCGACTCGCGCTGCGGGATGCAGACGGGTCCCTCTTTTGAGATCCAGATGTCTCCCCAGCGACCCTGGGTGCGAAAACGACCGGCCGCAGAACGGACACGTCTTTTTCGGATCCACGGGTTGCCCATTAGGTCCCGTGGCAGTTGTAGCACCAGAGTTACCCGCGGACGAAGCAGCAAGAGCGGACTCAAACGGCCCGTCGCCACCCTTGTCCTCAACGAAAAACTCCGACGTAGCGTCGCCCCCGTGATGATGGTGGTCTCCTGGTCCGCTGGTGCGTTCATCCTCGGCCTCGTTGTGCTGCTGGAGCGCCTGCCTCAGCCGTTGATGCTGAAGGTCTGCCTCGTCGTGTCGTCGCTGCGAGTCATTGCGCAACCCAATGGCCGGATCAATGGCCAGATTGTCCCCGTGAGGCACGTGGTGGTCTCCTATAGCCCCCAGGTTCGCGGCCAGCAACGTTCCTACGTCCAGCACGCTCGCATTAGGTCCTCCCCCTGCATTTTCCGGTTTGTTGCCTCCGGTCGTTCGGTACATTTTTCCGGACTGTTCTGTGTGGTATTTGCGGTATATGTGTAGCAAAGTTTTGACCTCACTCCCGGTGGTGTTGACCACTGCCTTCCAGTGGGGTGATTAGCAATGCTCGTTACAGGCTCCACCATGTTGGAGATAGATGGCATGGCCCGCTTCCAGAAAGCATGTTTTGCTTTAGTTACACAATAGAGCTGGCCTCGGGCCCGGCCCCTCCCGGGGAGGGTTGGTTCTGCTTCGCAGAAAGCAGTTTCGCATTACGTAGCTTCACATTAAACGCGTTTTCATCAATCAATCACTGAAAGATAACAATTAGTTTATATACATGATAGTAGGCGTATGAAAGTATTCACAGACCTCGTTGAATTTGCGAGGACAGTCCGATCTCAGTCGTGATGGCGATGGTGGATCTGAGATAGAACAACTTCTCATGATCCACGTCTTCGGGTACTAGATGCTCAATCCTTATATACGTAGAGACCAGGCATGAACAGAGCTTTAAAAGACTTCCGCGAAGCGGAACCAACCCTCCCCGGCAGGGGCCGGAGGCAAAAGCAGACCCGACGCGCTTAGGGCAGCTCGTTGTACTCGAGGACTCGACGGGAGTCTTGCTGGCGGACCCGCAGATATGCGGTAGTCATATTGATGATATCACGGAGAACGATCACTAGAGCCCCGCCGGCTACGTTTCGGTTGAATCTGTTGGGGATGAGTTTGCGCATGAGCGGGATGCCTGACAGAGCAGACCCTACCAGGCCGGATAGCAGTGGGAATACCAGGGCGTTCCCCACCCACAAGGTGAGCGAGGGTTTGCTGAAGATCCAGTTTGCAGTACCTCGGATGTCTCTTCGGCGGGCCTGGAGCTGCTGTGCAACAAGCTCGGCTGGGCGGGGCCCATTTAGATCATCCTCGTCTTCGAGGATTTCTCCTACGTTCTCAACGGGGTTCTGATCTGGTGGGACCGCTCGGTCCAATGCACGTAGTAGTAGATTGAACATGTGGATGTACATTCTGTCTACTATGCCGGGTCGCTCTTGGTCCTGCAGTCCGTTTTGGATGTTGTTATTGTCTGCAGGGTCATTTGCTTCATTATCATTATTGTTGTTGTTGTTGTTGACGTTGCCATTATTGTTGTTATTGTTTACAGGATCTCGTGGAGCAGCGACAAAATCACCGTCGTCTCGCTGGATCTCAATCCTGAAATCAAATGCTCGTCCTCCTCCCCCTACTTCTTCTCCCCCGTTGCCATTCAGCACATTCTCCTGATACGACGGCCTTACTCTTGCAGCACAGCCCTGGATAAACGGCTCAACTACGACGTCGTAGACCATGTTGTATACGATTCGGGCCACTGGTAGCACTGCCAGGGTCAACTTGGGCCCTCGTAGCTTCCACAGTGGCGTCTGCCTTTCTGCAAGTGTCAACGGCAGAGCACACAGCACTGCATCTACCATAGGCGATCTAGAGCTCGACATGAGCAGAACAATGGGGATGGAAGGGATTAGCAACAGCTTTTTGGCCGAAAGAGCTCGCATTTGAATGCCTGATTCGGTCAGAGTGATTCCCAATAGATCTAACGCCATATCAGTAGGACACATGCAGCGTATGGTGGAAGCCCCCAGTGCGTACAGCGTAGTATATACTGTACTCGCAAGAGAGCCTCCCACGGTACTGAACAAAAATACTCGATATCCCCCGATATTGGCCGTCTCGACCATCTCCCTTAGTGCCACGAACCTCGACTTGGCCGATTTGACGCGGATCACAGACTTGC
Source organism: Spencermartinsiella europaea (assembly GCA_030579595.1). Classification (NCBI taxonomy): domain Eukaryota; kingdom Fungi; phylum Ascomycota; class Dipodascomycetes; order Dipodascales; family Trichomonascaceae; genus Spencermartinsiella; species Spencermartinsiella europaea. The sequence goes on from JAKTRG010000016.1 coordinate 259,282, forward strand.
ACTGCGGACAACGTGCCTGCTTGCCCTCAGAAAGCAATCCTCTGCGTCCCGAGCCTATTTCGCTCACCCACTCGAGCAGACAGCTCTCATGTGCCACCAAGTTGCATCCACAAGGTCGTTTCCAGACATGATTTTTTTGGCCGGCAGGTGGCTCGTCGTTGTCTCCTTCTAAACAGATCCAGCACTTGTAGTCCTCAGGACTTAGTTCTGCTGGCATGGCGTGTATGTGTGTGTATTTGCTGTTTGAGAGTCGTCCCCAACTATTATAACTTATATACCGGAACAGATCTTCCAGGTTGCCGAGAAGCAGCGGAGAGAGGATCCGGATGTCACGTGCCTTTATTACTTTTATGAAAACATTTGTTATAAAACTCACCAGCTAAACCGCTGTTGCCGTTTAGTGACAAAGCAGTTGAACGTCCTAAAAGATTACAGAGGACTCAATGAGCCCAATAGCATTGTCAGAATCTCAAACTATCTGCTCTGTATGCTCTTTATAGAAGTGTGCTGAATAGTAGAGTTACACATAGTAAAATCCCCCCCTGCAGGGTTGAAACAATTGCTATACAACCCACCAGTTAAATCGATATTGCCGACCAGTAGTGTCTCAATTAAACATATCAAAAGATTTTAAATGGTTCAAGTAATCCATTAACGTTTTCAAAATGGGAAACCTCCTCTCGGTTATGTCTTTTCTATTAGTGTGTTGGCTAGCAAATCTCACATAGTAAATGTGCGCTTTTCAGTAAAACAATTGTTATACAACTCATCAGTTAAATCGACATTGCCATCTAGTGGCAACTCAATTAAACTTATCAAAAGATTGTAACCCATTCAATGAATCCATCAGCGTCTTTAAAATCGCAGAATCTCCACGCAATGTGTCTTTTCCTTCGGTGTGTTGAGTAATAAATTTCCTCCCTCATTCTATGGCGGCACGAATCCTTCCTCATCATGAACCCTCACATATCTATTCTTGAATATAAAAGGCACGTACACTCTTTGCTCGCCTCCGGCGGGGCCCTTCCAGGGAGGGTTGTCCTGCTTCGCAGAAATTATCTGTACCAATTTTACTACTCATAGATAAAGCGAGATAGCTATAGTAATTACATACTATGATCTCACCAAACCCCACAAGTCTGTTTGTAGTATATAACGGAACACGCCCTTACTACAATCCTCGCTCCAATCCCCACTACAATTGCTACTACTCCTTTCTCGATTCTAGTTCTCATAGAGAGGGTAGCTTAACTACAAGTTAAAGCTGTTAGCTGATATAATTAACATACTATAGTCCGAGTATAAAGCTTCTGCGATGCAGAACCAACCCTCCCCGGGCAGCGAGCCGTCTTCGACCTCAGCAAACTAAGTCCCTCTCTCTATAGAGTGATATTGCCTCATCCGCTTTTTCGCTCAGTTCCGCTCATATTGAAAAGCTCTTCTCCTCCAGTTGGCTTCCAATGGGGTTAGGTCCCTACCTATCCCTTGATACCCCGACTCAAGGGGTAAGGCTCGATAGTGGATTGAGTGGGGTCGCTTAAGCAGGAGTCAACAGGGGCAGGTACAGAGTATGGAGTACGAGGACCTGTTCCTTGCTCAGGTACAAGGGGTATAGGATTGTCTATGTCACGCAGTGCTGTGTGAAATGAAACTTATTTTCAAGTCCATGCCGCCTACCTTAGTTCGTCAAGCAGACAGTGTCTGCGGTCGAGCAAAAGGGGATAATTTCTGCGAAGCAGAACTAACCCTCCCCGGGAGGGGCCGCCGGAGGCAGCTCCACGTTGCTCCAAGTGTGGAGTCGCTGCCATTGCCTCTCTGATGTCAATTTTACTCCTGTGCTAAGATCATCATCAATTAGCTGTCCAAATGCGACTATTATTTTGCCCCACTGTGCTGAGCAGCGATCGAAAAAATATCGCAGACCTAGCCGAGATCCCTGATCGCATGTTCGTCGCATCCGATCCTGCTTCTGGAACCCTCTGGCCCCTCGCTCCAGCTTCCTCGACCCTCGTATCTGATCGTACGAGCCGTTTGGCCGATATTGGGGCGGACGACGTTGAGATCTCGAATTCCGCGAAGCGGAACTAATCTCCACGGAGAGGCCCGCGGCCCGCCGGAGGCGATGTGGAGTTCGCCTCCGGCGAGGCCACTTCGTGGAGGTTGGTTCGGCTTCGCGGAAATGTCACAGCTCAGACCAAGATTGGACCCGCTGCTGCACATTACATGCTGTAGCTCAGCAGTTTCAAAGCTCAAACCCGTCCACATATACATTGACAGTGCACAACGAAGATCCATTACCGCACAGGCAGTCGCACCCGTATAGTACAGGACAGTGTAGGACAGCCGTGCGTGAGATCCTGAAACGGCTGCACATGCAACTGGGAGTGCCAGATGTTCGTTGGTGTCGGGCCATTGGTGGCTGGGTCCCTTTTACAATGACTCCCTTTTTTTCAGGGGCAGGCTCGGCGTCACACAAGACGCAAAACACAAAACGCTCTTTACTGCTGAAGTATACGTGCGCACAGATACGGCTGAAACGTTCACCAGTAGGTTCAGGTTTCGCAGGATTTAGGTAGATTGATGTTTGGTTGCAAAAGCCGCCTTAAGTGGCAGCGTGCCTTCATGTAATGGACCCTCGCGGGCCATTGCGCAACGCCTGAATATAATTTTCGGTGGAACAGTGAGATATTGAAAGTATTTTTTGCCATGTCTCCTGGATGTGACCGGCATCGTGCTGCTGCTGGGTCCCTGTAGCCAATATACGCGCAATACGTGCATGGCTCATTACACCTTGCAAAAGCTACATGATGTATTTGGAAGCATTTGGAAAGAGCCGTTTGACAGGACAGGGTGCTGATGTTTCTGCCAGACGCACAATGTGCCAAGGTACACCGTGAGTACCCTGTCAGGAGAAGCAGCGTGCTGTGGTGCGTGTGAGTTTGAGATTACGAGAGAAGAGGCCGGCTAAGCTGCGGGATGCCAGCAGATGCTTCAGGGGGGAGGCGTATAACTCAGGGGGGCGGGAGAAGCGGCGAGAGAAGAAAATCGAGTTGAAAAAGGGGCATGAAAATATCGTCTTGAAAGGTCATTCAGGGCCCAGTTCGAAACATGTTTGGGTCCTGCTATTCTCACAGGGTTCTCCACATCGGGTGCACGACTTGACTGTCCATGATATTATATTCCTGAGGTTTCATTTGACAGCACTATTATTTCCTCTACCTAAGGTTTTTTTTTTCATCGTTTTTTACACAACCGTTTGGTGCGCCAGGTTTCTTTTTGATACCAAAAGAAATACACCATGCGCCTACGAAGACGTGCAAGTACTGTACTACGTACGTATGTGTGCAAATTTTGTATACACTGAGAATGTCTCGGGTTTGGAGCGCCCAACCAGGGTCCCAAGTACATACTTAGTTGCAAATCACTATGGTGGTTATGTTGCCAACGTAGACAACACCTTAGTCGAGCCTGAGAGACACGGAGGTAGGTCAAATCTCCTGAAACAAGCTTTATACCACAATGCTTTACATAACGTACTCACTATTTTAACTTTCATACCCCTGACAGTTGCACAGGGTAAAAAGCTTTTTCTAGGCATATCAGCAGCCTGGCTGTTAACTAAGTTGGATGAAGACAATTGGAATTAGGCTAGGAGCTTAATTTTTACTTATTTTTACTTCTTTCAAGGGGTGGATACCACTTTGGCGGAACCAATACAAGGTTAACTACAGAAAACCAATGCAATGGCTAATACCGAATGGTGGTTAATGTGGGCATGCTGAGATAATAGTAGCCTGAGCAGACAGGGGGTGACACTCGGGCGTACAACTTCCTTCTTCACCTTTCTGCGAAGCAGAACCAAGGCCTCCCCGGCAGGGGCCGCCGGAGGCAAGGTGGACAAGGTGGACATGCCTCCGGCGGCCCCTGCCGGGGAGGCCGTGGTTCTGCTTCGCAGAAATATCCTTCCCTCGGTTTTTTCTTCTTCTTTTTCGCTAGAGAAGCCCCTTTATTCAGTCTCAGAATTCAACCACACTGGCCTGCTCAGGGGTTGCAATATAGCCTTAAGGGGTAATTTATGTGTGCATCTGCACCTCGGGTGAGATACGCAGCAGTGTTTAGTGAGTACATCTGGCATTTGGCAGGCAGACTTTTCGTCCCCTGAAAACTGCGACTTTTACATGTCCATCAGGTCGGCAGGCGAGATATTTGGCCACCTACTGTCGTGTTGGTTCTGTCGGGCCAATGGTTTTTTTGCAGCCAAGCACAGCAGGGTCCTCCAAAATGCTGCTGCGAATAAACGCACGTAGCCTTTTAGTTGCTGATATCGTCATGTATCTTGGTATAAGGTGTAAAAGAACTCTAACATGTTTACAGCCACCTCCATGAGGTTGCCAGCATAAAAGAGAAAAAAAAACGATCGGCTTGTGTCTTTGCCAATAGTTAGTGCTATCCCCTTTCTATCCTCTGTAGCACTCCGACCTTCAACTTGAGTGCCTTCTACGAAGAAAGGGGGCCTCCAAAACCCTCACACAAACAGCGAATGCTTTCTGCTTACCAAAGCTACACACATCTCTTTCCTATCTCGTTTGGGCCTAAGAAGTGTCAGATCTCACCGAACACTTTTCCACCACCTCCGAAAACAGATCTATGTACCCCTATAATTGTTCCACAACTGCTTGTTGCTTTTCCCCACAACAGTATTAATTGTTTTTTTCCTTTTTGCTATATCACAACCTTAATGTAAAACCTTTACTAGGATGTAATACTCGCCCATACATAAACAACTGTTGCACACTCGCTCCCTGGATATTTTTGTGGCAGTCTTCACAACTTTTGAGAAGTAGCGCCGTTAACAGGGCTCGTTGATTTCTTAAGAAGCAATCCCCAGGGGTTCCAAATAGACCACCCTCATATAAATAGAAGCAATTATTGGAGATTTCAAATTGCAACCACCCCACCACACCGAGAGGTTTCACGCCATTATATTATTACAGTCACCAACTGTTGAGCAGACTTGATATATATCTCGGAAAGCCATAATTGCAGCCGCCACGCCGACAGGTTCACGACACCATATTTTACTTGGCAGAGTGAGAACTTGAGTCTAGTCAAGATACTTGTAGCGACCGAACAAATCTCACGACAACCTCACGACAACCCCACGACAACTTTCACGACAACTTTCACGACAACCTCGCGACAACCTCGAACCTCAAACGACTGAACAAAACCTCAACTCAGCAACTGACCAGAACCTCAAACAACTGAGCAGAAACCGCCACGAGGCATTTTCCACTACCTTTTTATTTGGCACGTTTGCATCAAGCATTTATCTTTTTGATTAAATACACTTACACCGGAAAAACCGTCAACAATGTCCAAGAATAACTCTGGCATTCCTACCAGACATAAAGTCGGCCAGGTCTTGGATAGCCGCATAAAGCTCACCGGTGTACTAGGCTGCGGGGCCTACGGCGTGGTGTACTCGGCTCTCGATATTTCAACCAACTGCAAATACGCAGTCAAAACCTTGCCCAAACAGGTGCCCACCGGACCTTGGCTCCCTGCTGTGGCGGTCGGAAGAAACGAGTCTCCTTACTCGTCTCCCTCGACTCCACCTCCGCCTTCCCCTACCCCTCAGCGGTCATCTCTCAAACGACGACGCTCGGATGAACCCTCCGAGTCTCGTTGCGATGACCCATCAATCGCCGTCAGACGCGTGCCGATTCCGGACATCATGGAGCGATACGACCGGGCACTCAAACAGCACAAGTCGCTCACCTTGAGCGCGTCAAAACTAACTCCCGGCGAGCTGGCTTGCCGTGAAATCGCATTACACGCCAAAGTCCACCACCACCCGTACATTCTTACCATCAGCGAAGTCCTCGAATCAAACGACTGCTTATACATGGTCCTCGAGCATTTTGACCGCGGCGACCTCTTCCACGCAATCACCGAGGCCAAGCTGTACGTCCACCAGGATACACACATCAGATCTATTTTCCTGCAGCTGTTGGACGCCGTCGCCTACTGCCATTCCAAGGGAGTGTATCACTGTGACTTGAAACCCGAAAACATCCTTATATCCGACGACGGCAAGTCCATCCGCCTGGCTGACTTTGGTCTGGCCACCAGCCAGTCATTCTCGACCGATTTCGGCTACGGGTCGTCTTTCTACATGTCTCCCGAATGTCTGATCAAGCAGCAAGATGAGTTCGCGTCCACCAACCCTGCCCGGGAGGGCCCGCCGGAGGCAACGTGGGCGCCCCACCGGCGTCCCAAAGTCTTCTCTACCTCGTCCAGCGACGTGTGGGCCCTAGGCGTAATCCTGCTCAATCTGTGTTGCGGCAGAAACCCCTGGAAAAAGGCGTCGCTCGCAGACGATCCATCTTTCCAGGCTTTCACCAAAGATGTGCACTTCCTCGAGAACATCATGCCCATCACGCCCCAGCTCAACGACGTGCTGAGAAAAGTGTTTGATCTCAACAGCACAAGACGGCTTACCGTGACGGAATTCAGAAACCTAATCTGCAATTGTCCCATGGTGCGTCCTCGTCTGAGCAAGAGCACGTCGTGCCCGGGCTTTTTCCAAACGGGTGCACGATCTCTCCTCCTTCAGCCGGGCTTTCAGAGCGTTCAAGGGAGCCCCCAGACCCCACTCCATACCCCTCATCAACATCATCACATGCGTGGGTTACACTCTGTGCTGAGCCCTCAAGTTCACCCTCCTAGTGGACTTCCTCATCAGCCTACCACTCCCTATGGCGCAGCAGCAATGTCACCACCTCCACCAGCAGTCTCTTACCAGGCCGGCGGGGCCCATATGCGCCCGCCCGTGCCAGGCTACCCGCTCCCGCAGGCCATTTTCTTCTCGCCTGCCGCGGGTCCCACACCTCCCCCGACCTCTACTCACTCCTACTTCTACGGCTTGTCCAACCACAATCAGCCAGTCCAACTCCTCCCTCCTCTTCCTCTGCAGTCGGCAGCAGGTTTCTGCCCTGCCCAGGAAGAGTGCGACCGGCCCGGAGCCGGCCTCCTGTCGCCACCGGCCAGCGAAATTGCATCCACCCCTGTAACACCAGAGCGGCAAATCATGAAGGCTGCGACTGCTGCAAAGAGCTCGCACCGCCAGACCAAGCGGCCCCGCACTACCCGAGTGCCCTTGACCCCCTTATAGATTTACGCATTTTTTACGAGTACTCTTATTTATTAACTGCATTTTTTTCTCGGCCCGTATTTGGGCTGCCTTATGAATATACTATGTCTTGCTCGACTCTGGCGGGGCCCCTCCCGGAGAGGGTTGTCCCGCTTTGCGGGATCTCGAAACCTATACGCTAACTGTTATTCTGCGAAGCAGAACCAGCCCTCTCCGGAAGGGGCCCCACCGGAGGCGAGCTCCCACCCTTCGGGTCGTTAGAGCCCAGACGCAACGGCCACGGACGACAGTTTGTCGTTCCATTGCTGTTTGGTGAAAGACGAGCTGATCTCAGGGTCGACCACGCCGTTGATGAGAACAGTGGGGCTGACATGGATACCGTTCTGACGACCGTACTTGATGAAATACTTCATGTCAGGCCCCAGTTTGTTGCCGCGGTTATCAGCGGGATTGGTGTTAGAGATGCTAACAAGCTCGAGGAATTTCGTCTTGTCTACTCCCGCAGACTTCTCAGCCAGGTCTGCGAGGCGCTGGTACGTGTCATGTCTGCTTTCGTGGTACATCGCCTCGTCGTAGTACGAAACAGAGTCTTCAAAAAGAGCATATGAAAAGTCCCAGAACTTGGATGCTGCAAGCTGGGAGACGGCAATACCGGCCTCGTGCACCATTGTCGAGCTTGGATGCCACGGCTGCACATGGTGTCGGAATACAAGCTGGAATCGCTGGGGTTGCTCGTTCACTATCTGCGGAATCACCTCTGTATACAGCGTCTTGAACATCTTCCTGCTGAATATACACACGTAATCGAGAAACACTTCAATCACAACGGGGCCATTCCCCGCTACCTGGCCGGCATATTTGGGGATAATTGACATAGCTGTGTAGTAATTTTGAAGAAACAGTAGACAGCAGTGAAAGCACACACAGAATTCTTCTGAGTAAGGCTAGATGAATAAATATGAGCACTCAATTGCTAAGCTCAGCTCAGTTGGGTTGCTTGGATACTTGCAATATCTCGTCGTAATTAGAAATATGAGGCAGTGGTTACCCGGGCAAAATGCAGGGGGTGGACCTATAAAGTGAATGAAGATTTAGGAGCTCGGACAGTTTTCACAGATGATGAAATGGCTATTAGAGTCTATATTTACGTATACAAGTACATTATTAGTTCAACAAATGGACTAAAACGGAAAACAATATGAGCTGAGCGAGCTGAGCGGACGAAGAATTGGTTTTTATAGTAGAATATATATGCACACAATTATTAATGGTACACATTAGATGGGTTTGAGGTAATAAGAGCTGAACAAGTGTTACAGAGGGAATTGGTTTATTGGCCTATATATTCACACCCAGTTATTTGCTTAGGACAGTTACTGATGTAACTGTCAATAGCAACTTAGAAAGTCTTATAAACGAAGAGGTGTTCATTGTAGAATGCTATCAGCTATTGTAGAATCAATATCAATTGGCTATTGTAGAATGAATATCAACTGGCTATTGTAGAATATATTTACATACAGGTACTTGCTACTACAGAAAAGGGATTTCCCGGGTACTAATGCTGTACAAAGGGCGTGGAATAGGGTGGTCTGAACATCGGGTAGAAACCAAAATAAAGCCAGTACTGCCATCAATGATACTACTGACTTGCGATGTTATCTCCCTTTTTCTTTCTCCCTCAATAGGGCCTATATCCGGTGTGATACATGGTGAAGTGGTGATAGTAATAGTAATGGTGCTGACATGGCTGACAGTTCTGACACGTATCATATTGGTCTTGCCAGACGCGCTTCTGCGAAGCAGAACCCCCAGCCCTCCCCGGCAGGGACCCCGCCGGAGGCGAGCATCACCTCTCAAGCACTGTTTTCCTCGCTCAAAAGCTTCTCAGCCAGAGTTTGAGGCTTGGCCTCGATATTCTTGTGCGACGACGACCTACCGCTGCCAGACTGCTTTACTTTGTCGTAAATTCCCATAGAGCTAGCAATCATCCCGCCCAAGTCACCAAGCCCAGCTGGAACCACAATGGTGTTGGACTCCTTGGCCAGCTGGCCAAACGAGTCGACAAACTTCTCGGCAACTTGCAGGGCCACTGCGTCTTGCCCACCAGGACTGTTTTTGATGGCATCTGCTATTTTACGGATCCCCTCGGCGCTCGCAGTGGCCTTTACCAAAATGGCTTCAGCCTCTCCTGCTGCTCGGTTGATCTTTTCAGCCTTGGATGCCTCTGATGCTAGAATGATAGACTCTTTGTCACCCTCCGCACGGTTTATGGCCGCCTGTCGGTGACCCTCGGATTCGAGAATCTCGGCTCGTTTGGATCGCTCGGCAGAAACCTGACGATGCATGGCCTCGAGGACATTGGCAGGAGGGTGGATATCACGGATCTCGTACCGCAGGCACTTGATGCCCCAGTCCATAGCAGCCTCGTTGATCGAAGTGGTGATGTTAGAATTGAGCGACTGTCGCTCTTTCAGTACATGGTCCAGCGTCAGCTGACCGATCTCGCTTCGCATTGTCGTCTGAGCCAATTGCGAAATGGCATACTCTGCGTCTTCCACGCCATAGCTGGCCTTGTACGCATCGAATACTCGGATGTACAGTACACCGTCCATCTCCAGAGTGACATTGTCAGCAGTAATGGCACTCTGACTAGGAATTTCTACCGCCGACTCTTTGAGCGACTTGACATACTTGATGCGGTCGATGAACGGTACGAGAATCGCCAGCCCGGGATCCAGTATCCGGTGGAACTTTCCCATCCGCTCGACTATCCATGCTGTCTGCTGGGGCACAAATCGCACCACTGTATTACTCGGTAGCGATTGATGTTGGAAAAATGTCATATTGTTTCCTCCACTTAGCATTCGTCGCGGCACCAACGCAGCCGTCGGGCCTCGCAGCACCATAGCATTCCTGACGGCATTCCTTGTAGCTCTGTAAGTCAGACTCATAGCAAGAATCAGTTTTGCACGAGTCGCTCAGTTCTCAAATAACAGTTGCAAAGTTCGGAGAAGTTCGATGGCAATTTTAGAGTGTTATAACAATGCCCTTGCCCATGCCTCTGGCGGCGCCTTCCGGCGAGGTTGGTTCTGCTTCGCAGAAAACACAGTAAGTACGGCGGAGCGAAAGTATGAATCCTTCAAGACTACTACAGAGCATTTGTTTGAGATCCTGCGAAGCTGGACAACTCTCCCTGGAAATGCCCCGCCAGAGGCGAACTTAGTATGTAGGATTGAATTAGTTAAGATATGTTTCTGTTTCTGCTCTAGCTACACGCTGATGATCTCTCCTCCTCGGTACCAGTCAGCTATTAAGAATGCCACATCAAGCGACTGCGAGACGCTGAGCCGGGGATCGCACACTGTGTCGTATCGTAGAACCAGGTCTTCGTCTTCTAGAGCCTGGGAGCCTCCAATGCACTCTGTGACTGCGTCTCCCGTCAACTCCAGGTGGACTCCATGGAGTGTGGACTGGTTGTCTCTGTGTATCTGGAGGGCGTGGCGGATTTCGCTGATAATATCGTCAAAGTATCTGGTTTTTAGTTTGGACACGGGTGAGGTCTTGGTGTTACCATGGCAAGGGTCTGAGATCCACACTACCTTGTGGCCGCTCTTCTGCACAGCTTTGATCTGGCCAGGGAGCATATCCTGGATCTTGGACGCCCCGTATCTCGTGATCAGAGTCACTCGCCCGGTCTCGTAGTCCGGGTCGACGATGTCGAGCAGTCTCACCAGTTCTTCAGTTACGGTGGATGGTCCTACTTTGATCCCAATGGGGTTGCTGACGCCCCGGAAAAACTCGACGTGCGCTCCATCAATCTGTCTCGTACGGTCTCCGATCCAGATGAAATGCGCAGAGGTGTTGTACCACTTTTTGCTATTTTTCTCGACGCTGCTCGGATCTCTGAGCAATCGAGTAAGACTCTGCTCGTATTCCAACAGCAGTGCCTCGTGTGAGGTGAAGAAATCCACCGATTTCAAGGTCGCGTTGTTTTGATCGGCTCCGACGCTCGAGATGAACGTGAGGCCCTCGCTGATAGCATTCACCACGTTCTGGTATCTTTCCCGCACTGAGTCTTTCTGCACGTGGCTGAGATCCCAATCAAACGGGTGGTGGAGGTCGGCAAACCCTGAAGCAAGCGATCCGCGAATGAAGTTCAGCGTAGCCGCAGAATGGAAGTAGGAGCTCACCAGCCTGGAAGGATCAGGCGCCCTGTCACTTGGGTCGTATCCATTGATATTATCTCCTCTGAAAGATGGGATCTCTCCGTATCCTTCCACTACCTCGGTGAGATTTGAACGGGGTTTGGCATACTGGCCCGCAATTCGGCCAATGCGCACCACTGGCAGCTTTGTACCCCAGATAAGCACCAGGCTCATTTGCAGCAGCACTTTGAGCTTCGCCTCAATTCTGTCCTGGTTGCAGTAATCAAACAGTTCGGCACAGTCTCCGCCCTGAAGGATGAACGCTTTTCCTTCTGCTGCATCTTTCAGCTTAAGCTTCAGATCTTCGATTTCCTGAGGGTGCACTAGTGGTGGTAAACTTTCCAGCTTTTCAAGCGCTTTTTCCACTTGGCTGTAGTCGTCGTATACCACGTCCTGCTTGATTGGCTTTCCCTGCCACGAAGTTAGGGTCCATTCGGCCGAGTCAGTGTTTGGCCAATCCGGTTTGGCGCCCAAATCATTGGATTTAGTTCGCAGTTTAGCAGCCGACTTGGCGCTGTCACTCGCACGCAGTCTTTCTGGGTCAGCAACTAGGATAGTTGGCTGTTTGGATGTCATTTGAAGTTATTATGCCAGTTTGAGGTTCGAAGAGTCAGCTTTCAAATATCTTTTTTTTCTCGGGGGTTTTTTTAGGCAGAGATCGCCGCAACGGCTCGGAAAAACTGGGGAAGTAAACGCAGGATGGACATTTGATAGTAAAGAAATAACAAACAAAGCTAGTCTCCTACGGGGCCCCTACCGGGAAGAGTTTGTTCTGCTTCGCAGAAGGGCAACCAAAAATTACTGTTTTTCCAAGTGTTGATTTTCTTGGACCCAATTCTAATCACTCGTTGATTGAGACTGAGATGAATGATTTCGCCTGAGTTGAAACTGTAATATATATAAGCTAAGAGGGTATGTAAACGTATGCACAAAGCTAGGCGAGTTTTACGTATCAGTCTTCTTATGTCGAAGAGTTAGACCGGAAGCTACTCGGAATCCTCTCTGTGGGATTTTAATGTTATGGATGTTCCATCTAATCGCCGTTACAGCTAATAACTAAGATGAGTAGACTCCAACCTGTTTCAGTCAAAAAAAACTATTTGTCGAAATAATATAAATAGAGCGATTCAATATCTGATGGAAGTTTGACAAATGCGCTCTTCAGAATTTCTAGAGAATGACAGTATCCTGATATTCACCTTTGGTATGATACTTGAAAACTAAAGACCTAGAGTGCTAGTTGTGATGGAAATTTGATTACTTGCAATACTATTATCAAGTACTGGATGCTCAGTCTCAAAGCTTTTTACCTTATCCTGATTGATTTTATCTAGGAATAGATTCTAATATTGTACATACTACATGAATCATTCGACCAGGAGTGTCTCATGTATATCCTGATAAGTTAGATCTGACATTTCTCCCCACGACTCACTCCAGAACCCCACATTTCTAAAATCTGACGATCCACCAAATCCAACTCTTTCACTTCCATATACCGACAGTTAAAGCATGGAAAGGTCACTCAAGAGACAGCGTGTCGGCCAGGCGGTAAGAAAAACAGTCCTACATATCTCCCTCTATATATTTCTCATTACTAACAAGTGCGAAAACTGCAGAATCAAGAAATGCCGGTGTGACGGAGATTCACCTTGTGCAACATGCGATTCTATTGGAGTCAAGTGCTACTACTTGGAGCTACCCAAGCCGTGAGTGAGATTTGTTCGGTTGAACAAAGCCTTCGATAATGTGACATATTCCCAGTCTTACCAGTAAATCTAAAATGGACGAATTGATGGAATTGGTCCGAGGAATTGACTACAAACTGTCCAACTTAAACTATAAGGAGGTAGGTATAACTTTCAGCCGACTGTTGATTGATAAATTTGATTTTGCCAAAAAAAAATGTAGGGAAAATGCTCTAACCAGCCTGGAAACGTCGGTGCTGCCATGATTCCGCACCACACTTCTGCAACGGAGGACATGCTTAACTGGAAAGTGTTCGACGGAGTTGCTGAAATACGGACTCTCAGGAGTATCTTCTCGTTGGAAGACGAACGGCCGACTTTCCGATCTGAAATGGGACAAGACTTTCAATTCCCCGACAGGCAGCTGTGGGACGAACTTGTCGACTCGTTCCAGGCAAACGTCAACTTTTGGTACCCTGCCATGTCCTGGGAGCATCTCACCAGGCTGTACAAAGCTGTAAACTATCAGCAGGTCGACAAGACACCAGAGTCGTGCCTGATATTCCTCATATCAGCTCTAGGAGCTGCATGCGTATCTACAGAGAGGTATTATGTTGACGAAGAGTATGATTTTGCAAGTGCAAAGACTTACGACGACCTTTCACGCGAGTTCTTTGTGATTGCCTATAACATGCTGCCTATTGTAATGCTTGGAGATACCCTGAGCTGTATTCTAAGTCTATTTTATATGGCGTAAGTTGTTGGACATACACTGTTGGGAGCTTCGCAGAAAGCAACTAATAAGAATTTACATGACATACTTCAAACGCCCACTGCAAGCTGCCGCACTAATGAACTCTGCAGCCCACAAATGCCAACTATTCCTGAGATATAAATCTGCAAGTGCCACTGGATCGGCTTATGAGTCCGCTAGAAGGGTGTTTTGGTCCTGCTATATAATCGAAAGGTGAGTTGTATTGAGCTGCTCTTTGCTCTCTGATCCAAACCAACTAACCAAAGTGACACTGCCGCAGAACTTAATGACATTCCTCAAAGTGGATGTGCACAAATGCAGCACTTAGTGCTGCTACCTGGAGAGTTTCACAGCCACTCTGACGCTGAGCAAGAACGACAGTCTTCCATGTATTTCCTCTCCTGCATTGCTATTCGCAGGCTTCTGAACAGAGTACATTCACTGATATACCCCGAGGAAAAATCAAGTAGCGAGATTGACCTGAAGTTAATCCTTGAGCTGGATCACCAGCTAGAAGAGTGGAGAGACCTTTTACCGCCGAGCATGTGGTTCGACACGACGGACGACGCCAAGCTGTCAAAATATCAAGGATTTCTAAGGCAACGATACTTTGCCACCAAAACTGTGATCAATCGGCCCTTTTTCAACTATATCATGGTTAATGATTTGAAATCAGCCAATATCACCGACGTGGTGGTTATTGACTTTGGTAAAAAGTGCTTTGATGCCTGTTATCAACACATGCTGCACGTTACCAGCTATCCTCATACCGTCTTTATAGATTCATGGATATGCTCCTTGTCAATGGTTGCTGGAATGCTAGTCATATATATGGCCTGTGGATCCAAGACTCTTTCGCACCATGTGCGAAGCAAATATAACATGGATGTCATTGTAAGCACCTGTCTTCGAGTGGAAGGACTAATTGATCAATGGATAGCGAATTCGATGGAAGAGCCTCCAACCCTCAAGCAATGCAACTATATTCTGTCACTTTTGCGCAAGTCTTTGAGCTAGAGTGTGATGGGTTGCTTGTGTTTTGAATTCTGCCTGTCTGTTTTATTCCTGTTTTTAATCTCGCCCTACTCTAGGGGGTTATCGGAAACACTGATCCGGTCCGTTTTGGAACCTCCTCCTCCCCCCGCGTTTTTTTAGCCGTGCAATGCAATGTGCCTTTCATGACTCAATGACACAACGACTGGAAACTGATTTCTAAATCACGCCATGAGTAACAACTCCGTCGTTTACGTGAATACCGTAGATGCCTACAATCGCTGGGCCAGCGTGTACGATACTGATGGAAATGTCTTGGTGGCCATTGACGATTTGGAATTGCAAACACTGCTGCCAGAGTTCTTGAACGCCGCCGGGGTCCAAGGCTCATCTAAAATCGTTGATTTCGGTGCGGGCACAGGCCGAACCACAGCCAAGCTACAGCAGATTTTGGTTCAGGAAAAATTTAGCGGATCAATCTTTGCTCTCGATGCGAGTGAGAGCATGCTTGAAAAAGCGAAAGAGAGATGCTACAGCGGCGATTCTTCGGCTACTCAGCCCATCGTGTTTTTCCAATATGACGCATTCAACATAGAATCTCTGCCTGTAGAGTGTCGCCAGGCAGATATTCTCATTTCAACATTGGTGGTAGAACATCTTCCGCTCGGCGTGTTTTTTGAAAATCTAAATGCCATCTTAAAGCCAGGAGGTTATGCTTTAGTAACTAATATGCATTCAGAGATGGGCTCCAAGAGTCAGGCAGGGTTTATGGAGAACGGAGTCAAAATTCGCCCTAGCAGCTTCCCGCACACAGCACGGGAACTCATTGAGGAAGCTAAAAAGCATTCATTTGAGGTGCAGAGGTTGCGCACCCGAGCTAGCGACTTCTTAGAAAGAGGCATATCTGCCGATGACCTCACGCGGGGTCTGTTTGGTGGGTGGGAGGGCAGGGGTCAAAAGTGGGTTAATAATGGTATGCTGTGGTTTGCCGTGAGTCTGCGCAAGTCAAAACTTTAGATGCTATCATATTGAATCAAGCTCTGTAAATGATGAACAGAACAAAGAATTATTCGTATTATTCGTATCTAGAGTTACGGCGTCACTACTACACGCTTCCGTCTTAAGAAACCCAATTCTTTGCTGGTGGGGTAAATGTCCGGGAAGTCCATTTCTGATGGATTCATCCGTCTGCGCATTCCCCCACAAACTACTTTTAACGCATGTCCCCACACTTTTTTTTTCAGGAATTGGCCTTCCGGGTTCCCCAGCATGTCTATGCAACAAAAAAAGTGAGGGGTAAGGCGTATCACGATCAACCGGTTCTCAAGAAAAGGATATAAAGTCGAGGAAAAATCATGAAATATCTTCCCTAGAATCTACTACCCTAGAATCTACTTCCCTAGAATCTGCTACCCGAGACTTACTCATGGCCGCCATGACTGAGGATCCTGAAAGGGATTTGAAAAGTGCTACTGCTATTGCCGACGAAGAGGTGTTGGAAAATGTCCTCGAAGGGCGCGGAGTTATGGATGTCTTGCCCACGCTCGACAAGGCCTGGTTCCGCTATCCGCATCTTCTGCAGCTGAACTGTTTGCTTCTTGCTCCTATTCTTGCCCAAGTAGTTTCTGGATTTGACGGCAGCATGATGAATAATCTGCAAAGCGTTACTGCGTGGATTAATTACTTTGACAATCCGTCAGGTGTGAGACTAGGAACCATGAGCAATGGAACTACTATCGGTACACTGATTTCTACACCCTTTGTATCCTTTTTGTGTGACTATTTTGGACGAAAGAAAGCTCTAATTGGAGGCTGTGCCATTGTTGTCGTCGGAGCTATTGTGCAAGGAACGGCTAATAATTTTGGAGCCTTCATGGGTGGTCGAATTCTGCTTGGTATCGGTGGTTGTCTTTCCTCCACTGCTGCATCTCCTCTTATTACGGAATGTGCATATCCTTCGCAGAGAGCTACGGTGACTGCCATGCTCCTGGCAAGTTGGCCATTTGGTGCTTTCGTGGCTGCCCTCGTAACTTGGGGGACTTTCAATGCAGGTACTGCGAATAACAATTGGAGCTGGCGAATCCCCTCCATTCTTCAAGGACTTATCCCTCTTTTTCAGCTTGTTATTGCCTTGTTTGGGCCTGAGAGTCCTAGATGGTTGGTGGACAAAGGGAAAGTTGAGCAAGCTAGACGTTTTTTCGTCAAGTACCATGCTAACGGTGATGAAAACAGCCTGCTAGTCAACTTCCAGATGGCTGAGATTGCTGCAACTATAGAAGCTGAGAAGATACAGAAACTGTCAAACTGGAAACAGTGGTTTACTACCAGTGACATGCGACATCGATTTTTTATCGTAGCTTTTGTTCCTGCCATGCTTCAATTGGAGGGAAATGCGTTGATATCCTACTACCTTCATATTATTCTAGAGAGCATTGGAATTAAAGATGCCAACGAACAGTTCAAGATCAATCTTGGTATCACAGTATATTCACTTGTCGCTTCAGTGGTCATTGCCTCAATTGTCGACAGATTCCACAGAAGAACTATGTTTTTCACAGGATTCATTACCATGGGAGTAACTTATGTGATCTGGACAATTCTTTCCGCTATCAACCAAGAACGAGGTTTCAGTGACAAGGGTTTGGCTTATGGAGTTGTAGCCATGATTTACCTGTACAACGGTTTCAACCCGTTCTGTGCATGTATCGGTACTCCCTATGTAATGGAAATCTCTCCTTACTCCCTACGAGCATCCGCGTCTATGATTTACCAACTCACAGGTAACGTGGCTGGACTTTTTAATAACTACGTCAATCCTATTGCAATGGTAGCGATTACTTGGAAATACTACATTGTATGGTGCGTGTGGTTAGGATGCCTCTTTGCCATAGTGTACTTTTTCTTCCCAGAGACTCACGGAAGAGGTTTGGAAGAAATTGATGCAGTATTTGGTAATGAGCTTGGAATTGGTGTTGATGCGCTCAAAGAAAGGGCTGGAATTACAGAAGTGGCCCAGAAGGCTGAGGTATCCCAAGTTGAGGAAGTGAACTAGCTTGTTATGATTTGACCTTTATATATCAGCCACGGACTAGTTAGACATTTACCGAAAGATAACAGTTCTTTGTTTTGTATTTGGCAGCTTCCACAAAATAGCGGAAGGCAACTCGTGAGAAAATTTTGAATCTTGCAAGAATAATCTTTTCATTCTAAATAGGTAGTGGAGTTTAAAATTCCCCCCAATATGCATGTTTGAATAGGCTTAATTGAATTGGCTATGTATGTCCTTATAAAACCATTTATCCCCACAATTTATATATTATTTAATAAGTTCAGGATTGAGCAACTAATTCAACGGAGAATTGACACTCTTCAGTCTTCAGTACATACTGTGGCAAAACTCCAGGGCCACATGCCTGGGTACCAACCCCGTGTTGGTCATAGTCAATGCGGAGAGTTAATGGCCCTTCGATAATTTCATGGGGGTGCTTAGCAGTATTTAGGTTTGAAGCAGTTGATGCCTTGAAGCCAAATAGGTGCTGATTCCCATCGCTCGTCATAGATCCAGAAAGTCCACTCTTTCGACCTTCGTCTCCAATCCAGAAATAGCGTGTCTGGGACCTATTTCCATTTTCCTGAGGAACATCGTATCTATAATCCAAGGCTGTCGACTTTTCATTAAATATTCCCACTCTCACTCCGTCTAATTTATCGCTATATGATTCACCAGGCCCAAGTCCAAACCACTTGCAATCAATGAATTCATCTGGAACAGCAAATTCCCATCCAATACGGGGTAGGTAATTCGGGATCCCTTCTTTGGTTCTGGCAGTCGGGGTCAAGTGCGTACTAATACGAAGAAAGGTTTCATAAATCTGATAAGTTACCTTGGCTTTGAAGCCCCATCCCAAAATCGGAGGAGCAATATAGAGCTCACATTCTAAAGTAACACTGTCTTGATCGTTGCTAAATGAAACAAGACGTGCACTCGTCATTAAGTTGTCCACTCCAAATCGCTTCCAATATGGCCCATCGACCGGTTGATCGTTGTCAATTAAAGCTCTCCAAAACGTTAGACGGTTCTCACCGGGGATTATTCGGTCTTTGGAACCCACCGTCCACGAGTCGATACGGCAAAGTGCCGAGTTAAAGCTCAGCTTCGCATCTTTGAAATTAACAGCAACGTAACCGTTGTGCACAGTGACATCAGGCCCTTCTGTCGCTTTGATAACAGGATGAGGCAATGCTGAATTGCCTCCCACCTTTTTCTGGTAAATCGCTACAAGGTGGCCAGCCTTAGCCCAAGGAGTGTCTTCTTTAAGCTTAAATTTAAATGTGATCCAAGCTTCGCCACCGACGCTCTTACCACCGATAATTTCGGGCAAAGGAATTGAAGTAGACTGACCGGCATTCACGTTTTCCATTCCCAGTTTTCCACTCGACCTGACAGATTTGTCCAATCTAGTTAGCATAATATCTAAAGCAAATCAAGACCTTAGTTTTTTCTCTATCCAAACTTACCCATCATACTCAGTAACATCCCATTCCAAAGTGAGGTGCTGTAAGGAAATAAAGTCGTAAAGGTTCTTCACTTTAATACTGGCTTCCTCTTCGTCTTGCCAGCATTCTAGTGGCTGGATGATAGTTTTGTAGGCGACTAGACCTGGGGTAGGATTATGTCGAGCGTCAACAAGACCATCCATAACAAAAGTTCCATCGTTGGGATAGTCGCCAAAGTCTCCTCCATAAGCATAGAAATCTTCCCCGGTTTTTTCGTCTTTTTTAAGCAGACCATGGTTCGCCCACTCCCATATATATCCACCTTGTAGGATTCTTTCTTTGTAAAACAAGTCTTGATACTCTCGCATGCCGCCTGGTCCGTTGCCCATAGCATGAGCATATTCGCAAAGAATCAGTGGTTTTTCAAACTCATCTCCATACTTGGCAGCAAATTCCTTCAATACATCGAGTGACGGATACATCTTGCTGAATACGTCCGCCGTCAGAGCATTTTCATCTCCTTCATAGTGGATAGGTCGATTGGGGTCAATCTCTTTAATAAGATGATACATGGCCGCGTGGTTGGAACCGTAGAATGCCTCATTGCCAAGAGACCACATTATAATTGAAGGATGATTCCTGTCTCTGTAAACCATTTGACGGGCACGATCTAGATAGGCTCCTTTCCAATCAGGGTTGTCGGTGGTAAAGGCTGCTGCTCGCGGGAAGACTAAAGCCTTCCTCTCGTTGTAATCCATTAGTTCGGGGATGTCCTGTGGCCGAGCGACGGCATCGTAGAATCCGTGACATTCCAGGTCAGCCTCGTCCATGACCCACAACCCAAGCTCATCACAAGCATCGTAGAAAAGAGGGTGGTTGGGATAATGGGAACAGCGGACAGCGTTGATATTGTGCTGCTTCATGAGCACAAGATCTCGTCTCATAAATTCATGGGGGACAGCTCTACCGAATTCTGGGTGCATCTCATGTCGGTTTACCCCTTTGAGCAGGATAGCTTTGCCATTAACTGTGATGTTGCCGTTTTTGATCTCAACCTTTCTAAACCCAACATTGTGTGACACACGGTGTACGACAGCGCCATCCACCAAAACGGCCATGTCCATTTGATAGAGAAATGGGTCTTCAGCAGTCCAGTGGTGTGGAGCCTTGATAGACATAGAGGTAGTGAGCGGATTAGCACGATTTGCATCAGCCTCTAGCTGAGTAGAATATACTGTTTTCGCATCTAACTTGGTCTTCAGCTCCAAGTCGACAACGCATTTACGTTTACTTTCTAAAGCCAGCTCGATGTCAACCGTTGCATCTTGGTACGTGTCGTCGTCAAAAACAGTCTCAATCTTGAAATCTTCAATATGAGCAAAAGGATGAAATCCGATTAATGTCACGTCTCGAAAAATTCCAGAAAGCCACCATTGATCCTGGTCTTCGATGTAGGTACCATCAGACCACTGTAGCACCTGCACAAATAATTCGTGTTCACCAGTATCAGGAACATTAGGAGATTCTTTCAGAAGCTTTGTAATGTCAAACTCAGCAGCATTTCGACTCCCCTGGCTGTACCCCACATACTCGCGATCCACATACACGTTGTACGCGCTGTCTACACCGTCAAATCGCAGTCTGATCTGAGCGTTCTCCGGCCATTTCTCAGGCACGGAAAATTTCCGCCGATATATACCAGTTGGGTTCTCGCTTGGGACAAACGGAGGGTTGACTGGGATGGGGAATACCACATTTGTATATTGCGGACGGCCGAATCCTTGCAATTGCCAGTGGCCGGGGACATTGATCTCATTCCAGTCTTCGCACGAGGTCACTTCCGGCCCGAACGCCAGGCTGTAACTCGCAGCATAATGGAAGTCCCACACTCCGTTGAGACTGAGGCTGCTTTCAGCAGGGATAGCGTACGCTCGAGTTGGAAGTCGGTTTCTCTCATAAACAGCTGGGTTTTCCCAATCATTGATGGGGGGCATTGTCGTTCTGGGAATTGATGTAGAGGGATGTAGAGGGGGGAGATGATCCTGGGTCGCTTATTCCTTATATATTTATATATACAGGGACATGAGAGATCAAAGCGGAAAAAGAGCCTGGGGAAAATAAGAAAGACGGGGAAGTCGGAACAGATTTCCGATGAGCGACGCAAAGTAATATTCGGCGCGGGGGCAACGCAGGGGCCTGTTTCAGGAAAGGTGGTATTAAACTGTTGAAAGGTGAGCCAATTGAGTAATCCAGCCGTCGACTACGGGAAAAGACTTGGCCCGCAAGTACAATTGGACTGTCGTTGATACAACTTTCTAATGCATTGTAATAATATCTCTCATACCACAGCTTGTGTGTACCGCGTTCTTAAATTAACACAGTGGAAGGTATATGCGCTATGACTTAAATCGCGTGGGGTCGTCAATCCACTACAGTACCCCGGTGTGTTTGATTGATTCTCACGCCCTTAGTTGACACTTACACTTCACCTATAAATGATGAGTGCGATTATTACCTGTCAAGACCCCCCTTGACTGGTTTTCTGTGTATTTTCTGGCACTTGGGAGTAATTATATATGAATCATCATTTTCCTTTAGCCTTCCATCAATAATGCTAAATCTTCCAGTAGCACCTAACTTCCTATATGCTACCTCTGTAAGTTCCCTATAAGTATACATCACACCCAAGGTATTCGCCAAGTACAATCCACCATATACAACCGGAGTAGAGCTAAAACCACGCAGGATACATCGACTTCCCGCCTTCATTAACCCCCAGGAAGGTAATTCTGCTCCGTTAAATAGAATCGTTTGAATCACCATGCTTCTATTCTATTACCAGTGCGGTTAGGGCAATCTGAGTCCCTGCAGGGTCTGACATATTTATTATATTTCATCGAGATGACAAAAAACCCACTTTAAAATAAAGTGTAAATCTCTGCTGAAAAATGGCGTCTCGTCGAGAAGCAGAGCCCGTACCACCAATAGAACCACTAAACAATGAAACCAAGAAGAACATAAGTCATATTGGCGGATTTATAGCTGGAGGAATCGCGGCTTGCGGTGCTGTCACTGTGACAAATCCCATTGAGTTAGTGAAGACGAGGTAAGTAACAAGAAAAGTAATCCACTGGAGCGAGAAGAATACAAGGAAAAGAAGTATAACTGACAAGAATGCAACTGCAAGGAGAATTAGCTGCCAAGGGACAGGGTCAAAAAGTTTACACCGGGTTGATTCAGGGCCTGAGGACCATTGCTAAAAATGAAGGACTGAGAAATGTCCAACGAGGATTATTTCCAGCTGTAAGTTGACCTAAGAAGTCTCTATGGCTTTTCTCTTTTTCGCTGATTTTTATCTATGTGTGTGGAAAAAGGTGTGTATACTAACAAGTACGCCTACCAGCTCTGCCTCAACGGCTCTCGTTTAGGGTTATACGAGCCCGCTCGACATATACTGAATGATCTGTTCGGCGTAGGCCCGGAAGTGCAAAAAATGGGGCTAAACGTCGTGGCAGGAGCGACCAGTGGTATCATTGGTGCCATAGCTGGATCGCCTTTTTATCTGGTAAAGACTAGAATGCAGTCTTTCTCCCCTGTTTTCAAAGTCGGAGCCCAGACCGAATACAAGTCACTGTGGCACGGCCTGAGCAGTATCTGGAAGTCAGAAGGATTTAAGGGTTTGTATCGAGGAGTTGATGCCGCTATTCTGCGAACTGGTGCAGGATCCAGTGTCCAGCTGCCTATATATAATTTTGCAAAAGGTGTTATGGAGCAGTACAACATTGGACAGGCTGGACCTTTCAGACACTTGGTGGCTTCGGCATGCAGCGGGTTCGGAGTTTGCATAGTTATGAACCCTTGGGACGTGTTAATGACACGAATGTACAATCAAAAAGGAAATCTGTACAAGAACCCAATCGACTGTCTGATCAAGACAGTTAGTATCGAAGGACCCTTGGCCCTGTACAAAGGATT
Source organism: Spencermartinsiella europaea (assembly GCA_030579595.1). Taxonomy (NCBI): domain Eukaryota; kingdom Fungi; phylum Ascomycota; class Dipodascomycetes; order Dipodascales; family Trichomonascaceae; genus Spencermartinsiella; species Spencermartinsiella europaea. Next base: position 282,553 of record JAKTRG010000016.1, read on the forward strand.
TATTCCTCACCTCATGAGAATTGGCCCGCACACGATTTTGACGTTAATGTTTATGGAGCAGACTATGTATTGGATGAAGGTTTTAGAGGGAGTGCCTGTCTGAAAAGTTCATGTGGGGTTTTTTTCGCCTCCGCCGGCCCCATCCCGGGGAGGGTTTGTTCGGCGAATTCCGCTAGGCTTTGCTTCAAGCTCTGAATTAAACTCGCACACACGAATTTGACATCATTTATGGAGCATGCCTTGTACTGTATAAAGGATTTAGAAGGAGTGCCTCTCGTTTAAAAAAATAGAAGAAACAACGCATTGAAAGCACTACTCGATAAATTTCAAAACTGGCTTTTCTGTGGTTTGACCTATGAGCTCGTAAATAAATTAGGACCATGGGTATAAGTGACCGTTTAGAATTAACGATGTCAAAAAAACAAGATTTTTCAAATCATTTCAAACGAAAAAATAATAACCAATCAAACATATATCGGATCTATATCTTCTTCTCTGGCCCCTTCCACCCGTATGTTTTAGCTAATCGATTCGTCAAGTGCTCTTGAGCAGTCAGGACTTTGGCACCTACGACATTAGCACCCCGTCCGTGCACTTTCTCCACAATTGGACTCGGAACCGGTACTAGTTTTGTGTCTTCTAGAGGATGGCAGAAATACACGATAGAATATCTGTCCTTGCCAGACACCTGAGCCTCAGCAGGAAACTTGACCCTGTGAATTGATGATTTCAGAAGCCCAGCAGTCCAGAAACTCAGTAAATCAGCAATGTTGATAATAATAGGAGGACTCATGCCGGGCTTAGTAGCTGGCAAGAAAGGAACAGGAGTCCATGATTTTGTAATTGGGGACAATACTTCCAGCCCATCCTCACCCTGCTTCTGGAAAAGGAGCGTAAGGCTGCCGTAGTCGGTGTGAGCACCCGCTCGGATCTGCTCCTCAGGATCGGAACTCTTCTGTCCTAGATAGTACAGGAACCGTAGCACGGAGCCTGACTTACCATTTGGCTTGTGACGGTCGGGGAACCACGAAGACCCACCCTGGGCAGGATTGATCTCTAAGCCTTCGCCGAGCAACTTCAGAAGCTTCAAGCACAAATTGTGGCATTTTGCTTGAAACTCCACCACCTGGCCCTTATTATCTTTGAAGTATTGTGGCAGCTCGTGTAAAGGTTCACCGTCAAAGAATTGGCTGAAGTTGAAAGCCTCTTTGGGGTCACCTTTAGGTTGGTTTTCCGTATCTAGGACTTCCAAGTTCAATCTAGAGTAGCCATAGTTGTCCGCAGTGATCGGGACAGCATTCTTTTCTTCCAGGGGCAGGCCAAAAAACCCACGAGATAGCGCAAAGATAGAATCAACTTCATCAGCTGTGAACCCTGATCCCTCGATAAATACGAAACCTAGACCTGAGGCAGCCTCTACAAGCTCCTTGGCAGCTTTAGGGTTAGAGTCCGAGATGTCAACTACAGCCACTGCTTGCGACATGTTAACGAATCTGAGATATCAGAATCTGAGATATCAGGAAGAAACGATGGTGAACTCTATATGAAATTTCTACCCGCTTAATCTCCATGCATAGATCTTCTGGATCATCTCCAAAATTGGCAATATAGGTTATCTATTGACTTTTCCGTTGGCATACCGACGGATGGACAGTTCCCCAATGTGCGATTACGCAAGGTCTGCGAAGCAGAAGAAGCAACCTCCACGGAATGCTCCCACCGAAGGCGATGCCTAGCTCACTCCTTCCAAGGAATGTTGTAGTCCGACTTCACACACACACAAACACAGAGCCTCATGTAGATGCGGCTCAGTGTCACGTGAAGACGTTGACGTACAATCGTATCGTAACCTCTCGTAAAACAGTGAGTTCTACTGTAACTTTGGACACCCTCGAGTTCTTTTTGTCGTCATGTATAGTAAGTACAGGAAAAAAAACAGGTTGCGGCTCCTACGCTTTATTGTTTTTGATGTTATTTTGTCATGCTAACAAAAAGTCCGGTCATTTGATGCTTTCGCCTCTGAGCGACGGTTGTTCAAATCGCTGCCTTTAAATATTCTCAAAGATGCGACCCTGGGAATCGACGCGGATTACTTTGTGACGCGCGCTTTGTCGGTAACAAATAAAAGAGAGCCACTGGTAAATGCAATTGGCGGGTATCCTTGTTCGCTCGAGGCTGCTGTTGACTCTTTTGTGGCTGCTCTACAGGTTCACAATATTACTCCACTGTTTGTGTTCAAGGGACTACAGCTAATGTCCCAGGACAAACCGTTTAGCAAGCCAAATGCAAAACTTCAGCAACGCGAATACGCGTGGAGTCTATACGACAAGGGTCAGGGCGAACAGGCTGTCATGAGTTTTGACGATGATACGCTCCATCTCAACTCGAGCCCCCATGGGAGCCGAATGCTCATTAGTCACTTGATTGACAAAAACATAGACTACATGGTGGCGCCTTACACTGCTTCTGCACAATTGGCGTACTTAGCATCCGGTCCTGAGGAGTACATTGATGCTATATACGGTTCGCCGGACGTTTTGGTGTACCAAGTTGACCGAATAGTGACTAGCATCGATACCTCCGCTGGCAGTTTCCAGTGGGTGAACAAAAAAGCAGTGTTGGCCGAACTAGGATTTACAAATGACCAGTTTTTGGAAGCTGCCATTGCATGCGGATGTGAACTCAACTCTGTGACATTTCCACCTATTGACCACATGGCTGCTGCCCAACCTCTGGTAGCTGGGATACAGCTAAAAGTGTCGCAGGATCTCGTTCAGACGCAGTCATCGATATATGCAGCGGTAATGACATTCCCCAGCCAAGATAATGGGAATTATGCAGACAGGTTTAGAAAGGCCGTATCTTGTGCCCTGTTTCAGCCTGTTTTCAAGGCGTCTGGCAAGGCCGAGCCCATTGAAAACAACGAAGTCCCCAACGATATCCACGAGCTCATTGGACAGCGTCTCCCAGACGAAATATTTTTCTACCTATCGAAGGGTCTTATTGGGCCCGAGCTTCTAGAAGCCATTACCTCGAGTCTGTACCTCATCGACCCGCCTCTCGACGGAGGTATTAGCAGAGAATATCACAACTTTATTCTGAGCTTACAGAAGGCGCGGTCGCAGGCCCTGTCGTACTTGGCGCAAACGCTCCATCGGTATTACCAGTTCAAGCCGACCAAAACCATCCTGTGGTCAGATCCATCTCGCGAATACCAAATCGACAAAATCAACCCTCCTCTCTATGTGCAAATCGGGAGCAGCTGGAAAATCACCCAGGATCTTCTGCCTGGTCCCACGTCATCGCCAGCAGAGAGAATACAAAAAATATTTGCTCTACTCGAAGATGCCGAGTTTGTGAAAGCCAGTCTCATTAAACCAGTGGTCACTGGTACTGGTGCAGTAAAACGAGAATTCTCGTTCACGTCCAAGGACCAGATGATGGGCAACGTGCTGCTGAGATTTCTGCATACTGCTGATTTTATTTCTTCTGCGCATACCCTAACTCCATGGGGTACCATTCTGATGGACGCCATCAAAGAAAATGCTGATTTTGTTGAGGAGCTGATTATCTCACTCAGTCTAGTCAAAGCTGGCTATCTAACAGGCCAGTCGTTCGAACCTGCCTACAGCGGTGTTCCTCTGAGAGGCACGCCCGAGGAAAGACGCCACATGCTCCTGATTTCTCGACTAGCAACACATGTCTCACTACGTCACAATCCCATTGGGTTCACAGGGCCTTTGTCGCGGAATTTGCTTTCGTTTCAATCAGTTGTGGCTGACCAGATTAAAGCGTATCGAGTCCTCGTTGAAGCCATTGTGATCTCCTCACTTGCCAATGGTGAGATCGACCGATTGAGTCAGGAGGATGACGATTGGAAGAACCTGGTCAAGGCGTTGCCCTTTACCGTCGTTCCTAGTGCTGCGACTGCTATTGCCATGAAATCGTACCTAGAAGAACTGGTAGTGAATCAAGCCTCTGGCAAACTTAATGATGAAACCAGGGCCCAGGCGCAGGAGTCGCTCAGGAGTACCTTCAAACAAGCAATCAATGTTCCCAAAGATATTGAAAAGGCGCTCAAACTATGGGATGCAGTACATAAATCTGTCCTATCTGCATCGCAAAAGGGACTTGTCGGCGAGTCGGTCAAGACTGAATTTGAATCTGCAAATCTATGGCTGTCAAAACTAAGGTAACAAGAAGGTTAACTAATGGTTTTGTACTTAACCCATCCAACTTGGTTCGAGCTTCTTCGCAGAACGTGTGACATAGCTTTTTATAAAATATCACTAGATTTTCAACTAGATGCTTCTTTTACTTTTTCTCCAGCAATGCCTATAAATGTGTATTTTAATATATAAGCGGGTTTTCTGAAGAAAAAACAAAAAACCCGCCCGTTTTTCATCGCGATGCACCCGGCCACATGGCACTTATAGTAGCACTTGAACTAGAATTGGACGCTGGCACACCCGAGACAGGTTGTGGTGGGACAACAGTTGCGCGCGTCGTGTTGGTGGCCGTAGCAGCCTGAGCAGCATTCATTGCATCTACCCTCAACGACTGGGGCGCAGCGGCAGCAGAGGATCGAGAAGATCCCACCGTCGCGCTTCCCTGAGTCGAAGCACTTGCACCGCTACCGCTACTACTACTTCCATTCGATGGCACACACCACTGCTTATGGAAACCCCACGCGTCCAGCTGGCACTTTTTGCTACAATACTTGGTTCGCTTACACCTGCGACATTTGGCAAACTGCTTCGGGTACTCTTCCCACTTACCGCAAGAAAAGTTGGCGCACTGGCGGATTCCTCTTTTGCGGTCGTCTTTGCGGCAAGAGTTTCGCATAATCACACCAGCCCAATACTGAATCTCCTTGGAGAACTGCCGCAGGGTGAAACGTTCCACCACTGGGAACAGGTTGATATTCTCGCCTAAAAACTCTTCGTCCACGTCGTCCTGCGATTCAAAATCATAAGAGTCATAATTCCATTTATCGTCATCATTCAATGCATGTTTTTCAGCTGCTGCGCTGCCGGTGGGATTCATTGTACTGTCCACGTCGTCTTCGTCCATCATCACATCATTGTTGTTGTAGTATTGTTGTGGTAATGTGGCATGGCTTTTTGATGCTGCCGCAGTCGCCCGAACTAGAGGAGGCTTGGTAGGGTCTCTCAAAGAAAGCTTGGGCACCAAGTGGGTCGTCTGTAAATGAGGCTTAAGGTACGCGTACTTCGACACAAACGCCAGGATCTCCAAAGCCCAAATCACGTCCTCTTCCCTTGGGATGATCACATGGTCTTCAAAAAACCGGGGTGCTGCAGACTCCGGGGCTGAAGACGATGCTAGGGCAGTGTTGGGTGACTGCTCAGGCATTCTTCGTGACAGATCCTGGGGGCGGTGCTCGGGGGGGACGTCGTCTGCGTCGGTCACCGTGCCCTCCGGTCGGCCCAGTGTGACAGTGGACCATGAAAAGGGGTCCTGTTCATCTAGGTCGGTCGGATTCGCGGTGTTGGCAGTAGGGCCAGTAGCAGCAGCAGCAGCGGGAGGAGGAAGAGTAGGACCAGTGACAGAGTTAGACTCGCTTACAAGGGCTGCGGTTGCAATAGTTGCGGGTCCACCCGTTCCAGACACTACACTAGTAGATGCAGTGGCATGGGTACGGAAAACTGCGTTGGATGCTTGTGAATGAAGAGGGTGCGAGGCCGACTCGGGCGACGAAGCTTGCAAAATGTTGTGTGCAAATGAGGCCGGGGTCGCACTTGTCGACATGTTCAGGAATGTTGCAGTTGAGGGTGGGGCAGAGGCGGCTACGTCGTTGTCCGAGCCGTTGTCGGACGCCATGTGGTTGTGGTTGTGATTGTGGTTATGGTTGTGATCGTGATTGTGGCTGTGGTTGTAGTGATGGGCGTGATTATGATGATTATAATGAGGGTCATTAATAGTTTCTCGGGTTTCGTATCTTTCGTTTCCGTCGTGTCTACAGTCGCGTCGATGGTGATGGTAGTGCGTCGAACTAGGTCCACGTTCTGAGGACGAAGTTGCCGCTGCCGCCGTTCGGTCTACAGCTGACATGGATGCCAAGGGGGAGATAATCGATTCGACTTCGGTGAAAGCGGTGGATCCCGTTGTTGTGGAGAAGATCGAAGCTGCCGAGGACGAAACTGAGGATGCATTGGACATGACCGGGTACAACCCGGAGCCACCTTGGTACGGTGGGAGCTGAGAGGGTAAAGGTGGGGGTGGGACTGCAGTTGAAGCTGAAGCTGAAGCTGATGCTGATGCCGATGCTGAAGATGATGAAGATGAAGATGCTGTTCCTCCTGATGCTATTCCTCCTGCTGCTGAAATTGATGCTGGGACGACCGTTGGCGCACTGCTTGCGAGCGGCTGGCCATTCACAGTAGTAGTGGTAGTGGCAAACGAGGCAGTGGAACTGGTAGTGCTAACAGCAGGTGGAGGGGGAGCCAGCGGATTAATCTTCACCGTCTGGAGGAAATTATCCAAAATTGTGGCAATCACTGGTAGCAGGCCCGCATCGACAACTCGTCGCCGGATCGGTTCAGTACCTCGTGCTCCTAAATACACCAGACACTGAAGGGCTAGCGACCACTTCCAGGCTGCCAGGTTACCCTTAGTGTCTCCATCATCTCTGCACTCCTTGAGGATGGCAACGAGCCGCTCCAGACCACCATCTACGCACAGAGTTTCACGAACACGCGCTGACGACGAGGTCAGATACGTTAGGTGGTTGAGCGAGTTGATGAGCGGACGGTCAGCTGTGCAGTCCAGGGCCCTTCTGTCGTAGAGCGTCGTGGTAATAGTTACCGACGCCCGGTTGGACAGCACTGACCGGAAGTTTGATTCTCTCATTTAAAAAAGAGCACAGCAGAGTGTGAATATATATATCGCTTTAAATGCCCAGAGTGTGTGTTTCTTTAATTTAATTGTATTTCTGCGGTTCCAGTGAAGGGAGGGGGTGTAAGATATATCCTTTTCACTTTTATTGGTTCAGGACCGCCACCTTGTTGTGGACATAAAGCATACAAAAAAAAACAGGGAACACAGGACAAAACAAACTGTTTGGTGGCGAGTAATATACACGCGGGAGGAGGCGAATATATAAGGTAGATACAACCAAGTTTTGAGACTATTCTTTGTTTCTTATTTAAAGACACAAAAGCTCCTGAATATACAAGTCTCTCCTTTCTCTGCCTTAAAACACCTCACAGTATGGTTGGTTATTTTAATGTCTAGTTTTTGTGTTGGGTTCGGTGCAGGAGGCAAATCCAGGTTTAAAAAAATTGAATAGGGCGGGTTAACACAAATCTTAACTGTAATAAATCCATGACGGTGATTTTTCTCTGTTTGTATGGGGGATAAGGCGTGCCGTGTGTGCATTTGCTGGGGTGTGGGTGGTGGCAGGAGCCGGGTAACACATCGGTGGCGGCACACCCACTGTTGCGGGAGCACAGGTTTAGGCGAGTGGGGAGTAAGTTAGAGAGTGCGAAGTAGCACCCGACTTAGGTCTAGTCGGTTACTATGAGCGAGGGAAGCAAGTAGCTGATGGGTGATTAATTGAAAATACGGCTATTGTGATTGGAGAAGGGCCTTTTGATTTTATTGCTACAGAAGTATATCCAGTCTGTCCCTGCTTGAGCCTGAATCAATTGTGTGTATATTTGTTCAATTGTAGTCTAACATATGCACTGTAGCTATACGCTTACAGTAGATATATGAACAGTTAAAACAATTGAGCGAGACCTGCCTCTAAGAGTGTGCGTTAGTGAACACACTTCAGCTATACAAACTACTATACAAACTTAACGTAGCAAATAACCATGTCTTTCCTGACTTGCATATTAACATACGCACTGTAGTAGATATCACAGTTAAAACAGCTAACCACAGACCTGCCTGACATTGTACGTAGTGAACACACTTAAAACCATAACACGTACTATACAAACTCTAAACTAGCAAATGACTAGGCCTCCTAAAAATCAAGGCCGTCTCTCCTTACAGATACTTTAGATTGGATCCCACTTTGGTAACTTAGAGTGACTGGACAAACACGAACATGGCTGCTTACGTTACTGCTCGCTTGCCCACCCACGTCATAACGCGCAGATCCCGCTCGCCGATTGCGCTCGCGCGATATCGCTCAACTGTGAGAATCTTGCGAATCCCGCGAAGCGGGACCAACCTCCCTGGAAGGGCCCCGCCGGAGGCGAGCAAGAGACTACTGCAGGCGAGGCTCGCCTCCGGCGGGGCCCTTCCAGGGAGGTTGGTCCCGCTTCGCGGGAAAAACGCCACCATAAGTTGAGCCGCATGTATTTGAGGCACATGTGCGGCATGGGGCTGAAAAGTTTAGCGATGGAGAGGTCTTGGATAAAGATTTAGCATTTCATGATCTCGGGGTTGAACATTTCATGCGTAAACTAAAGACACACTCAGTATGTGCAGTGTGGAGAAGTTCTGGGGGTGGCCAGCTGACGCGGATAGTGCGGGCAGCACGGACCGCGCATTGCCAGTACCGGTTCTCGCACGTTGCTTCTGAACGTGAAGCTTTCAAGGAACAAAACTCTGACTTTCGAGGATTCGATAATGACCGGAGCTCAAATCACCAGGAGACTCCAGAGAGCATACATAGCATTAATAATACACCTTCTCCCTTTGCATGGGTCGGTGGTTTTCGAAGTACCGGCAAGTCATCTGCCGGAATCGATGCTAAGCTTAGAGCAAAGGATCTGCTAAGAGAACTTAAAGGCCCCGAGGGCAGCATAGTGTATTCTGAACTGGCCGCAAAAGTAGGCCCTGCTTATAAACGCTGGGCTCAAAAGAACGACCCTTCTATGTTGACTTCGTTTTATGCGAACTTCGCACTGTTGCGTTCTACCCTTGACGATGTTGTTCGGTCTACATATCCTGAGGGAAGTGAAGCTACAACTGGCAAGCTTGCTCGAGGTGGTACGTCTGTGCTCCAGTATTTAAACCGAGGCATGAAAACAAGTCATGGGAGACAGGCTGTGGTCCCTCGGTCTTTCAAACAGTACAGCGCATCGTGCAGCTTCGCATCAAATCATTTCATATCTAAATATTGCATCGAGCGTGGCTTTGACCTTGCTACAGAGCAAGGAATACCACTTGAAGAATTCCATATTGTTACTATTGCCGGCTTGTATAGGGGATATCTGGAAAGTCTCGCAGAGTCTACTTCGATGCCAGAGTTGGCAAGGTCCATAGTGAGACGAAACCCCGGGGCCCAAGCAAAAGAAGTTCTCAGCCTGTCTCACCCGGCAAAGCAGTATCCACGAGCCCGTGAGATCTCGCGCCGGATTATTTTGCATATCGGACCCACTAATAGTGGTAAGACGTACAACGCACTGCAGGCGTTTCAAAAAGCTGGATCGGGCTTTTATGCTGGGCCCTTGCGTCTGCTAGCCAGAGAAATATATAACCAAATGAAAGCAGCAAAGAAGCCCTGCAATCTGATCACTGGCGAAGAAGTCGTGGAGGAACTGGATGAAAATGGGAAGCCAGCGAGGCTTTCGAGCGGTACTGTGGAGATGATGAGTCTGAAAGAAGACCTTGATGTTGCTGTTATCGATGAGATCCAGATGATTGCCGACCCAGGGAGAGGGTGGGCTTGGACCCAGGCTTTTCTGGGTGTCAGGGCAAAAGAGGTCCATTTGTGCGGGGACCCCAATTCCGAGGTTCTAATAAGGCGACTTGTGGAGGAAACAGGCGACAGCTTGGAAATCAAGCGGTACAAGCGGCTAGGTCAGCTTCAGTTTGACGAGAAAAACCCCCAGGTTGGGCTTAGTAACTTAGAAGACGGTGATTGCTTGGTATTTTTTTCCAAGAACCAGATTGTGGCCGCTAAAGCTGCTATAGAGCAAGCGACTGGGAAAAAGTGTGCTATGATTTATGGACAGCTACCGGCAGAGATCAGGGCTATGCAGGCGGCCGAGTTTAATAACCCCAACTCGGAGTACAAGTTCTTGGTTGCAAGCGATGCGATTGGGATGGGCCTTAATCTTGCAATTCGCAGGGTGGTGTTTTCTACGATTCGAAAATACAATGGAAAAACCATGGCTAGGATACCGCTACCGCAAGTGAAACAAATTGCGGGCCGAGCTGGCCGCTACAAAGTAGCGCCCGATCACCAATACGGTGCTGACACAGAGCCTGCGGAAAATGTCGGACTGGTAAGCGTTATGGATTTAAGAGACAGAGAGAGCGTAATAAAGTGCATCGAAGCAGATTCGCCTCTTATATTCAAGGCATGTCTGCTCCCGACTGAGGATGCACTTCGTGACTATGCTGCTGCGTTTCCCAATGGAACAAGTTTGAGCACGATCCTGACCAAATTGAGCAATGCCAATAGAACACTCAACTTGGGCAAAAATTACTCCTTGTGCCAGATCGATGATATGATTAGAACTGCCGAGCTGTTCTCACATATACCACGACTGATGCTGGAAGAGCAGCTAATTCTTTGTAAGGCTCCCGTACAACACAAACTTGAGTTGGTCACGCGAGCGTTCAAGGAGTTCTGTAGGACTATTGCTCGAAATGAAAGCAAGAATTTCGTCGAGATGAAGAATACCGATCTGAAGATGCTGTTTAATAGCATGAACCCTGGTGCGTCATCGGCTATTACTGATAATTTGGAAAGTCTAACTCGCATCCTCGAGCTATATCTTTGGCTCAGCTACCGGTTTCCCACTGTGTTTCTCGATCGAGCAGGAGCTATGCAGCTTAAGCAGAGTGTTGGAGAACGAATTAATAGTCTTATCACTGCTGATTCTTCCAAGCTGACCAGAAGGAAGAGGAACATGTAAATATTTTTGTACATATAATTATAACGACAGACTATGCATTCATTAGGGAGGAAGAGGGAAACCTGTAAGTCGGGGTGCCGCTACTGTTCGACAACCAAACCAGCCCTTTCTATAGCCTTCAGAGCCGATTCAACGCTACTTTCCACTGAAACCCCCACAGTCTGTATTGGAATACAAATTCCACCGTTGCTCAGGTCCTCTTCGTCTTTTGGAACTTCCATCAAAGCCACCTGACTGGCAACCATGTTCCCCTGCATATAATGATTTTTTCTCAATTGTACACGTCGTAATAGCTCCTCTTCCGTGGCATACAGAAACACTACGATGATACCCACGTCCTGCGGGCACTTTTGCCTTAAATAATCTCTATATCTTACAGTGAGAGCAGAACATGTGCCAATGCACACATTTGTTTCAATATTTTCTTTAGCCTTTTGCGCTGTCACCTTTGCAATATCCTCCAGCCATGCCCAACGGTCTTCGTCTGTCAATGGCACCCCTCTACTCATTTTTTCAATATTCTTGTTAACCCTCCGGAACTCATCCATGAACTATGAACTTATCAACTTACGCTCGGAGGATGTCTATCATCACCTTCTACAAATGGAGCTTTGAAGCTCTCACATAGTAAGTTGGCAATCGTGGATTTACCTGTTCCAGCAGGCCCACCTACGATAATTACTAGTGGTTTTTTGGAACTATAGAGAGTCATTGCAGTCAGTGTTAAATAGCTACAATCTCATATTTCACTGAAAGTTGCACTTTTTTGGGTCGAGGAAAGAAATGCCCCCACGAACTTAAGCGAGATTACCCTGAGACCTAATTATATGGTGGATTCTATGAAGGTTGTCCGTAACTATAAACCATCTCTACATAGGGGCATCTGGTGCGTTCTGTTATTTCAAGCCAACTGATGATCAGAAAGACCTTAACTTCATTCTCTGCGAAACAGATCTGCAGGGGCCGGGGTGGGCCCAGCAGCGTCTAATTGGTTATACTACTCGTAGCAACTTACTCTAAATTTGTGTTAGGAGACTTTATATAGTTACCTATCAATCAAAAATACTCGGTTCTGTCAGGAAGCGAGCATTGAACCTCAGCATTCTTGTCACCCAGCTTTTTGAGCTCCTCGGGAGTAAGCTCGAAGAAATCCAACTCAAAATTAGATTTCATTCGGTCTAGCTTGGCTGACCTTGGCAAGGGCATAATGTCCTTCTGGGTGTTCCACTTGATCAAAATCTGAGAGGGAGTTGCATTGTACTTCTTTGACAGCTCTTGGAGATAAGGGTCATCGTTCATTCTCATTTTGATCAATGGAGTGTACGCCTGAACGACAATCCCTTTCTCTCGGCACAGGTCAACGATATCAGTGCGCTGAAGCCAGGGATTCAGCTCGATCTGGTTGAAAGCTGGCATCACTTTAAAGTGCTCCCAGTTGAATAGCTCGTTTAGGGTCTTGACACCATAGTTCGAGACACCAATCTGTTTGACGATACCCTTTGCCTGAGCGTCCTGCAGGGCTCTGTAGGTCTCGAGTCTGGCTTCAGAAGAAGACACAGGAGTGTGGACTAAGATCAGATCGATATATCCCAGCTCCTTGACTCGCTCAAGAGAGTTTTCAATAGCCTTGGTGGCCTTTTCGTATCCGAAATCGTCATCATTGATCTTGGTGGTGTAGATGACTTCTTCACGTTTCACCTCGGGGTGCTTCTTGAGGAAGTTGACAATTCCTTGGCCACACGTAATCTCGTTGTGGTAGGCCCGAGCGCTATCGATGACTCTGTAGCCTGTTTCCAAGGCTTGCTCGATAATCTTGGGGTCATGGACAGCGTAGGTACCATAGCCAACTGGTTGAACCATTTTGTGTGTGCGGGGAGGGGAATAATGAATGATTTCTTAGCGGTGCGTTTAAAACGGTGTGTTCAATTGATCAGACTGCAATGAAAGAACGATGCGAGAGATGAGTGAACAGACGGGTTACTATTTCTCAAGCTCAATCCAGATTATAGAAACAGAGAATTGCAAGAGGAAGAATTGCCCTCTTAAAGCTAGTTAACATCTCCCCCACAAAATATCACAAAATATCCGGCTTTATTATAGACCGAGTGGGTTATCGGACTTGCGATGGATATATTGGATGTTCAAGTGTGGGGGATGGATGTTAATGTTAAAACGCAAGGAAGTCCAGACTTGACTCTATACAAGTAACATGCATGTTACTACACGCATTTACAGATAACTACACAAGTATTATCTAGCCTTGTACACACCTATTTTATATTTGTACACTTCATTCACCATTAGGGGTCTAAGTCTAAATCATTAGTATCAGCACTTTGTGAGAAGGTTTGCGTTACTGGATGGCGAGCGCCATGCATTTCTATACGTAGTCCTGTCCCGTGCAATACCCTATTATTCCTGTGCAAAACCCAGTCGAAGAATGTTTAGGAACGATGAGACTTCAATCAACCATAACCAGTATTAGTCTGGACGTAATTGTCTCTATCAATTAGGATTGTTCATTTTGGACATTCATTCTCCATGGCTGCGTAGTATTTGTCAAATTTCGGCTTATTAACAGGTCCAACGAGAGAAATAACACGCAGACTAGTGATAGTAACTAACGTTATACGCTGGATGCAGGTCTGAAAGTCTGAATCCAACAACACCAGCCATTGCTACACGTAAATGAACGTACAATACAAAACCATGGATATATAAACGACTCGCATATTAATTCAGGACATCATTTTAAGTCTCTGAATCTACAACACTACTCAATTGGTTTTTAAGTACATATATGAATGTCATCCGTACTTAAGTATTAATTATATTGAGAGTTTCATATATCTATTAAGGATTTTTTTTTCTTTCTTTCTCAGACATTATCTCTCTTATAATACAATCCCCATAATTCCTCTTAGCATTTCTCAATGACAACAGCAGTGCCTCCACCACCGCCATTGCAGATAGCAGCCACACCAATCTTGCCAGATTCCTGAGCAAGGACAGAAGTCAAAGTGACGAGAATTCGAGCTCCACTGGCTCCAAGAGGATGACCAATGGCAACAGCTCCTCCGTAAACGTTGACCTTTTCCAAGGGAATGCCGAGGATTCTCGGGTTGACAATGCCCACCACCGAGAAAGCTTCGTTGAACTCGAAAAAGTCAACATCGTCAAGCTTAACACCAGCGTGCTTAAGAGCCTTGGGGACAGCCTTGGCAGGAGTGGTGGGGAACTTGATTGGAGCCTGTTCAGCATCACCCCAACCTAAGATCTTGGCCAATGGCGTCAGACCCAGCTCTTTCAGCTTCTTCTCCGACACGAGGATAACTGCAGCACCTCCATCGTTAATAGGCGACGAGCTGGGAGCAGTCAAAACTCCGTCAGACTTGTAAACAGGCCGGGCAGATTTAAGTCGAGCTGCGTCAAGTCGAGCTACCTCCTCGTCAGTCTTCACGGTAACACCAGGCTTTCCACGAGCACCAGGTAACTCGATCGGAGCAATCTCCTTGTCGAATTTACCAGCCGCGTGAGCCTTTTGCGCCTTCTCGTAACTTTGAATGGCGTACTCGTCGCACTCTTCTCGGGTAACCTTGTGCTCAGAAACGGTGTCTTCTCCTGCCATTCCCATAGCTTCGTGGTCATACGCGTCAGTCAGACCGTCTCTTTGCAGACCGTCCACTACGGTAGAGCCTCCGAACTTAGATCCAGTTCGGAACCCAGGCAGGTAGTGAGGCACATTAGTCATAGACTCAGCACCGCCTGCCACGACGATGTCAGCTGATCCGGTCAGAATAGTCTGAGCACCAAACACAATGGCCTTTAGGCCCGAGGCGCAGACTTTGTTTACGGTAGTGGCCACACTGGCCTCACTTAGTCCTGCCTTGATTGCCACCTGTCGGGCAGGGGCTTGGCCTACATTTGCCGAGTAGACATTTCCAAAGATGATTTCTTCGACATCCTCGGGCTTAATCTGGGGGACTTTTTCAAGAGCGGCTATTTTCGTTAGTATTTCGCGAAAAATATGCAAAAATGAACAGCATTTAGTGATTCAAGTCAAATTATTCGGGGTTTAAAAAAAACCACACAACACAACACTGCCTCTCTTACCTTTCACAGCATGAGCTCCTAGATCCACGTAATTCTTCGAGGCCAAAGAACCCAACAGACTTCCAATAGGAGTTCGAGCAGCACTGACAATATAAACAGGTTCAACCATTTTTTTTTGATCTCGTTAATAAAAAATTGCTGTCTTCTAGATGTATGTTAACTCAAAATACAATAGAATTGAATCAATCAAGCCTTTCCTTGACTTTTACTTACTTTTATATGAGTCTAATATTAGGCGAGATGGTAAGTTTTACAAGCGGCGATTGTCGCCGTTTGAACTCAACAGGGATAGGCTGGAGGCTCAGCTGATGTTAGGGTATACCTTCAAGATGGGTGGGAGGTGGGTAAGAAGACTAACATAGGAGAAACCTGTCAGTGGGAGAAAACTTAGTGAGGGAAAATCTCAAGAGAAAGTTTAAGAGGAAAAAAAAAGTCCGGCTGACCTGAATCAGAATCAAAAAGATTCCAGTAGGATACATAACTGCATCTGAGAGATTACAAACTAAGCTCGATCTCAAACTTATCCTCCTGATATTGTGACACACACAGAGAGATCATGCCTAAATCAAAAGATATATCCAATAATGAAAAAGAATTCATTCTGAACCTACTGCGTGAAAATGAAAAGCGATTAGACGGTCGCAAGTTCGAGCATCTTCGTCATCTCGACATCCAATTCGGTTCGTCGCTTGGAAACGTCGAGATAACTCTGGGAGAAACCAAGTTAATTGTCCAGGTTTCTGCCGAAGTAGCTAAACCCTATGAAGACCGACCTTACGAAGGGACGTTTCTTATAACTACTGACATAAGTTCTATGGCATCCCCACTGTTTGAGAATAATAGACAGGGTAGTGATGAGGCTATGGTGGCGAGGCTCATTGAGAAGGCTATACGCAGGTCTCATGCTTTGGACCTCGAGGCCCTATGCATCGAAGCCGGAAAAGCCTGCTGGATGGTTCGAGCCGATGTACATTATCTGAATTATGACGGAGGACTGGTTGATGCTACGTGTATTGGAGTCATCACTGCGCTCTTGCACTATAGAATGCCAGATATGACTTTTGGCTCTGACGGGAAGCTGGTTATACACCCAGTGGACGAGCGACCGCCGGTTCCTTTGAGCATACTCCATGTACCCATCTGTGTGACGTTTTCTTTCTTCAAGCCAGCTACAGTGACTGACGGTGACATCAAAAAGGATATCTGCATTGTAGATGCTACTGCCAGAGAAGAAGCTCTACGACACAGTGAGATGACCATTACGATAAATACCAACCGGGATATCTGCCAGATCTCCAAACCAGGTGGACTAGCTAGTGAAGCAGTGACTATAATGGCGTGTGCCAACAGAGCCTACTTCATTGCTGTAGAAGTAACAGAGCTGATCCATAAGAGACTGAAAGAAGACGATGCCATCAGAAATAAGGGCAATATGAAGGTTCTCCTTTCGGCTGAGAACAAACGGTAGCCCTAAAATCTGATCGAACGAAGTTTCCCCATGTCACTGGCGGCCCCTACCCGGGGAGGGTTGGTTCTGCTGCGCAGAATAACTAACCAAAATAGCTGTCAAGCATTTTCGTGAATGAAAAGGCTGAACAAACACTTTGATTCCGCCACTTTTCCATTTGCATTATTTATTGTTTGTTAAGATACAGACATGTAGATATACTTAGAACCTGTCGACCCTCACAACCTCGGATTACAGCGCAGAAACTTGTCTTGGAGTCTACTATAAGAAAGTTCGTGTGTACCTTATTCGACGAGTGTGACATAAAAAAAATAGACTAATACTTTACAAATCCCGCGAAGCGTGACGAAGCTCCCTGGTAGGGGCATCGCCGGAGGCGAGCAAGCAATGACAGTTTAACATACATCCGTGAAATTCTATTATCTATGCAGCCAACTTTATAATAACAACACCTTTGCCCTTGGATGATGAGCGAATGATAGAATTACCAAAGTCATCCTTCCCAGTAATATCTCCACCTTTCACCACAGACTCAACAGAACCACCTAGGACTTTCACAGACCACGTACCGGAACTGCCCTCTACAGAGATCTCAAGAGTATTTCCAGTACCAGGTTTTACAACCACACGAGCAGCTCGCTTGCCCGACTTCTTATGGTCAGCAATATCAGCACTGACTTCTGACTTGATTTCAAACACGTTGATGGTAAAATTTTCATTCCACGCATAGTCGGGCTCTGCTTTGTTGCTCCCAGATACAACAATTGAGTTGGCTCTAACTAATAGGGGCAGAGACTTGAAGTCATGAACTTCTTCAAGCCATTTGCCCCCAGTTCGAACTTTACCGTCAAGGTATCCATACCAGTTCCCTTCAGGCACGTAGTAGGTGACATCACCTTCGGCGCAAAACACAGGGGCAACCAGTAAGTTTGAACCCAGCATAAACTGTGTGTCGGCATTCCACGCGGTTAAGTCTTCAGGGAACTCAATATACATGCCACGCATGACCGGCGCTCCAGTCTGATGAGCGGTGATAGCAGCATCGTAAATATATGGCATGAGAGAGATCTTGAGATTGGTAAATTTCTTGAGCACGACACTGGACTCGTCGTCAAAAGCCCAAGGTACCCTGTAAGAGCCTGAGCCATGCAATCGGGAGTGCGAGCTTAGAAGCCCAAAGGCAACCCATCGCTTGTAGACAGCTGGATCTGGGTTTCCTTCAAATCCGCCAATATCGTGACTCCAGTATCCAAAACCTGAACTTGTCAAGCTGAGTCCTCCCCTGAGCGATTCAGACATGGCCTCAAATGTCGATTCACAATCTCCGCCCCAATGCACGGGGAACTGCTGACCTCCTGCAGTAGCAGATCTAGCAAATAGGCATGCCTCGTTGATTCCTTTTCTTTTCTCCAAAATCTCAAATACGCATTTGTTGTAGAGAAATGTGTAGTAGTTGTGCATGAGCTCAGGGTCAGAACCATCGTGATACTGGACTCCGTTTACAGGGATTCTTTCCCCAAAATCAGTTTTGAAACAATCGACTCCCAAGTCAATGAGCTTGTTGAGAAGGCCCTGGTACCACTTCCATGCCTCAGGGTTGGTATAATCGACCAACCCCATTCCTGCTTGCCACAGATCTGTCTGATATGGTCGGCCGTTGGTTCGTTTTATGAGATAGCCATTGTCCAGCCCTTCTTTAAATAGCTTGCTTTCCTGTGCAATATATGAGTTGATCCACACGCATACTTTTACGCCGAACTCGTCCTTGATCTGCTTGATCACGGCCCCAGCATCAGCGAAATTGTCAGGATCAAACTCAAAGTCACACCACTGAAACTCTTTCATCCAGAAACAATCAAAGTGGAAAGTGTTTACTGGGATGTCTCTTTCCTTCATACCCCGCAAAAAAGAGCTCACAGTTTTCACGTCATAACTGGTGGTGAAGCTTGTAGACAACCACAATCCAAAAGTCCAAGCAGGGGGCAGAGCTGGGAATCCAGTCAACTGGCCATATCTGTGCAGTATCTCTTTGGGCGATGGCCCATAGATGATGTAGTACCGAATGGACTCTCCGGGCACCGCTATGTTGACTCGGGTGGTTCTTTCTGACTGAACCTCAAAGGTGACGTTGGATGTACTGTCCACAAAAACTCCGTAGCCTCGATTGGTGAAATAAAAGGGGATATTTTTGTAAGCCTGTTCACTCGAGGTTCCCCCATCAGCATTCCAAATCTCCACTCTTTGGCCATTCTTAGCAAGAGGTCCAAATCGTTCTCCCAAGCCATAGACCTTTTCTTGAACGGACAAATGCAATTGCGCAGTCATAAAAGGCCTGTGGTTATTCTTCTTTTCCCGAAAGTCTCGTACGTAGCCCAAGGACCTGAATCCCAGCTTTGTAAGCGACTTATCGTTGGACTCAGAAGCCACAAAGTCAAGTCCAAACTTCTTAGCGGCAGTATTCAGCACGGCTTTCAGTGGGCCCGAACTTAATGAAGCAGAGTTAGAACCCGTAGCTGCTTCAATGCCAGGGGTTACATCGACTTTGTTCAACTGAAACCTCGGTTCATTGAGATCAGTAGCACCTAAATGATGGTAGGCTTCGACCCCAATGATCCCTGGAGCTGGGGTGGTAATATTCATCGACAGTGTGGGCGTATTCAGAGTATCGCCTCGACCGTTTCTCACCCGAGTGGTAGTCAGAGCGTACAACGAGTTCTTGGTCTTGTTCACCTTGACGACTTCAGCGGCCCAATCGACACTGATGTTGTCCTTGAGCCACCACATTCCGTTGGAGAACTTGGTGTCTGAGTAGACCCCAAGATCTGCTGCCACCATAATGTTCGGTTTAGTGAGTAAGAGAGAAATGTTGAAATTGAGTTACTTTATAACTAAAGAATAAAAAGCGAGTTCGGTTTTATTTTCAAGGCCACACTGAATGATAGTATAATATAGATCGAATCCAAGTTACACCACTAATGAGATGTCAAGAAGAACTTGAAATATCCTGGTTGTTTTTCCTTTATAACAGACTCCAGGACTTATCTGTACCAATTGGATAAAATGGAATTTGATGGCGGGTCCAAAATAACCGGCCGGATCAAAAACATCACGCGTTTCAAGTGCGGTTAAACGAATCCTGAGATTGGATCGTAGGTTGTAGTTAGGTTAACGCGGGGTGTTTTGTCGGCGAGTTTGCGGCCAGTTTTTGACGAATTTGACGTGAAACCTGGGGAAATAATCCCCACTTTTTTCCGCACATCCTTGAAAAAAACTCGCCGGAAAGTCCCCGCTAGGTGGAGTACATGTGAATAGGCGAGTTTAGAGAAGAAGCTGTCAATGCGAAACCTGCCGGAGGGGATCCATACTTTTTTTTCATTGGCTGATCTGGAGCAGCAGCGGAAGGAAAGGATTTGACGAAAGCTGCGGGCGCTGCCAATTTTCGTTTTCGAACAGGTCAATATAGTAAGAGATCAAAGGATTTTGAAGAAAAATACAATCACCGATTGTGCAAAGAGTGCCCCTTCCCCTAATAGAAGTACAACCGTATTCAGGAAGCACTTGACGCGAAACAAAGACCCTTAATTTTTTTGGTTTATACATGCTACAATAAGTAGTCATTGTGGAAGAGGAAGCCGGGGATAATTCCAATATATCCCCACCACGCGCGCCCAGGTTTGTACCCCGCAGCATCTAGCAAATATCTCGTTTCGATATAATCCCGGATGAACTTAAGTTGATCTTAAGCTGATCTCTTTTGCGAAGCATAAATACTACCCTGCGTATCCTGGGTTGGTTGTGATCAAGAGAACCCACAAACCAATCGTCTGATAATCTACTCTTGCAAAATAATTCCTCTTTCATCTTCATCATGAACAAGTCAGAGGTCGACTACATTGAAAAGGCTCAGGACATGCAAGGTTCTTCAAAGTATGATGCTGTGACCGATCAGGCAAAAGTTGCTACAGAGAAGGAACATGCTCTTAGCTTCAGGGAAGCCTTTAAAAAATACCCCAAGGCTATATTCTGGGCCATGGTTCTGTCCCTTACTATAGTCATGGAGGGTTATGACAACAGTCTCATTGGATCCTTCTTCGCGTATCCATCTTTCCAGAAGAAATATGGCGAGCCTCTGGGAGATGGCTTCAGTATTTCTGGGCCCTGGCAGGCTGGTTTAAACAATGGTTCAGCTGTAGGAACTGTTTTCGGCGTGCTCGCTAACGGATGGCTCGCTGAACGGTTTGGACATCGACGAGTTATCATGGTATCTCTTGTGTTCATGGCTGGTTTTATCTTCATCCCCTTTTTTGCTCCAAGCATTCAGGTGTTGCTAGTCGGCCAGATCCTCTGTGGTATCCCCTGGGGTATCTTCGCGACCATGGGTCCATCTTACTCATCCGAGGTTTGTCCTATGGCGCTTCGTGGCTATCTCACAGCCTATGTCAACATGTGTTGGGCAATTGGACAGTTTATATCGGCTGGTGTTCTTCAAGGTCTTGTTAGCAACACTACTCAGTGGGGATATCGAATCCCGTTTGCTGTTCAGTGGGTCTGGCCTATTCCTTTATTTATTCTAACCTATTTTGCTCCTGACTCTCCGTGGTGGTTAGTCAGAAAGGGCCGATTGGAAGATGCCGAAAAGGCTGTCAAGAGATTTTCTTCTAAGTCTCTAGAAATGGAAGCTACTCTCAGCGTTGCTATGATCGTTCATACAAATAACCTGGAGCAGTCGCTCGAGACCAAGTCTTCATACTGGGACTGTTTCAAGGGCCCCAATCTTCGGCGAACTGAAATCGCATGCTGTGCACTTGCTGGACAAATTATGTCTGGCTCTTCTTTCGCTTATGGACCCACCTATTTTTTCTCCCAAGCAGGTTTGAGCACTTCGGAAGACTACAAGCTTGGACTAGCTGGCACGGCTATCGCATTTGTGGGGACTGTCTGTTCTTGGTTTTTGTTAAACCGGTTTGGTAGGAGGACAATTTATTTGACTGGCATTACAATTCTAACTTGCGTGCTTCTGATTATTGGAGGGCTTTCTTATCCTGCTGCAAATCATAACAGTGTGAAATATGGCCAGGCTGCTATGACTCTAGTATGGCTCGGTACCTACTCGACGACCATCGGCCCTCTGGCATTTACTATTGCCGCTGAAATGTCAGCTACTCGACTCCGAGCCCAGACTATTGCTCTGGCTCGAAACGCATATAATATTATCAACATTGTATCGGTTGTGGTCGAGCCATACCTGATAAATCCAACTGAAGCCAACCTCAAGGGCAAAACTGCTTTCTTCTGGTTTGCAACTGCGTTTTTGACTACTGTCTGGGCTTTCTTCCGTCTTCCAGAGACCAAAGGACGTACTTACGAGGAACTGGATTTGTTGTTCGAAAGACGGGTCAGTGCTATCAAGTTTAAGAGCTATCAGATTGATGCCTATGATGAGGAAGCGGCTGGTGTTGATGCGTGATTCTTTATGTATCTTAAAATATTGTTTGTGTGTGTAAAAAAGCATTATTGGTTTTCAGTTACTCAAAAACTTGCCTTTCAGATTTACATCCTTAGTAGATTGCCTGCCATTGGGTGCCTTAGCAAACAAAAGCATAGCTCCCAAGCAGAGCATAAATATTCCAAGGGTCTTCGTCAACCTCTGATTTCAATACTTGTAAGACATGCGAGGCATTCTCAATACCATGGTGGTCAGCCATAAACTGAAGCTGACTTATGACCCAGGGCCTGAGCTGATGGTTCACAGCAGGCGAGCGTGCCACTATATACAATGGAAATATGAGTCTGTAGCAGCGGAGATAGTAGGTCTGCTTTGTAGGAGCGGTACTTCCTGACAATGACGGACTTAGTTTTCTGAAGGGATCCAGGTTTCCAAGAGTCGGGTCACCGATATACTGTGGAACGGTGGCGCAGACATCGGATGCCATTTGTATAATGGTTTCTTTGGCTGAACGCTGGACTTCTTCAGACAAGGGCCGATTTGAAGCCTTGTCTTCTTCTTCTTCTTCTTTGACGGCTTGATTGATGAGCAGCTCGTTCAGCAGGACCCGAGTGATTCGTAAAACGTTCCACATCTGGGCTATTTGCTCTGCTGGGTATATATGATGGTAAGACTGCCAGTGGTGAACGGATTTCTCTGAAATTTGGACGACCCTAAATGCCAATGACGATCGAATAGTCGCAAAGAACAGCTCGAACCTATTGTCCAGGTCTCTGAGCGCCACAATAGCTTCTTGCCCAAATAGCGAGCCTTGCTCAATTCTGTAGTTCAACCTCCCATACTCAACCATCAAATCAGATTCTCTTATCTTGGAATTTCTCTGGCTACCGTAGCGCAATGCTATAGACTCTCGCAGAGTGACGACGTCTTCCGGCACGGGCTTATTGGAAGCAATGCAGCTGATGATATGGTTCGTGCTTACCCTCACGAGGATGCCGACAGTCATTGGATCGTTGAATTGCTCTTCACCACGCATCTTGGCCAATGTCAGAGCGCCTTGCAGATGAGCAGCCCACGATCCTTCGAATTCTGGCGTATTATTAGTTATCTTCTCGTAGAGATCGAGAAGAAGAACCGCGAGAATAGTGGAATCCTTTGATGCCAGCATAGGATCCCGGAGTGCTTTGCCCATGAGTCTAAGAGCCGTCACATATCTTTGCCTAGCTTCTCTCTGTACTTCTGGCGTAAATTGCTGGAAGTTGAGATACGCCAATGCAACAGCATCCAGACTTGCTGTGAAATGGTCGTCTTGGAGGACAGGGGAGTAATAACTGCTCAGAAACTCAAACGGTTTAAGCGCTCCAAAGACGTAGTTGTAATAAAATAAATCCTTGGCTTGCTTTCGATAAGGTATGAATACCGAGTTGGGTACTGCTTCTTCGAAGAGAGACAAATATGCTAGCGCCTCGGACAAGCGAGATTCCGACGATGATACCCGTCTATTCGCCAGAACTGCTAGTCTCTGGTTCTTTCGTTCGACCACACTGGTTTCGTCGGCAATGCGCAGAGATTCAGTGTCACGGTATCCATGGCAGATGAGCTTAGCTCTTCGGCAAGACGAGCAGCCGTCTTTCTTCAGGTCGCAGACAAGTTTACGTCTTCTGCACGGTTCACAGGCCTTGGAAAGTTTTCCCCTGTACACCATATCTAACTTAGGTGGATAAAGCTAGCCAAAGCATGACCAAAATATCTCTTGCTCACCCAATTGTATTCTCACATTAGGTCTGGCCGATATGGGATACAGACCGAATTTGAACGGTCGCCCCCACTAAGCCTGATCTGGTATGCTTGGAGGGATTTCCTTAAGTCTATGACGATCCATCATTTGGTTACTCGCTACTTGAATCAATTTATACGAGGAGGCAAAGAAAGATGTGGGATTCGTCCCTCTAAGCATTCCTAGTCTAGAAGACCAAGTCTGACGTCCATTACAGTGCTTGCTGTTGCATTGCAGTTAGCTAAAATGGCCTGATGGTATCCCTTGGTATATAAAAACGGACTTTAGGTACCGTTTGCAATGTAGTTTGTATTAAACTCTCCTGTTTAATTTGCGCTGTGACTTCGGGACTCATTGAGTATGACTCTCCCTACTGGTCCAGGCCCAAAGAATATTGTCGTTCTTGGTGGTTCTTATGCCGGTGTATCAACCGCACATTATGTCCTCAAACATATTATCCCGAGTCTGCCAGACAAAGAATCGTACCAGGTTATCATTATCAGTACATCATTGGAGGTGGTGTGCCGACCAGCCTGCGTACGTGCCCTGTTGTCAGAAGATATGTTCCCACAGGATAAACTCTTCGTTAACGTAACTGAATGTTTCACGCAGTATCCCAAGAGCAGCTTCCGTTTTATCCACGGCGCGGTAACTGAGCTTGACTGTAAAGTGAGGACTGTTAAAATGGTGCATCTGCCAAATGGTAGCCACGATAGCGTTGAATTTCATGCTGTCGTCATCGCTACAGGTGCAGCTACATCGTCGCCCCTGTTTAGTCTGAACCCGGACAGCGAGACGTTAAGAACGAACTGGAAGGTACTCCGCAAAGAGCTCCCCACTGCTAAAAGTATCGCTATTGTAGGGGGTGGTCCTACTGCCGTTGAGACAGCCGGAGAGCTAGGACAGTACCTGAATGGGCGCGCGTGGTGGTTTCAGCCCAGGCTATGCAATCCCAGAGTTCCTATCACCATCTATACGGGTGCCCCAAATATCCTTCCAGTTCTTCGCACCTCCCTTGCGCTGAAAGCTGAAAAGTTCCTTGCCAAAGTCGGGGTGGAAGTTGTCAAGAACACTTACGTCGCAAGAGTTGATCTTCTCGGCGCGGCAGGAATTGCTAACACAAGCACAAGTAAGAGCATGGCGGCTGCACTCATTCTAAGAGATGGAACGATAGTTGAAACTGATATTTATATCGGCGCCACGGGCACCAAACCGAACACTAATTTTGTCCGTCGTGAATTTTTGGCAGGTGACGGCCGAGTCAAGACCAACGTGCAAACTTTGAGAGTCGACGAGATGGGTGCACGCATTTACGCAATTGGGGATGCGTCCACTTATGCTCGTCCTGCTATACACAATATTATGGCAGCCGTCCCTGTCTTAGGTACAAATATCAAGCGGGACCTTCTTGTTGCTTCGCGAGATGGCGATCCAACAATGTCTGCGGGAACTGATAGAAATTTTGAAGAAGATACACGCGAAACGCAGTTTGTGCCAATTGGAAGGAGTAAGGGAGTTGGATCAGCTTTTGGATACCGTATTCCCAGCTTCTTCGTGTGGTTAATCAAGGGTCGTGATTACTGGTTGGGCAGTGTTGGAGCTCTGTGGAGCGGAAAGCACTGGGCAAAGGAGTCGTAAAAATGAAGGAGATGTGTTGTCTGGAGACATCGTATTTGTATTGACTGAGAAGAATTGGCTTGATTTCTCTGTGCTACTGTGAGTCTTCAGCCTATGATA
Source organism: Spencermartinsiella europaea (assembly GCA_030579595.1). NCBI lineage: Eukaryota > Fungi > Ascomycota > Dipodascomycetes > Dipodascales > Trichomonascaceae > Spencermartinsiella > Spencermartinsiella europaea. The sequence continues at coordinate 307,938 of JAKTRG010000016.1, forward strand.
TTTTTAAATTTCGCAAAGTTCTATCCTTACAGGTCAGAAATTGCTGCCAGACAGGTTTGACTTTTACCTTTTTCCTTCTTCCTTCTTATTGCTGATGTGGTCTAACATAGGTCTTAGGGGGCATCGGCGAATCTCCTTTCCTTTTTTGAATATTATTTGTGCATATTTCATACTCTTTGTGCATACATATGCAGGTTTGATGCAAGCGATTTCATACGGTCGCTTGTTCTATTAATGGTAGCATGTCCAAGGCTTGAAGTGATAAATAAAATGCCGGATTATACGCGAAGCGTTGCTAGAAAGGTTTCAGATATCCAGGTTCTACACTGGAGCGCGGTAACACTGTCCAAAGTCACTGTTTTGCTCAGTTGGCGATCGGTAATGTCCAGTGCGAAAATACACTTTAGAGACACTTAAAAGGGCATCAGAGCTTCAAACAACATACCGACTGCTAGCCACTATACCACTGAGTATCGGAAATTTTGCTTTGGCAGTCGTTGAGCATTCGTGGAAAGTAGATGCTCCCCAAAATATCAGTCTAAGCTGTAGCATTCGGTAGCATTGAGCTTCATCGGGGGAAGCAAATTGAAGAACGAAAGGACTAGCCAACTTCTTTCCATTTATTAAAACGGTGATAAATATGGATTTAGTCTGGATTTAAGACGTTTTGGGCAAATAGAAATGTTTAAAGGATCAGCTGAAGTGCGGGAAAGGATGCCAATAGTAGGTTGAGGAGTAACGTAACTATGACAGTTGAAGTCTCGAGAGGATGGGGTTAAAGATGAGGAAGAACAAGAACCAAAGATGGCATTGCATCAAACTCTCCTAGCTCAATGATTGACGATGAAAGGCTGGTTACTATTGCAAGAAGAGCTTGGATTCGCCCAGGGCAGTCCGAAATGGCACGGTTAATCAACACTCGCAGCTCTTGCTTGCAGTATCAATTTGGAGGCTTCATTGTGAGATGTAAAGAAAAATCACTTTGATATTTAACACAAATCGCTTTGATTTTGGCCAGCTGTAGGACAACATTGTTTCTGCTTCGCAGAGATCAGCCTAAGTAATTAGAGATCTAGCTATTGCTCTAGGCCTATGCTTCCCATGGAATGGTCATGTCCTAAAATATGCAGCCAATCAGCCGGTCCTGCTTACCGCAAACTCTCTAGTGGCTACGAGGCATCCCTGTTAACCACCTACAGCGCCTTTCTTCCAGGAAAGGCAGTTGGGTCTGCAAAACGCCAAATGAGACGAGCGAGAAGCTCAGTGGTTATAGAGGTTAGAGGCTAGAGGTTAGAGGTGCACGGTCCAGGATGAGGCCTATACAGGAACGGAAAGAACACAACAGAACTTAACGCTAAAACACAAAATAGTATACTATACTGTTACATATATACTCTCATTGAAATTTGGCCAAGTGAAACATTCATCTCTTTTAAGGGGCCAACTGAAGGGCGAGTAGCCACTGCCTACGATCAAAAACACGAGTAAGATTACTCTACTCGTATGTGGGTGGTACCTCATACGAACAGATGGAACATGTCTTGCAGGTATATTCTTGTACGGAGTAAGAAAGAAGACTATACACTATAGAAACCGGACAGAGCTACGAAAGCTGTGGGACCCCGAACCTTAAATCAGCAGGGATAAGAGAAGGAGAGAGAGATCGATGAGTTGGGTGCAGGTGGTGTGCCGGCTGGTCGGCTTATCTTAAAATCTAACATTATCGTTATCGTGATAGAAAATTAGTAGTAGGAAAATTCCGCGATCAATGCGGGGGTTAGATTATTAGTGAGGGTTGGAGATCAGCAGGTCACTTCCTAGTTTAACCTTATTACCTAAGACGGTCTGCGGGGTCTGCAGATCAATCTCAAATTACATGTATGAGTTGTCCTGTCTTTAGGGGAGGAAAGTAAGATTCGGAGTAAGTCGTAGAGAAGATCAGAGAGAACGACAAGATGAGCCGTTTTTATTTTTTACATGACGTCGGTACCTGAGGGAGCATCGTTTTAGGATCCTTGCCATTCTCGGCTTGCTCGGTCGGGTCGGTCGAGAGAGTTGTGTTAGTGTTAGGGTTATGGTGGAGAGAGGCATTTCTCGCAGGGTGCAGGGCTTAGCGGCGGATATACTGGGAAACCACAAACAACCGAGAAATGTCGAATATGAGCCGACGGCGCAGGGGTAACAGCATCTGGGTATTGCTTTGATCGTCTGCTCAAAAATGTAAAAGGATACAGGTATACTGTTGCACGCGAGAGGCCATATCCGATTCTAAAACTCTTGCCTACCCCCTCAAACAGTCTGAATATCGAGATTTGTCCGCAATCGTACTTTTTTTTCTAGCTAACGCGACATGTGTATATTCAGGGTCGCCTTACAGAAAACTTTTGCCAATAATAAGCCGTTCATCTCCGTGAGGCTGCAAAAAGTTGCATAATTGCAGGCGATCACCAAAAGGTATTTTTGACCAAATGCTAAAAAAGGTTGCTCTCATCGACAGGAAGCAGCTCACAAACCCGCTGAGAACAGTTGCAGATGGGAACTACTGCCACACACGAACTAAACGCGACAAAAATCAAATTTCAGCTGTGTTTGGAGTCCTGCTTCTCCCCTCTTCCCGTGAAACCCGAGCCGTGAATAGTCTCAGATATATTGTGGGGATAGGGCAGGGAAGTCACCAGGCGGTTCCCCGATCCAGCAAGATGTGCGCAGATGATGAGGGGTTAGGGACGTCAGGGACAGGTAGAAATCGCCTTAGATCGGCAAGTTGTTTTTCGGCCAAAGTGCCAGTTTCGGCCGGTGTAACAGTGGCAGACGTAAACAGTATAAAACACACGGTGGTTCCCATGCGATGCGATTTTATTAAATTTTACATTTAGATTTCCTTGGGACTTTTTTTTGTTTGTCGATAAGTCGTTTTTTCGGGACTTTTAGGTCGACGCTTTTATTTTTCATCACAACATATTTTTGCAGGGACCTTTTGGAACGACAACCGTGTGAAATTAATTACTTTAAAAGAGAGCAAAGGAAAAAGAGGTACCGAGCCGAATATTTTTTTACGGTGCCGTGCAGAGCTTTTTGAGTGCAAAGAAATATAATAGAAGTAGGATATTGTTTTGTTCGGTTCAGCAAAAAAACCAACTGAAAACCCGTCTGAATTACCAAAAAAAAAAAAAGAGTACACAACCACACTTCTTCAAAAATGGCGGATCCAGCAGCTCTCGCAGGCTCTTTGGTAGAACTCGGACTCAATGGAACCGAGATCCTTGGCCTGTTCACCCCTAAAACCGCCGTTCTCGGTACCGGTTTGACAGAAGTCATCGCTCAGCTAGGCACTCTGGGACTCCCCACTCCTCTGCCTGACAAACTGGTCGACCCCGTCGTACAGGTATTGCCAGGCCTGTTCGGAGACTATCCGCAACCCCATGACATTGCTCCGTCAGCAGTGTTTTTGGCCTTTTTTGCAATTCTCGCCATCGCCAATCTATTCGTCTTCGTGAAAGATTGGTCCAGGGGCCATCGTTTCTACATGCTCTTTGGTACCTTTATCTACTGTATCTTCAAAGTTATTGGATTTGCTACCCGAATCAACTGGGCTGGTTACACTCTGCGAGTCCCAGCAGGCCTTACATCGGTCGTCTTCATTCAGGTTGCTCCTCTTTGGCTCAATGCTTACACTGTGATCATGGGTCACCGAATTTTTACTTGGCGTCACCCGGAGACTGGTGTTTCCAAGTTATTCACCATTTTCTCAATCCAGGTCTATTTCCTGGTACTTGGTATTCTCATCATGGCCATTCTCGGCGAGGGCTTGCCCTTCCTTTACTTCTATGATGCCCACAGCCTTCACAGGTTGCACCAGGTGGCCCAGGCTGCCGGCATCTTTGAGCTGATCTATTGTATTCTAGGCATGGGTTACATAGTTCTAGCCTACATTTTCGCACCGGGTACCTTGACTCATAATCTTTTCCGAATGCCCAAGCACGATCCCACCCGATCTTTACCCCTGACCATTCAGCCTACCTGGATTGAAAGGACCTCGTTGTTTTACTACCCCCAAAAGGGTTCTCAGACAATTGTGTATCGGGACGATGCTCTGGGCAGTGCTATTCGAATTATTAACACTCGAGAAGTTCCCGCTGGTGGAAAGAGCCATCCTCAAAACGGAGACCATACTCATGGCCCTCGAATTTCGAGTTTGATTGTCCATACCTTTGTGATATCGTTGGCTCTGCTTTTGTGCGCTTCGGTTCGAATTTCGTCCGTTTTCATGTACAACAAGACTCGAGGAGGATTTGGGGTGCCTTACGGTAGCTGGGTATTCCGCGGCTACCCTCTCTACATTTTCTACGGTGCTGTTGAGGTTTTGGTTGTTGTCTACATGTTGGTATTCCGATTTGATCTTCTGTTTTACATTCCTGACATCGCCAGGAAGGGCTCCAACCCCAATGGCCCTCAGTCGCCTAGGCCCGCATTGGCAGAGGAGGAGCCTAAGATGTCGCATGAACACGAAGGCTCTTTCAACACTGACAACACTCGTGAAGTCTGAAGGAACTTTAAGTAATTTTTTATTTTATTAGTTTATGTTGGAGATATTTTGGGGACTCATAGTGTAATAATTTTTGAGCGAAGAGTAATGAAATATAATTTTTTTTATTCTCACGTCTAACCCTCCCCCAAGGCCCTTCCAGGCAGTTTGGTTCATGCTTCGCCGGAAACAGCAGCAAGCGGATTTCGGAGACCCAGATGTGAAAAGCAGAACCATCTGGGAAGATAACTATATTGAAAGTTCAATTATAGAATGCCTGGAACTGTGGAACGCTAGTTCATATCTGATGCGTAGTAGCGGCCCCAGCTCGAAAAATGTTGGTGAGGCAGAATCTCCACTAACAGAGTTTCCCTTGAGATACCTCTAGAAAGTGCCATCAGTACAGATAGATAGATAATCAAATTTAATTTCCTTATGCGTTGAAACCATCTATTAGCTTTTATGTCCTATGTGTTGCAGACAATAGTACTAGCTATTGAGAATCCGCTAACCAGAAGGCCCCCTTGAGAACATACTAAAGGAGTATCCATTCAACCTGTATATTCAGTTCTTCCTCATTGTACCGTGACAGTAAAGGGTCGGCTTTGCCAGCCGACCTGAGCGGCACATTAAGGAATATCCACGACGTAGGTTTGACATCTGAGAATAATCTGCACTGAAGTACTGTAACCCTTACTGTAACGCAACAACTTAATTTGTGCAATTAACGGCCTGTACTTTTGTTTCATGTTCACAGTATGGAACAATGACGCTGAGTAGAACAGGTGCACCTTCTGCGAAGCAGAACCAACCCTAGGGGCCGCCGGAGGCAAACACCACAGCGATACATTATTAAATATCCAAGTCAAATATCTTAGATTCGCTATCGTTGTTAACTTCCGCCTCATTGCTTAGCTGACCATCGTAAGAAAGCATCAGACCCGTCTCAAAAGAATTGGGGATCCAGCCTACGAGTTTAAGTTGCTGGAGGGCCGGCGTGACTTTGCTTTCAAGCTGTGAATACAAGCCCATACGGTCACCACTGAGAACTGAGCACACCTGAAGTATGCGCTGCAGTAGGTTACACCTGTCAAGGGCCACATCAATGCCGAAAAGTTCTGGCTGCAGCAAAACGAAGTCTGCCAAGCACTCTCCGATATCCCAGAACTTTTTGCGCATTCCTGGTCCGTGGGTGATTATCTCCTGAAAGGTCACAGAATCGAAAATTTCTAGAGCTACAGTCGCGGCCTTGACAGGGAGACCTGATTTTATGGATACTTCCCGCGTGAGCGGGCAAGAATGAACACCATCGTAGGACTGCCGCCATAACAGGAGATACAACCATGGGAGTGTTGTCAAGATATTAGCACGCTGAATCCCGCTTACCACTGTGGGAGAGTCAGCAAGCGCTCGACTGAGATTGTTTTGAGTGCGGGACAAAGTTTGCAGAACCTCGGCATTGCCGTTAGCGGCTTCTGGGGATGATGCAACTTTCACAGGGGTGTCTTCGTTCCACAGATCGATAAAATCGTCGTCCAGTGAGCACATGAGCTTGATAAGAGCTAAAAACTCATGGAAACGACCAGGATCAGACCCAATAGGTGCAGGAAACTTGATAGATCTCTTCAGCACTACAGGGCGATGTTCATGGATCGAGAACCCTCTCTCACTGACATAGAGGCCCCAGAAGACTACCCGGTGGTCTAGTTGCGTGGCGTAATCCAGATTCTCGTAGTGACTCTCCTGGTCGATCCCAATGAGCCTTGAGATAGTTATTGATTCATGAAGGAATAGCCATGCATTATCGAATTCTTCAACTGCACAGAAGCTCAGGTACAGAAGGAAAGCAGTCTTTGCGCTGTTGATAGACCGGTTGCGGATGAACTCGATATGACCTTTCACAGTCATTGCTTCGTTAATGTAAAAGTCCCGAGCCCGCTCCTCGATGTTCTTTATCGGCTCGGTAACGACTCTTTTAAACACCGTAGCAGCTGCTGCCGCCACTAGAGCATACACTTCAGGTGTTGGAGGCGAGTCAAGGTAGCCGAGCACGATCTGACGGTCGAGTATAGGAACTATTGGGTTCACATAGTCGAAGTACGCGTCCAGCAGAGATCTGACGAGCTGAACGTTGAGTTTGTCCCACGTGAGCGGTGTGAAACTCTGGTTTGTGATGGAGAAGTCGTTGTTCAACTCGCGCTGTTTGAGTCGTTTTAGCACAGTCGACTGTTGGCCTTTGGGACCACGACGCCGAGCCACGCTATAGGAGCAATGCAACCCAGAGGCTATGCAACGCCAACAGGGAAGAGACCGGTCGCATTTAACCCTTCTTACTCGACAGCAGTCGCAGACTTGATTTATCTTTGCCCCGCTTACTTTGTGGAGGTCCGTCATGGCTTGAAAGCAATAGGGACGTGATATCAGCTGTAAACTTCGGAAGTCAACAATTTGATTAGGGTGATGTCACATTTGAGATAACGGCGGTGGTGCGGGGTCTTAATTAAAAAGCGGGGGGGTCCGTAACCACTCAAGAAAAGCGTGAGTGAGCATTTTACTGAAATGAAACCATTGAAACTGAACACAGCTCGTCTGTCCCAAGTAAACCTCATTTCAATAGCAGATAACTATCTATATCGTCATTTTTAAATGTAGAATTCTCTATTCGCGAATGTAGAGCCAATTATCGGTACTAACTGCTATATGCTGCTTATTTATATCCCGAATATGTCAGTTAGCATGAAGCTGTTTAAGAGGTCTGATTAGTTATTTATCAAACACTGTACGGAACAAATCCTGATGTGTGACAGTGACCAGTTGAACGTGTTTTCTGCGAAGCAGAAAAACCTCTACGGAGTGGCCCCGCCGGAGGCGAGCTCCCCTCCGTTCGCTACTCATGCTACGCCATCAGATTATTTTTCACTATACTGTGTTATTCACATATCAACCGGAGGAGGGCCCGGCGGTGGAGGGTATTCATCATCCTCGAGTCTGAAAGGCACCTCGCAGTTCTCAAGACCAGGTGGAAGTGTTTGAAACTGGACACTATCCCGCGGACTGCATCCTTTCAACGGTCTGTCAGGAATGTAGTAGACCAAATCCAGCCTGAAGATCAAAAAATACAGGCAGGCTACAACCTCCAAAGCTCCAGATGAGAAATATAACGGCCAAGTCTCGTACAAAAAAGAACCATAGGGCTGACTAGATCCCATGCGGGGCCCGTACTCAAACACACTGGCCACTCGAAAACACTGGGATATTATCAAAAGGGCTGTAGGGAACAGAATATGCCAAAGCAGAAGAAATGGCTTGGGTCCCAGACATCTTTCAGGACCCACGCTCACGCTTCTCCCATTAGCTGGCTCCACGGAGCTTCTAATCAATCGGACTGCTCTGCCATCTTTACTCTCTTTGTAGAGCCTGTACTGAGATCCTTGCCGTGGGTAGTAAAACATTGAGTGCTTCTCAATCCAAAAGGGCTGTAGAACCAAGGGCGGTCTTCTGTACGCATCTATTAGCGGGAACCGAAGCAGGTTGTCTGTCAAACTTCCTACTGGAAATGCAAATGCTAGCGTTATGATAGAGAACGGAGCAAATGCGTACAAAAGCTGCATTATTCCAGCCACTCGGGTCACAGCTAGGCACATATCCAAATGCTTCTGGTCCTCAAAGTGGATGTAGGGTACCGTTTGTCCTACCACTGCCATTGGAATAATGATGATTACCATGAGGTAAACTGAGTTGAACAGCATGGATACCATTCGGGATGCACCAGTTTCCGGATGCCTCCAGGTGAAAACCCGGTGAGCAATTATACAGTTGATCGAATCAAAGATGAGAACAGGAAGGTTTATGAACACTTGAGATACCAGTCCGTTACTGACATCCAGAGTACCTCGAGAACCACCGAGCCGTACTCCAAATCCTATAGTCTTCAAGATAGAATAGAGCACTAACCCCAGTGAGGCATAAAACTTGTGACCAGCATACAAGTTTCTCGCAAACATGATTCCGTTGGCCAAGGCTAGGATCCCAAATATTGCAACGAATGCAGCTGACGGTGCAATGTCTTTTGTGGATGGGTAGTCACCAAACGTCCCAGGGAGTGCCTCCATTACAGTATTCAACATGGATGGCGTCATTGGAACAGGCAGATTCAACGACTGTATTTGTGAAAACACTTTGGCAAGCCCGGTGCCGGGCACGTCACCATTTGGTGTAAATACCTGCAATATCTGCGTTCCATTTAGATCAAGAGCCAAGATTGCTTCGAAAACGAGTTGCTCCATGGTGTGGATAGATGACAGAGGGATATATTCACCACGTCAACCAGAACCAGACCTTATTGCACCATATTCTCTATTTTAAATACCTCTCTGTCTTGAGGGCCCACTATCTACTGCATCACTTGTTGAGAGTGTTATTTAAGGCAGTCATGTTTCAAACCTTATGAAGTGATCAGGTAGTTCGAAACATACAATTTCTCAAACACACAATGTTTTTAGAGCAGGCCCTATTTCAGTTTACATCATATGCTAATGGTGCAACGCAAATGCGAAGTGTTAATAACTATGATGGAAAAATTGGGAAGGAGTCGTTTAAGCGGAAAGCTGTTGTATCGAAACTTCATCAATGTTAATTTTGCATGAAACACAGATGGGTTATCAGATAAATGGCAGCTGAAGGTGCCACACCCACATAGAAGAAGCATTGAGCATTCATTTTATCAAACTGAGGATTTGCGGAGCCGTTGTACGGCGGAACGGAATCTATGTCCTCATTGGATGAATAGTAAGTCCATCAAAGCCGCCGTAGTCAGATTTTTGGATCGGGTATATTGGCTTGAATGAGTGATCGGTTTGATCTACGGAATACAAATCTCAGAAATTCCAGATTCAATGCTTCAGAGACTGGTTCGCGTTACAAACGGTACACCTTTGATGGCAAGTTCGTTAAGTTCATCATGCCTTGCCATCAGCATTATTATAAACCAAGCAGGAGCCTCTCAGATTCCAGATTCCTTTGGAGCAGACCTTTCTACCAGACCTTTCTCTCCTATTCCCCCACTAGCTTTTAGCATATCAACTGATAGCTGGATGAGGGGAAATGCCAAATGCTACAGAGGCGTAATGTGGATTAATTGTGCAACTGTGTTTTGTCAACTCCTCACGCCCGATACGGTGTGCACGGTGCACAGTTGATCTGATCTGCCAGGGCCCGTTTTTACGAAGATGTGGGGGAACGGCGTGAGATGCCAAGCTTTGACGACTACCATGTGGTTCTGATCCTTTTAATGTTTAGAACTCGAAACGAACTTAGGCAGTGGGTGAAAGAAACAAAACTACTTCTAACTGGGCTCACAAGAGCAATTGATCTTTCATCACTGCACATTGTTTTGTGCTGGTACAATGCAAAGTCCAAATGTCGTGTGACAGTGATCCAAAAGATTTAAACTTTAGAAGCAGCTCATCGGAGATAACGAAGAAGAAAAGGCTTCCCCACCTTTCATTGTTTTAATCTGCCTAAATAGACTGAGCGATGTGCAATGCACGAGCGCGAAAGCCGTGTTCTCAGTGTTTATGCGTAGACGAAGAACTGTCTACAACCCGGAAGAATCAAAAAAAACGTTCGAATTCTCGGCGTTTGTACACTCTGACCAATTTAACCGATGGACATACGGAAGCCCAAGAGAATGAGGGGAATGGAGGGTCCAACATGAAGTATAAAGCATTGGATGAAAACCTCGCCATTGTTGGGATCTCAGGACGATAATTATGAGAATACCAATCAAGTCCCTATTACCGCTAGCAGCAGCTGCGCTGTCAGGTGTCGTCAGTGCTGCCACTGAGCGAACTTCGTATTGCAATGTGGATCTCCCGTATCCCTTGCCGTATTACTCCAATGCTCTCTTGCCAGACCCTTTCACTTCTCAGCTGACTGGGAAAAGGGCTACCAACCTGCAGGAATTCAATTGTCTTCAGCAGGAGCAGGCTGCACTTCTCCAGGCTACGGAGCTCGGGGAGAAACCTGGCCGACCCGACAGATTGTCAGGTCAGCTTGAAGATGACACTTTGATTATCACGGCTGAAGATGGTGGACGCAGCATCACCTTCAACGTCACCATCAACTATCCCAGCAGTGGAAATGGCCCCTGGCCCGCAATGATCGTATACGGTGGTGCCAGCGTCCCTCAGCCTGATAATGTTACATTCCTCGTATTTGATAACAGTGGAATGGCTGAGCAAGACGCAGAGTTTACCAGTCGAGGTGTGGGCCTGTTTTACGAGCTGTACGGCCGTTCACACCCAGCCTCTTCGATGATGGCTTGGGCTTGGGGAGTGAGCCGAATTATTGATGTTCTCGAGACTATGCCCCATGCTAAAATCAAATCTAACCGAATCGGAGTGACCGGATGTAGCCGAAACGGAAAGGGAGCTCTTGTTGCGGGCGCGTTCGACGACCGTATTGTGCTGACAATTCCCCAGGAGTCCGGCTCGGGTGGCTCTGCCTGCTGGAGGCTTTCCCAATATCAGATTGAGCACGGTGAAGATGTGCAAACTGGTACGGAGATAGTCACTGAGAACGTCTGGTTCTCTACGTCTTTTGAGCGGTTTGCGAACAATACTGATGAGTTGAGATTTGACCACCACATTTTGGCAGGATTGGTGGCTCCTCGGGGTCTGGTCGTTTTCGACAACATTGGATTCTTGTGGTTAGGCCCTTGGAGTTGTTTCGGATGCATGTCGACTGCTCATTTAGTCTATGAAGCATTAGGTGTCCCACACAATATGGGATACTCCCAGGATGGTCCTCATGACCACTGTTCATTCCCTGTTTCTGACCAGGGTGCTTTATTGCAAGCTTTCTATGACAAGTTCCTGCTTGACGACAACAAGGCAAATACGTCTGTATTCACCACGAATGGAAATTTTACATTTGATGCTAGCGACTGGATTAACTGGAAAGTGCCCAGGTTGTAGTTTTGCTTTAGGGTGTAGTTAGCTTGAGATTTCGATGTTTAGTTAACAGAAGGACTTTTCGACCGACAGTACTAGTCGAAACACAAGTATTGTTGTACTTGGCTTTAGAAATATAAAGTACTCCACTGTTGCTTGATACCAGTAGAGTGTCAACTACCCATTCTATAGAAGCGCATAACGAAAAGAATTTTGATCCTATCTACTTTGCTTTTAGTGCTTGTCTGTATTAAAAGTGTATAATCCGAATATTCATTTATTTTTAAATCATATAAATTCTTTAGAGCACATTTCAATGCATTCAAAACAGCATTGTGTCCACCATTGATATGTAATAGTATCGAGTTTAGTGGGAACAGAAAAATTATGTTTCCCATAAAGTATTTAGGTATGAAGTAGTTAAATGTTAAATAAAGTTATAAGGTGATGAGGGTAAATCAAGTATAACGCTATTTGACGACCCATGTCTCCATTACACTCATTGGTTCAACGTCAAGCAAAGATAACATTACATCGTACGTATCATGTTAAATGGCAAAATATCTACAACTACAAGAAGTATTCAATTTTCTAGCGACATGTGTTACGATCTATTATTGTGCATTTTTTCCCCGCAAAAAACCCCACACTATGCGTGAATCATCACCACATTGGACGGACTCCACCGGCCTGTTTCGGAGAGTTTTTATCTCTAAGATAATTTCATATTTATATTTGGCCTCCACCGGTTTCGGGAGGATTTCTCCTAGATTATTCATACTTAAATAACAGTATCCTCGTACTACTTTGGACTGCAAGACTTTTGAACAATGATCGCAGAACAGGACGGACGCCGCCTAGTTTATAGGTACAACGATGAGACACTTTGGGTAGAACCATGGGGACCCAATGCAATTCGAGTTAGAGCTACCCGCAAGACCAAAATATCGACCGAAGCCTGGGCCCTAGATGTTCCTGTTCCTACTTCTAAGCCGGAGATCACTATTGCTGACAATGGAACTAGCTCTTTGCAAAATGGTAGCATAGTGGCTAAAGTCTCACGGGCAGGGAAGCTAAGTTTTCATAATCACAAGGGAAAGGTCCTATTGGAAGAATACAGCAGAAATCGCAGAGATGTGACTGATCCAGACTGCAGCGCTCTTGAAATAGAAGCCAGAGAGTTTAAAGCCAATCTCAATAGCGATTGTTACCATCTCACGCAACGATTTGTGTCTTTGGATTCCAACGAAAAAATCTATGGCATGGGTCAGTATCAGCAACCTTATCTCGACCTCAAAGGCTTAGATCTTGAGTTGGCGCAACGCAACTCGCAAGCTAGCGTTCCGTTCGCAGTGTCGTCCTTGGGATATGGATTCTTGTGGAACAATCCGGCAATTGGTAGAGCAGTCTTTGGCAAAAACACCTCGTCTTTTGAGGCTTACTCCACTGATTTCTTGGACTACTGGGTCGTGGCAGGCGAGACACCGGCTGAAATCGTCCAGGCATACGCTTCCGTCACAGGTACCGTGCCGTTAATGCCCGAGTATGGTTTAGGATTTTGGCAATGCAAGTTAAGGTACCAAACGCAAGAAGAAGTCCTCGATGTCGCGAGGGAATACAGGAAGAGATCGCTACCTTTGGACCTTATAGTTGTTGACTTTTTCCATTGGCCGTGCCAAGGTGAGTGGAAGTTCGACCCGACATATTGGCCGGACCCAGATGCGATGGTGAAGGAGCTGAAAGAAATGAAGATCGAATTGATGGTCTCGGTATGGCCCACAGTGGACAAAAGATCTGAGAATTTTGAAGAAATGCTGGAGAACGGCTATCTGATCCGAACTAGTAGAGGAGTTCCAACAGCGACGGAGTTTCAAGGAAATTCTCTGTTTTTCGACGCGACGAATCCTGATTCTCGTAGCTACGTTTGGAACAAGATCAAGCAGAACTATTACTCCAAAGGGATCCGGGTTTTCTGGCTCGATGAAGCAGAGCCTGGGTATGGGTCTTACGATTTTGATATCTATAGATACCATAAGGGCCACAATCTTGCAGTTGGTAATGTGTATCCTAGAGACTATGCGAGAGCATTTTACGAAGGGATGACAAGTGAAGGACAGCACAACGTTGTGAATCTTGTTAGATGTGCGTGGGCGGGCAGTCAGAAGTTTGGAGCCCTGGTATGGAGTGGAGACATTGCTTCTTCCTGGCCAAGTTTCCGCAATCAGCTGGCTGCTGGACTCAATATGGGACTAGCTGGAATTCCTTGGTGGACTACTGATATCGGCGGCTTTCACGGTGGTGATCCAAACGATGAAGAATTCAGAGAACTCTTTGTCCGTTGGTTTCAATGGGCCACGTTTTGCCCTGTTATGCGCTTACATGGTGACCGTTTACCTCAACAGCCACAGCACGGAACAACCGGAGGCGCTACTTGTCGCTCAGGAGCACCTAATGAAGTGTGGTCTTACGGTGAAAGGGTGTACAAGATTTGCCAGAAGTACTTGAAGATACGAGAGAAGCTGAGGGACTATACCCGACTTCTTATGAAAGATGCACACAAGACCGGTGCAGCGATTATGAGACCATGCTTTTATGATTTTCCAGAAGACAACGAGTCCTGGGAGGTTACCGATCAGTACATGTATGGGCCAAAGTATCTCTGTTGCCCTATCCTAAATGCTAAACAAGCTGAAAGATCGGTATATCTACCACCTCATACTACTTGGAAGGTCTTTGATGGTGAAGGTCAGTTTGAAGGGGGACAGAGTATAAGTGTGAAGTGCGAGCTAGATTCAATGCCTGTGTTTGAGAGAGTTGGTTGACAACGTGAACATTGAGGGGCCGCCGGAGGCATCGTCTACTTTAGATTATTAAATAAACCGCCATCCACCAGCAGCTGCGAGCCCGTCATGTACTGAGACAGGTCTGATGCCAAGAAAATAGCCGGTCCTGCCAAATCGTCAGGACATCCTAGTCGGCCCAAGGGAACACGGGCTTTCAGTAGCGCGGTCCTCTCGGCAGTTCTATTAACATTGACCCTCACGTCAATTGTGCCAGGGAGAATTGCATTGCATCGAATATTGTAGGGACCAAGAGATGCTGCTGCCGACTGGACAAGAGACAATACTCCTCCTTTTGAAGTAGAATACTCAACGTAGTCTGGGCCTCCCATGACTGAACGAATTGAGGCCGTGACAATGATAGAGCCGCCATTGCCTTGTGCCTTCATAATACGAGCAGCCTGTTTCACGGCGTAGTACACTCCACCCAGATTTATACTTAAATGTTCGTGTAATAGTTCGTCTGGAGCAGTTAGGAAATCATGCTTTTTAGTGATGCCAGCATTTGCTACCATAACGTGCAGTTCACCAAACGTGTCGACAGCCAGCTTGCAGAGCCGTTCTAGAGACTCAGAGTCGGCCACATTCCCCTCAGTTGCTACGAAAGGAGGCCCGTTTTTGGTGTTGGTGCTCGGGTTCTGCTTTGCTCTAATTTCTAGAATTTCTCTTTCCAAAGACTTGATATGTTCTCGCTCCGTATCAGTAGGGAGGTACAATGTAGCTATATTTGCGCCTTGGCGAGCAAGTCCCAGGGCCATTCCTCGCCCTATGCCCGTAGAGCAGCCGGTGATGGCGATATTCTTATTTTTCAATAAGAGGTCCATTGTGGAGGCGGAGTTCTAGTTTTTGTTGATCCAGGCTCTCCTGGTCGATTGTGGAGATATCCAGGTGGAGAGAGGAGGGGACGATGCGTGGAGTTAATTGCCTATTATGTATTCCATGAGCGGGCGGGGGCTTCATTGGCCTCCGATGTAAAATTGAGATAAATTAAAACGTGCGAATGTTGCATTGATTAGTTAAAACCGGGGTCCGTTTATCGAACGGAGAAGATTTGTAATTGGATTATGAGATTATCAGAATTATTCAATCTTTACTGTAACTAATCAGGGGCTTTCTAACTCAAATTGCAGGAAACTTTTATATATAGGAGAAAATCGCTTAGACCCCACGCATATATTTATTTGTATAATATTAATTAAAAAAAACACATTCCATCTGCATAGATAGAAAGAGTAGTGCATCATTCACCAAAAACCACATTAATGCTTAGAGCAAATGAATGAACTTGGAAATGCTTCTGCAAAGCAGGGCTAAGTAAAGCAGAGCTAAGCAAATTCTCTCCACACCGGCTTTTCCTATTACCACTCTTGAACTGCTCCATCTGAACAATATACTACTGGGTTTCTCCATGGCTTAGCTGTCAGACTGACTCTACGAACAAGCTCCTCGTCTACTTCAAAGCCCAGCCCAGGCTTTGTGAAAGCCTCAATTGAGCCATTGGTGACCTTGAACACAGATGGATCTTTGCAGTAGGAGAGTAAATCCAGCTCATCCGCTGTGCGGTCGTGATAGTTGATTGGCACACTCATTTCCTGGATATAGAAATTTTGGCTTGCAAGATCCACGTGGAGACAGGCAGCCAAAGCCAGCGGTCCCAGTGGACAGTGAGGAGCAAGCGCTACATCGTATGCTTCTGCCATGGCCGCAATTCGGCGAGCTTCAGATATCCCACCGCAGTGAGCCAGATCTGGTTGAATGATGTCAATGACGCCAGACTCAAAATACGGCTTGCATTGCCATCTGTTGAACAGACGCTCACCAGTGGCAACCGGGATGCTCGTCAGGTTCGCCAATTGTTCAAATCCCTGAGAGTTTTCAGGTAGCATTGGCTCCTCAATAAACAGAGGCCCGTGTGGGGCGAGTTTATCAGCGAGTTGCTTGGCCATGCCCTTGTGGATTCTGCCGTGGAAATCAATACCTGCATCTAACCCAGCCGCTTTGACCACTTTGAGACGTTCAACAGTCTCATCTAGCGCGCTTGGAGAATCCATCCACCCAATGTTCATAGGACCACTCATTTTAACGCACGTGAATCCCTGGGCCTTTCGTACCTGGATCCTCTCAGCTACTTCTTGAGGAGTTCCACCAACGTGACTGTAGACATTTGCTCGGTCACGAACTCGTCCGCCTAACAGATCATAGACAGGAACTCCCAAGCGCTTGCCCTTGATGTCCCAAAGGGCAATGTCAAGACCCGACATAGCAGACATCAGAACAGGCCCACCACGATAGAACCTGTGGCGATAACTCTCCTGCCAAATTGCTTCGATCTTATTGGAGTCGAACCCAACAAATCGCTGCTTCAGGTCTTCGTACGCGCCTTCAATTGCTTCAGTATGACCTTCCAAAGTACCCTCTCCCCATCCTACAATGCCGTCTTCAGTCTCGACCCGCACCATCAGCCATCTTGGTGGCACTCTGAAAGTTTCAATCTTGGTTATAGTAGACATTGTATAAAGAACTAGCCCTTGACTGGTCCTCCCTACTCCTTACTTGGAGCTCCTTTATATTTGGACTTTTTCCCCCGGACATAATCGGAATTTCTAAGATCGTCATCATTACCCCACACGAACGAACGAATCCACGACTCACACCTCACCGCTCCGCCGTTTTGGAGTGCGGGGAAACAGGGGAAAAACAGGGGAAAACCAACCTGTCTTGGCAACCGCAATCCGAAAATATATTTGAATCCCTTGTGAATTGTTTCATAGTCAATTGTACAATAAGAAACTTCTTGGGTAAATTTGCCTCAAATTTCACACCTGCTGTGGAGTGTTAGGTGCTTTGATTTAGTTGGGATCCTTGAAAGAACTTTAACTTTTAAGTCCCATCCTCCAGTAACAGTTACGCCAGGGTCAGTTTATAACTTACAAGTTGTTAACGTTAACAGGAGACTTACCAGATCTAACGCATTGAGGAATAGCTCGTAGAGGTGCTGCTTTAGAATGAATGCCCCATGAGTGCAAACCAACCAATTTTCAAAGTAACATTTGCATTGCCCGTCAACTTGTTCTAATGGCGGTGGATAGTTGCTGGGGCCAGACCCAGACCCCGTAGTTCTGCTTCGCAGAGATGAAGATGGAATAACAATTTGAACTTGTAACGTTAATAGTTATACCACCCGGATGTTACGTTCTCCGGTAGAAGTTCAACTAAGTCACAATCCATGAGATGTATAGATATGTAATGTTAGAATTAGTTTGAAATTTCAATGTAGGAGACGGGGAATGATGTACACCTACTATATGATTACTGTGTTACTTGCGCAATAAAACTGCAAAAGGATACCTGAGTTAGACCTCTTTTCGGCAAATGAAGCAGTACGGTTTTACTTTGTGTATCAGTATACACAGAAGTTATATCAAACATTTTCATATGTAATTAAGTATCCACGACAGAGGGACAAACATTAAGACAGAAGAGTTATATACATACATCAACTGTATATTTCAGAACTCATATTGATACTTCTGCCAACGTTAGCAAATTATATATTTTAGGAATTGCCCCCAATGTGCGCCTTTTAGATCTTTCTATGGGCCAGAGCACTGCCGACAGCTTACCTGACGTATGGGGGAGAGACAAGTTTTTCACCACACCTTTCTGCGACTTTGTGGATCAAATCGCCCCTTGCCCTCATATTATAGAACGAAAATGTGATTACAGATGGGTGTGATACGTTTACGACTGCGTAACACTCCCTCGTCCTTTGACTTTTATGTTCAAGTGCATCTACGAGGAGTGCGATTGATCGGTAGCGGATTTCCCTTTGTTGTATTTGACTTAAAGATACCCATATGTCCAACCTTGCGCAATATACCCGAAGAGCAATATATCGCTGCAAACGTTTCCACAAAACTCTCAAAGCTGTATTCCACGGTGCCTTTGGCGGCCCCTATCCGGGTGGCTTGGTTCGGCTTCGCAGTAAGCTATCGCTCCAGCCGTGCCGTGAATTTCGGTCGGCCCTTCCAGTATGATGGTATGATGGTGAGCACCTCACTCACTCTGAGGTTGAGAGTCATAGACTCCATAGCTCTTCTATTTAGTAGCTAAAAACTAAACCTATCTAAACATTT